>BSBK01003973.1:0-400000 GCA_027943335.1 Chamaecyparis obtusa
AATACTTTTATATTATGTTATGACTTATATAATAGATTGATTAAAAAAACCATAATTGTTGTATTAGATTGATATTTTATAATGTGTAAAATTTTAATGAATTTCAATGTATATATAGATCTTATTCATCATGCCGAGAAAACAACCTAAGATTCAAACACCTAAAGAGCATGAAATAGAGAAAGAGAAGAAAAGAGAAAGAATGAGACAACTTCGTGAACAATGACAATTGGAGCCCATAGAAGAAGAATTACCTAATAGGAGAGAATTGGAATTGGAAACACAAAGAACCGAATGAGAAAGTTGCGTGCAATAAAGACAATTGAATTATGAAGGGTGAGTATATCATCTATTGGATCACAAGTTGAAGGGATGCCATCATCCAATGTTGGAGGTGCACATGAAATTATCTAATGTTGAAGATATATATATATATATATATATATATATATATATATATATATATATATATATATATATATATATCTCTCTCTCTCTCCCTCCCTCTCCCTTATCTCTCTCACTCCCTTATCTCTCTCTCTCTCTCCCATACTCTCTCTCTCTCTCTCTCTCACATCACCCTCTCTCTCTCCCCCTAATCTACTCTCTCTTTCATTACCATTCTCTCTCTCTCTCTCCTCACATCACCATCTCTCTCCCCCTTATCTAATATCTCTCTTTCATTACCCTCTCTCTCTCTCTCATACTCACTCTATCCCTCCCCCATACTCTCTCTCTCTCTCTCTCCTCTCACTCTCAAATCCACACACACACACACACATCACCTTCTCTCTCTCCCCCTTATCTACTCTCTTTTCATTACTCTCTCTCTCTCTCTCTCTCTCTCTCCTCACATCACCCTCTCTCTCCACCTTATCTACTCTCTCTATCTCTCTTCCCTTATCTCTCTCTCTCACTCTGGAGAGAGAGAGAGAGATTTGAGATTAGAGAGAGAGAGGGTAATGAAAGAGAGAGTAGATAAGGGGGAGAGATAGGATGATGTGAGAAGAGAGAGAGAGAGAGATGGGTAATGAAAGAGAGAGAGTATATAAGGTGGAGAGAGAGAGAGAGAGGGTGATGTGAGAAGAGAGAGAGAGATGGTGATATATACACACACACACACAGATTTGGGTGAGAGCTAATCTAAGTCTGTCGTAGTGATAGGGTCAAAACTAAGTGATTTGTGATAAAATGAGTTAAAACCCTTTGGGAATCCTTTTACCAGCTTCAATTTGACCTTAGAAATCCATGATGGATTTTGGGAGTAACCCTGCTAAAGGCTTGCTGAACTCTGAAATTTGGCTAAGACTGGAATTTTTCAAATCTAGAATCTGCATGTTAACTCCTATGAAGCTGGAACCTATCCCAAACATCTTGAAAGCATTACATTTATAATTTATACAAATATAACTTAAAGTATAAGAAATTAAAATTATCAAACTTATACTTAAATGTTATATTTGTATAAATTACCCCCCCTCTCTTTGTATAAATTACCCCCCCCTCTCTCTCACTATATAAATTTGTTTCTTACATAGGGTGCATGCCCTA
The DNA here is from genome assembly GCA_027943335.1 of Chamaecyparis obtusa. Taxonomy (NCBI): domain Eukaryota; kingdom Viridiplantae; phylum Streptophyta; class Pinopsida; order Cupressales; family Cupressaceae; genus Chamaecyparis; species Chamaecyparis obtusa. Next base: position 1,552 of record BSBK01003973.1, read on the forward strand.
TAGGGTGTACGCCCTATAAGGCTCACACCCTATTTGGTGCACGCCCTATGCAAATTTTTTATTTTTTACATAGGGCACACACCCTATAGGGCATGCGCGCTTTGTAAAGGATTTGAATTGCCCAAGCCTAAGGCTTGGGAAACCCAAGCCATAGGGTGTGCACCCTATAGGGCACACGCCCTTTAGTGCGTGTGCACTATGCACGATGGGGGGTCAAAAAGAAAAGTGGAAACTTTTTGGTCCCCCATCTTTGTGCACTTACCCTTGTCTAGTTTGTGAATTTGAACTGAAAACTATGAAAGTTGCATTAGAGAATGAAGAATGGGTTAATGCAATGAAGGAGGAAATAGCAAAAATAGTGAAGAATAAAACTTGGTCCTTAGTACCCTGACCAAAAGATAAGAATGTTATTGGTACTAAGTGGATATTCAGGAACAAGCTAAATGAAAATGGTGAAGTCACAAGAAATAAAGCTAGATTGGTATGCAAGGGATATGCATAGGAAGAAGGCATTGATTATGGTAAAACATTTTCACCCATTGCTAGATTAGGAGGAGTTAAAATGCTACTTGCATATGTTGCACACAAGAAATTCAAAGTCTATCAAATGGATGTGAAGTCAGCTTTTCTGAATGGTATACTTGAAGAAGAGGTCTACATCAAACAACCTGAAGGATTTGTTGATCTTGACAACAAAGACATGGTATGTAGATTACACAAAGCTTTATATGGTTTGAAGCAAGCACTGAGAGCATGGTATGAAAGATTGCATACTTACTTGTTAAGTATTGGATTTGTTAGAAGAAGTGAAAATAGTAATCTGTATATGAAAGGTGATCTGGATGTTGCATCAGCCTACTTTTAAAAAGAAGATCATTCATGTTGATGTAGCATAGTTCACACTTTAAATCATGTTCAAGGTAGAGATTAAGTTTGGAGAACTTGAACTGATTGGGATAATAGTATACAACGATACAGAGGATGACATAACTGTTTGTTTATTTGTTTCTTTGGCATTGTTGTCAAAGGGAGAGATAATAATATGAAAAAGGACAAGCACCGACGAAGAACTATCTAAGGGAGAGACAATCTAAATGAGACAGAGTATTGAAGATCAGTTATAAAGAATAGAAGCAGGAATAGGAGAGTTGAAAAGATCACAACTACAGAATGGTAAAGTTGTATTATCTAATGCCGATGAGTAACGTAGTGATTAAAACATATTAAGTCTATTCAACTTACAACATTTTTTTACAAAGTTGTAGAATATATGTTTGGTATGTGTATGGTACATTTCATATTACTTGAGTTGACTGATTTGGAATCTAATTGAAGAATCTATGATTGAAGATCACTGAGGAGTTTCTGATTAGATAATGTACTATGATTAAATTAGTATTATGTTGTCATTGATGTCAACTAGTTTGACAGTACTTATCTTGTGAGTTACTATACCGAGACATCTAAAGAAAGGTGAAAGAGATGAAGAACAAAGAAATCTACATGAGAAAGATGTACATGATAGATGAGGATAAGGAACACATTGAGTAACTTGTTGATGAGTCTATGACTTGATGATATTGACTTTATTATGTTGCATTCATCTATGATGAAGTATAGAGTTGAAAGACACAAAGCAGTGTTGTCGGTAAATGAAGCAATTTTTAGTATACACTGACGGAGTGTAGTGTATACCGATCACAGTATTAATCGAGCAGTGTTCACACCGATGCATTTCTTTGTTAACTGAGCAGAACAGAATGGATTTAATAATCAATTTAGCTGATAAGATTGATGAGTTGTAAAGTACCTTGATTTCAGTGATAACAAATAATGTTTTTTATAATGATCGATGGCTAACAAAATTAAAGGAAGATCTAATGGAGTAGATTGAAATGTGTTATTGACAGGTCAGCCGAGAAAGTTTGAAGCGGCAAAATCTATGAATGTGGTTAAGCAGCAAAATCTGATGGAGGAGAAGAAAATGATTTACATGCCTATATAAGAGAACATAATTTCATTGTGAAAGGATGTCAGAAGAGGAAGGCACTGGAGGATTATCACGTGAACAAGTTTTCATGCATTCTAATCATACTGGTTACTAAGGACCAAGCTGCAAAACAGTTACTGAGCTGCAAAGAGTAATTATCGATGGACAGTAAGTTGATACAATATTGAATCTGAAGTGAAATATTGATCAGAAGGATTTGTATGGACTGAATATTGATCTGTAATCTGCAATTGAAGTTGTATTAAGGTAGATCATATACTGTTACATATTTAACCATTGTACACAGTTAAAATCTCTTAATTGAGTTGACTCTGAAAAGTCTTATGATGTATCATTCATAGAATGATCATTGTTATCCCTGTCAACCCCATAGTGAATGCTGGTTGGACGATAACTTATAGTCTAAAATCCTCTAACAAGGTCACACCTGACAGTGTGTTTGTAAACCTTTAACAGGGTTGGGTCTTAACTGAACTCACTTCAGAAGAGTGAACAATTTTGGGTTATTGGTCCCAGGTGGTTTTTCCCTTTACATGGTTTCCATGTTAATTCTCTTGTGTTATGTGTTAATTATGATGTTTGTTTGTTATCATACTTTGCATATTACATGTTAGATTTGATCGGTAACAATTATTAAGTTTTTGACTGGTAATCAGTAAAAGCACGGACAGTGAAAGTAATTATTGTTTATCGAGGATTAGAAAGTGAAGAAGTTGTTTTGAATTATACATTTTGTTTTGGGACACTGGATAACTGATTCACCTCCCTCTCAGTTATTCTAACAATTGATATCTTGGATATACATTCAAATGAGGGTTTTGTAAGAGAAGTTTACAAATGAGCCCTTGGAACAAAATAAACCTCAATAAGAGATCCAAAAGATTTAAGAAATAGAATATGACCTAAAATTAGATCCCTTTTCAAAAAATTGTAAAATACAAAAATATATTTACCCAAGGTCAAGTGGTACAACTCTACAACCTAGGCCATCATCTACAAATTTTTTTAAAATAGATCATTGTTAGAGTTAATATAATTTTGTATTATATAAAATAAATAAAATGATATAGAATATTATTTAGACTTGATAAATGTTGTTATAACTTAAAAAATAATTATTGCATATTGTGGGGGTCAACAAACTACCTACCTACATAGCTTGTAGCCAAAAATTTTGTATTGTTAGCATACTAATAGGGTGCCCACAATGTACACTTGCGAGACCATTGTCTATGCAACACCCAAACTATCTCATTTACTCTAATTATTAACTATTTAACAAATGTTAAATATTCATTGTTTTTAATTTTTAATTGATTAATTTTAATTTATAATTAATATATAATTACAATAAATGATACATGTAATGCCCCTCCCATAGTCTGATTTTCTATATGTTATGGTGTTATTTATATTTATGGATTTACTGACCCCATACCTACATGTGTATGGATTGCGTCTATGTTTTATGTTTCTGTTTGATGTGCTTGATGTGGTTGAGGGACAAAGTTGTAGTTACTTGCTTGTGAGATCCACACGATTACCTGATCCTCGCCATTGTCTATTATACATTTACACATGTATGTACATGCTTATATTTTAAATACAAGATTTTAGGTACCAGGCATCGACTTCCCTAAATTGTCTATATGATCGTACCCTATCACAATATCTAAATTGTCAGAGAGGGGAGATAAAAGATAGGTCCAATCCCAATCTAAGCCATCATTTTTCCTAAAATAGGGGACAAGTATCTTATTGACTACCTATCTGAATTCGTCAAGGTGACATGAATTCATGAACCCTTCCTTTAAGCATGATGGTTATTTTGAATTAGTTGATTTTCAAGTGTTGTAGTCATTTGAATTTTTTTGCATGATTTATTTATTGAAAATGAATTAATTAAGACTAATTATTATATTAGAATAATTATATCTTGGAAATATTGAAATATTAAGTATAAGGGTATTTAATTAAAAGTCTAGTTTGGAATAAAAGAGATTTAATTAACATTAAATTCAAAGATGAGTTTTAGGCATAATTGATTCATTTAATATTTAATTATCAATTACATAGTTATTAAGTGCCAAAATGTTAATTGGAAAGTGCATATAAATATAATTATTATTAATTAGATATGTAAAAAGGGAAAATTAATAATTAAATGCAAATGGAGTTAACTAATTTTCATGTTGAGTTCTATTTTTCTTTGGGTATTGCATGCCAAGTTCTGATTCAAGTATTTTTAAGTGATTCTTTTATATTTTTTAGAGGAGTGTTTACGTTGTTTTTGGTGTTCCATGTTTTCAAACCCTAGGGTGCTTAGTTTTTTTTATTAAGAGGATTTTGGCTATTATTCGATACACAGGTTTGAAGATCACGGGTTTTGCTTGCAATTTGGAGTTGAAGAAATTTTTGGAAAACTTGATTTTTTTGGACCTTAAATTTTGGATCGGTATCGTCATAGATCTATTGAATTTGAGGTAGGGTTTGTATTTTTCCTTTGTAAATCTTCTTTCTGAAAAGATTATTTTCTTTGTGTTTGCCAGATTGTTGTAGGGTTTGAATTGAAAGTTTTATGGTTTTATTGTTGGAGGTTTTGGGTTTGAAAAGCTTTTTGGGTTTTTGTTGTGTGAGAAGAAATTATGGTATTTTAATATGCATGTGAGCATACGTGTATTAGTGTTTTTATATAAGCATAATCTTTTATATTATTCTAGTTCAACCCTTGTATTTAAATTCGAAAGAAAATTATCTTTTGGTTAAAACCCTAGGTTGTTCAATGTGAAAACCTATAGACAATTGATTTAGAAAAAAAATGAAATTTAGATCTAATAAGGGTTTGGTTGAGTTATTAAATAGAGTATTCAAGAGAACAACAAAAATTAAAATCATCAAACACTTGAATGTGAAAATCCAATTGAAATTTAATAGTAAAAAAAACTAGGTTCTTGAAAATCAATTATTTTATTAATAAGGGAACAAAATTATATGTATATGTAATTTGTAAATTTCTATAAAAAAAATTAATTATTATTATTAATATTTATTAATTTTTAGATTTAAAAAGAAAAAGAAATTAAAAAAATAAAATTATTATTATTTGATTAATTTTTAGATTAAAAAAATAAAATAAAATAATTATTATTATTGTTATTTATTTATTTCAAAAAAAAAATTATACATAAATATTAATTAATCGATAGGATGATTGTTGTCTTAAAGATTATCCTCTGAATTCTATTCCTCTCTTTTAGCCTTTTATTAACATTTATTTACAGAGATTCAGTTTGTGGGTTAGAGGTTACTGGGGACACTAGTCTTGGGCTTATCTTTCTGCTATTGATGTCTCTCTTAAGCCTCTGATGTTGGATCTGATGGTTTGGAAAGTGGACTCTACCAGGTAGGACAATTTGATTTGGGGGATGCTCCCTTCTAGAGTCTTTTCTGTTGCCTTTGCCTCTGAGATTTTGTTGAAACAGCTGGATCCTCCCCCCTTTTGGGCCCAGGTTTGGGATAAACAGTTAATTCCTAAAATTAACATTTTCTTTTGGTTGGTTTTGTAGAATAAGATTTTAACTATTGATAATCTTCAAAAGAGAGACATGATTCTGCCTAACAGATGTTTTTTGTGTAAGAATGCTGAGGAGACAGTTTACCATATGGCTATAGACTATCGGTGCTCCTGGGAAGTCCAGTGCCTCATTTTGCAATCCTGGAATTTATGCTGGTTTTTCCCCTACAATATGGAGAAATGTTGAGGTTCCTATGGATAGGTTGTTGTGGAACATCATTGCCCCTCATGTTATATGGAAACTATGGAAAGAATGCAATGACATAGTGTTTATAGACACTACCCTTCCTCCGGTGGTGATAGCTGAGAAGATTAAGAGAAGTATTAAGGAGAACTTTACTATCATGAATGGAGCTAAGCTAGATTTTTATGCTGGTGTTAATTCAACTGGCACCAAAGTGAACTCATCTTTCCAACGGGAGAATGCCATCTAGCTTTCCCTCCCTCCTAGTTGGATCAAAGCTAATTTTGAGAGTGTAGCGAAGGGTAACCCAGGACCTGCTGGCTATGGTGGGATTATTCAAGATGACATGGCTAATTGTCTTGCTACCATGGAGATCCCTATTGGCATCTAGACTAATCATGTGGCGGAGGCTATGGCTCTCCTTCAAACTTTAAAAATTATAAAAGAGGACATGTCTTCGAATGTGTGGATTGAAGGTGACTCTATGAACATTTTAAACTATCTCAAAGGGTTGACTAAGCCTTCATGGTCTATTAAGGAAATTAAAGAGGAGGCTCAACTAATCATTAACTCCTTTAAGTAGGTTATTATTTCTCATAACTTCAGGGAGGTGAATAGTACTATGAATGCGTTGGCCAACATCACTGTTAGGGCTAAGGACATCATGACTTGGCATGGACGAAAGGATTTGACAATGGATTTGAAGGCCAGGTTGGCATTTGATATGACTCATAACAAAAGAGAAGATTTGAAATATCTTAGAAAGCTGTGATGAAAAGACACAAGTTAGTTAAAGCAGTTATTAGGGATACATAAAGTCTTGACTTTCTTGAGATGGATGAGTGTAGACATGTGTATATTAGCATGGTGTTCAATTTGAAATCTATCATTGTTTTCTATCTTTGTATTATCTCTGCTATTTTTGTTGAGAGTTTATTCTCTAAGGGCATTATGGGTGGAGGTCTTAACCGAAGGGAGCCGAAGAATTGCAAAAAATGAAATAGTATGACTAAGGTCTGGGACAAGCTTAGGAAGGGAGGGATAACCATGTACATGGAACACCTTCATGGGTTCAAAGAAGATGTCACGATGGCTTTTGTTGAGAGCTAGAAGGAGGGCACTATGACTATTGGGGGAATGACTATGAAAATTACAGAGGAACTTATTGCGAAAGTGTGTGGGTTGAACACCAAGGGCATGAAGTTCTATAGAGACACAAAGATCTCCCAACAGGCCATCCAACATTTCCCTAAAGATAAGGCAGAGGTTGAGTGCTTGGTTAATGACTCCGGTGGCTATTATGATGTAGACACTTTCAAGGAGATATGTGTGAAGTTTATGACTTCTATTATGGAGTATATCACTTTGGATGGAAGGTATAAGCATGCTCACTCCTATTATTTTGTGCTACTTTGTCATTTTAGACATCAGGTTAGGGTTTCTCTCTTTTATTTTTTCTATTGTAGTCCCTTTGCCATAGCATAATTGATCATAGGAACAAAGAGAATAAGCCCATTCTGCATGAGGGTCTTATCCTTTTAATTATGGAACATATTAATAAAGTTTTTGTTAGTAGTTGTATCATCTTAAAATGGAAGCACTTCCATCTTGGTAGGTTTAACACCCTCATTTAGTGCATTTTCATGATAGATTTGCATTTAGGATGTATTTGCACTTGATTCTTCATTTCTAGGAGAAATTAGGGTTAGGATCCTAAAGATTCTCCTTGATTTCCTTCTTCATTTCTCTATTTTCTAGGTAGGACCTATGTATTGGCCCTCCTAGCCTTCAACACATTTCTCCTTAGCCTTTGTGCCCTTTTCCAGCATTCTATTCTATTTTCTGATCATTCTAATTCTCTGGCCGACCTACAAACCTCACTAAATTCTATGTTGACTAGCCTAGGTCAAGGTTGAGGTCAACCGTGACCTTTGTCAGGTTTTGGTCCGTGCTTCCAAATTTAGATCATAGCAAGGCCCTAAATTCAATGCGAGTCTCCAAATCCAAATGCGAAAGGGTTTTTATTCAAAATTCATTTATTAATTTCCCTCCTTAGTTGGCTATTGTGATTGGACCATAATTCGAGGCAAAATTTGAATTAGGGGCCCTTACGTTTCCCTAGGAGCCTTGCCTTGAAATCTCTACACAAGCACTCTCTTTTACATTCATTTCAACGAGTCATTTTTGAAGGAATTCATTTTCAACAAGCTATGAGGACATGACATAATGACGATGATGCAAGACTGCAAGAGTATGATATAGGAGAAGAAGATATTGATGATGCCTTGATGCAAGAAAGTATTTTGTGGAAAAGTTATTTTGGACATTCATTTGGAGCAAGAAAGATTCCTTCTTCCTTGATATACCATTTTCAACATTCAAGCATTTTAAAGATACAATCATGGGGTAGAAACTATGGATTGTGAGTTTGGTAGGAGTACTTTAGCCTTGGGGGCTTGGTATGCTTTCTTTATCTTATTCAAATCTATGTATTTCTCTCTCATTTCAATTCATGCTAGGGTTTCAATCTAGAGGATTAGATCTTGGCATTGCACATTCAAAGCTCTTCCTACGAGCAACACACACACACACACACATATTCTATTACATATGTCTATTTGTGGAGGTGGAAATCACCAAAATGAGGGTTTGACTAAGGAAAAACCCTATATAGCCACCCCAAAACACCATTTTTAGATATCTACAGTCATGGTTTTGGGAGTTGCGGAGTAGATTTAGATACCCTTTTCGGCAAACTTTTGAGATCCGCAAATAAAATTTCCATTGGACCAGTGCAAATCAAGGTCAACCTGGTTCAAAAAAGGAAAATATTTTTGGGTTTTCTCCGTCTCTGTGTTTCTATTCCAGATCCAATCATAGAATTTCCAAAAATTTAGTACATACACCAAAAAATAGGTATTTGCAAATCTACCATGTTAGGAGGTATGTATTTCATTTTATTTGATTTCATTATTCCTTGCAAGAATTTCTAGATTTATATTCCTTATCTTTATAATTTCATGTTTAGTGTTAAATATTGGTTTAGGGTCTCTTTTATGTGCAAACCCCAATTGTACTAATTTTTTTCCCCCATATTTCATAATTAAACATTTTGGTGAACCTGTTTATGACAACTCTTTCTTTTTGTTGTTAGATTTGCATTTTATGTTAGATCTTACATGCATATAAAAGTAGATTTCTTTTATTCTCAAGTGCATTTACATTTCAAAAAAAAAAATCACAAAATTTATTTAAAAATACAAAAAAAATTACTTTTTTCATGCTTGTAGTGCTACTTTGTGTTCAACATGTATATTTTTGTTTTGTATACTTTGATGAGTCTTTTATTACAAAAGAGGATAGATCCCCTGATGAAGTACATGGAAGTGATGATGAAAATTGTTTGAATGAAATCTCCATTGATCCTATTCCTATTTCATCCTCCTCCACAACCTCTTCAATTGACCTTTACCATAGGGTATGTGCATGGTTACCTTCATGTTCCACTATTTGCAACATTGATGCAGCTAGAATGTTATATCCTAAACCTTTGTTTATGGTAAAAGGATGTCCTCGAATAAAAATTATGCGTAAACCTAGAGATCCTTTGGATTTCTTTGATAACACAGATTCCGTTTCACATGCTTATCTCACACAAAATAACCCTCAGACTACTGTTCTAATTTCTTTACCTCCTTCCCAACCTATGCTTCCTCAAGATCCTAGGTTTTCATCTTTCTTTAAGAAGTACATGACTTATTAGAACAATTGTGTGCTACTCCTGCTAGGATATCTTTGTGGGAATTGCTTGAAACTTCCTCGATAAATCATGAGGCATTGCAAAAGGATTTATCTTCCCTTCCTGCTTCGCCTCCTAACCAAGAGAACATTAATTCATTTTTGGAGTGCATGCATACTATGCCTTATGTACCTCCTATTGTGTTTACTAATGATGATTTACCTCTTGTTGAGGAGCAAAATCAATATGATGCTTTTATGGTTGCCATTTCTATTAATCATCTTCAAGTATCATTCATAGAACATTAATTGAAAATGAATCTGGGCTTAATGTTCGTAGAATGGATATTCTTAAGGAAATTAAGGCTGATCTTAATATAGAACTATTCAACATGATAATGTCCCTATTTGCGAATTTGATAATATTGCAAAGAGAAAGTTGGGAATTATTACATTGCCTGTTAAAGTTGGTCCAGTTATTCTGAATACACCTATTCATGTTATGCTCAGACCTCTCAATTATAATCTTATTTTAGGTAGACCTTGGTTACATACTATGCATGTAGTTCCTTCTACTCTTCATTGCAAGGTTAGGTTCATTTATAATAATTTGATGTATATGCTACATGCGGATGATGCGACGAATCCTTGCTTAAATGCGGAATATGCTAAAATTTCTGAACCTCTCCAACCAAGTAAAGAGCCTAGATGGCCACCTGAGATTATCCAAACTGAAGCTCCATCTTCTTCTTTGACTAGGGATGATTGGGGAACATTGGACTTTAATCCTTCTTTTATTTTAGAATATGAAGTTTTTTATTTGGAATTCATGAAATAACAAAGTGGGTTTGAAAAACAAGTTTTTACTCCTTCCCCGCTTTCTGAGGAATTAAAAAGTAACTTTTTTTCTTCCTCGATTGGAAAAATAATTAAAACAATAAACCCTAATTGCTATGATATTGTGTCATATGCGGCTTCTTGGAATCAGTCTGATATGGCTGATAGATATGGTTCTGGTTACCATTTGCTCAAGAAATCAGGATTTAATGGGAAAGTATGTGGTAAATATGAAGAAGGTATACAAGTACCTTTCGACAATAAAATTTATGATTAGACATATAGATTGGGATTCAATCCTTACAAACAACCATCAACTTTTCCTCTCAATGTTAATCATATATGTGGTGGACATTTGAAGCCGGTTAACCCTCTCCTCCTTGACATAAATAAAAAACCTATCTTAGATGTTTTTCCTGAAGATGAAGCTTTAGCAGATTTTTTAGGAGTTTATGGGGATCTACCTATGTTTCATTATAAATGACGGAAGCCTTATTATCTAAATAGAGAAGCTTATTTTGGAGAACATGATGAACAAAATATTTCTCCTTTACCAATGGATTCTTTGATACAAAGTAATTGCCAATAACTGAGACTGTTGAGGTTTAAATGGATGAAAATGACTCTGAGAAGATGATGAAAATTGGGAAATATTTGAATCAAGATGAACGTGATCAGTTGGTTTCCCTTTTACTTGAATTTAAGGATATTTTTTCTTGGACATATTCAGATATCCTGGGTATAGATTCTAAGATTGTTACTCATAATATTATTCTCAAACCAAATGTTAAACCTGTTAAGTAGAAAATCCGAAAGATGAATCTAGGAATTTCCTTATTACTTAAAGTTGCAATTGAAAGATTGTTGGATGCAAGATTCATCCGCTCTATTGATTACTCGGATTGGATTTCAAATATTGTATCCATTTCAAAAGGAGAAAATAAGATAAGAATGTGTATTGACTTTCGAGATTTAAATAAAGCACCCTTAAAAGATGATTTCCAGTTACCTCATATTGATATGATTATGGATTCAACAACGAGTCATGCTTTATTATCTTTAATGGATGGATTTTCAAGTTATAATCAAATTTTTATTCCTCCTAATGATCTATTTAAGATCACATTTATAACACCTTGGGGAACATTTTTTTGGGTCATGATGCCTTTTGGATTAAAAAATACAAGAGCAACTTATCAGCAAGCCATGAATTTGATTTTTCATGGTTACATTCATAAGATTCTTGAGGATTATGTGGATGATATAATGGAAAAATCTATACAAAGAGAAGAACATGTTAGTATTTTATGATAGATATTTGAAAGGATTAGAAGTTACAATATGAGATTGAATCCTAAGAAATGCATGTCTTTGGAGTTGATTCTGGTAAATTATTAGGGTTTATAATCTCTTAGTGAGGCATAGAGGTAGATACTGAAAAGATTGAATCTAATGTTAATATGCCTCCTCCTAAGAACATTTCTCAGTTATGAAGTTTACAAGGAAAAATTCAAGCTATTCGTCACTTTGTTTCCAACTTAGTTGATAGAACTGTTCCTTTTACTTCCTTTCTTAGAAAGGATACCAATTTCTCTTGGAATGAGGAATGTAAACAATCCTTTGAGCAATTTAAGGATTATCTCACCAATCCTCCTATTTTGCGTCCCACTCAATTTGATAAACCCTTTTATCTGTTTACTTCAACCACTCTGAATGCGGTGAGTGTGATGTTAGCTCAACATGATAATGAAGGTAAAGAAAGACCTATGTACTACATTAGTCAGACTTTACTCAATTACAAAACAAGATATAGAGATTTGGAAAGATAGTGTTTAGCTTTAGTTTATGCTTATCAGAAACTCAGACATTATCTATTAAATGTTGAAGTCAATTTGATTGTTAAATTTTACCATTTGAAACATCTTTTCTCAAAAACTAATCTGTCTAGATGTCTTGCCAAGTGGGTGATGTTACTTATGGAATTTGATCTTAATTTTATTTCTCAAAATTCAATTAAAGGACAAGCTTTAATAGATTATTTGGCTGAAGCTCCTTGTCCTCATTCCAATACATGCTTTACTTGAATAGAATTCCCTAATGAAAACATTCTAGCTATTAAATAGGATGATATTTGGGAGTTATATTTTGATGGATCTAGATGTAAGACAGAATTTGGTGTTGGCATTATCTTGAGCCCTCCTAAAAAAAATTCGATCCCTCTATCATATAAATTGAAGTTTCCTTGTATTAACAATATTGCAGAGTATGAAGCTCTTATAGCTAGCTTACGAGATGCTTCATCCCTTAAAATTAAAATTTTGGAAATTTATGGAGATTCACAATTTATTGTGGAATGGATTAAAGGAGGTTATCAAACTAAGGAAGATCAAATGACACAACATAGAGATTTGGCTCTTGATGTTCTTTCACAATTCACTTCTTATATGATTCAAACTTTACCTATGAAATATAATCGACATGCAAACGCCATGACAAGCACAGCTTCTTTGGTTTTTTTTTTAAATAATGCCGACAAATTTCAATTTGCTATACATACTCTTAGAAACCCTACAATTTCCAATAAGGTTGCCTTTGATTATTTCAATTTGCATTTGGATGACTAGTATTCTCATATCTTTCATTTTTTGAAAGATGGTACTTTTCCTGAATCGGCAACAAGGAACATGAGTAATCATATTAGGAAGCTTGTAGAATGTTATATTATTTTAGGATATGCACTTTACAAACAATCTTATGATGGTTTGATAGGGTATATGCCCAAAGATGGGGAACCAAAAAGGTGCAACTTTCCTTTTTGGCCCCCAAATAGCCATAGCACGTACACATTAAAGCGCATGCACCCTATAGAGTGCACATGCTATGGCTTGGGGTGTCCAAGCCTTAGGCTTGGGCAATTCAAAACATAGTGCATGTGCCCTATAGGGCACAAGCACTATGAAAAAACAAGAAAAGCATAACATGCATAGTCTTGCATAATGCTACCACCGTATAGCGCCTACGCACTTTGCAAGAAACAAAGAAGTGGTGCTAGAAAAGTGTAACATGTATAGTCTTGCATAGCACTAGCATGCTATAGCATGTATGCCCTTTGCAAGAAATAAAAAAGTGGTGCCAAAAAAGTGTAACATGCATAGTCTTGCATAGCGCTAGCATGCTACAGTGCGTGCACCCTTCGTAAGAAACAAAAAAGTGGTGTGTGTGTGTGTGTGTGTGTGTGAGAGAGAGAGAGAGAGAGAGAGAGAGAGAGAGAGAGAGAGAGAGAGAGAGAGAGGTGAGAAGGAGAGAGAGAGAGAGAGAGAGAGAGAGAGAATCTCTCTCTCTCTCTCTCTCTCTCTCTATATCTCTTCCTCTCACTCTGAATATTTTTCATCACTATTTAAGTCTATGTCTTAAATAGGGTGCACACCCTATAGGGTGAGCACACTATTAAAATCTATTACTTTCATAAGGCGCGTGCCCTATGAAAGTTATAGATTTCAATAGTGCGCTCACCCTATAGGGCATGCATGCTTTGTAAGGCATTGGAATTTACCAATCCTAAGGTTTGGATTTTCCTTGGAGATCCAACCCAAAGGCTTGGACAAAATAAATAGTCCTGAGACATATTTTCCAGCAGACATACAAAAAAGGACATCTTTTTTTGTATGCTCCTCGTCAAGTTTACTTGTGGCTCAAGAACATTAAAAGCAAATGATGTGATATTGTAGATCTCTCTATTAGCTGTCTAACCATATCATTTATTTTGAATTCTCATTATGTTAAGTGTTTCAACTCTAATTTCTTTTGTGTGTATGTCTATATTTTGTAAAAAACCAATATGCAGTATTTTGGGCATAGATTTTGGCTCGTTCATCGAATTTTGCAACAAGTTACATTTTTAGAAACTGGACTCCATTCTACACACTTTCAAAAAAGAAAATTTGATTTTTTGATTAGTTTTAAATGATTTCTAGGGGGAGCACTCATAAATTTCATGTTTTCAAGATTTTTGCACTTCGTAAATTCATCAAAAATTATACATTCATCAAAAAATTACCAAAAAATTTTGGGATAAACTACGTGGTCTTAGCTAACTTCTCACTAGAGCGATTAAAAAAATTCAAAAAAAAAGTTAACATTTTAGGGGGAGCACACCAGACGCTATGTTATGTTTTTTGACAAAAAATAGGACCACTTTTTATGCTCCCCCCCTTTTTAGGGCCTTATTCTGCACCATTTTCAAAACAAGTTAGTAGTTTAGGAACTAGATTCAGAGTATTACAACTCTTGTTTTTATTGCATCTTAAAATTTTGGGTCTAACTATCTTCAATTTCTTGTTGAAGTCCAGAGTTTGCTGATTTTAGGAAAAAAGTGGCATCTTATACCCCCTTTTTGGTCCCCCATCTTTGTGCACTTACTCGCTATTAATATGTCTTGGTAGAACCAAAATTTCAGTCACTTTGGCAGAAGCTCATTCTAGTTCTTGTGGGGCACATTTTGGTGGAAAAGCTTTAGTCAATAAACTTCTTAGAATGGGATATTATTGGAAAACAATGGAACAAAATTCTTTCATGTTTGTTAAGAAATGTCCTCAATGTCAACAACATAGTAATTTGATTCATGCTCCTGCTCGTGAGCTTCATAATTAAGTTGCTCCATGCCCTTTTTGTATTTGGGGTTTTGATCTTATTGTAAAAATATCACTAGCTTCTTCTCAAGCACATACGTACGTCATTGTGATCTCAGTGGTGATGCATGAACAACATACACATCTGCATCGGTACTATCAGCTAGGGTCATCATGTCTGCTTAATGTCTATTCCTTTTTTTAAGTATTGTAAGGGGTTTTGAGTCCCCCTAAAACTTGTTTTTACGAGCAATAAAAAAAAAAAAAAAAATTTGTTTTTTAACATGTGGGTTTTAATTTTAATCTTTTCATTTATATTTATATTGAAACAAATTAATAACATTATTTTACTATTAAATACATGGTGTTTTGATATGCATGGAGATTTTAGTTAAATACTTATTTAAAAAGCATATATGTATGAGATTTTATTTTAAATAAATAGTTATATATGAGACATTTATATGAACACTTTTGTAGTCAAATGGACTTTAGTCAACAAGATGATTGTTTTAGTCAACTGAAATTTATAAATTGGTTTTGGGGAATTACATTGGCTTTTAGGGAAATGGTACCAGAGGCTTTGAGGTATTTTTTTGTAGATCTCTAATTTTATGTGGAGAATTTTTATAACCATTTTTAAGTCTTGATTAGGTCATGTATGATTTTATGATATTTGTGAGTGATCTCATGTGCCTTGTTGTGTTCAATCTTTATTTTGTGATATTTGTGAGTGATCTCATGTACCAAGTGGACCTTTTACAAGGTCCTTCCAACTCCTACATCTAGTCAACGTCATTCTTTCTCTCGTGGGTGTTTTTCAAGGGTACAATCAATCTTTTGATGGAAAGTATGATATTCATTCTAGGACTCTTCATCTTTTGTCAGAAGAGGTCATTCTCAAAATGGATGGTTGTAACCCATTATCCATTTCTCTACTTCTCTCTCAACTTTTAGACATGGTACTATTGATTAACCAAACTTTAGTAAATTTCCTTGGTCCTAGAACTTGCTATTTCTCCTATTTGTGAGGCTACTAAAGATTAAAAATAAATGATAATAGAAATAATGGTCAGTTTGGACCATATTAATATTGGAGTAAACCAAATAATTAGGACTCAAATCCTTCTCCTAGTACTCTTATTTTTGTTGATTAACAACTTGTTATGATTGTCTATTTTCCAAATTATTATCTTGCTTAAATTTTTGAGGTGTGTCTCCTTCCATCCATCTATTTTATAAATATGTATCATGTTATTTATAAATGATAATAGATATCTATTCATAATAAAAAATTAAAAATAATATATTTTTTTAATGGAAGAAGAAATTGGAAAAAAAATACATTATCCGGCTAGCAGTTTAATAAAATAACTTAGTGAACATCAACAAAAACTAGTTGTAGAAACTCAATAATGAGCTACAAAAGGTTGGGAATCTCAAAATCTCATTATACCTTTCAATAGAACACCATTACATAATTTTAATTTTTTAATTGAACACTTGAATCCATGACATTATCTATTTTATCTTTATGCTAAATTTAACAAAGAAAGATAAAATGAACAACCAAGATTACAATAGAACATCTAATTATTAAACTAGAACAACGAGAATAGAATATTGTAGAAAATCCATATTTGAAATAAATATAAACATCAATCATATCAACAAATGAAATATTCATTGCCATCTACCAAAAAATACTAATATCTCGTGCAAATACCCAAACTTCAAATACTTCCTCTCACCATAATAACTTGGCAACATAATATATCATATTATTGGGTCTTTCCCCCCAAAATCCCTTTTAAAAATTTGAGACTCCGCCCTTATCTGACCATAGGGGAAGGAAATAGCCATATAAAATAATGGGAACCAAGACTATCAGAGATAGATTGGATGGATATGTTGAAACATCATGTGAATATTTATGATGCTTGAGATTTCCTATATTTCCTATAAACCCTTTACTGTAGTTTTCTTAGTTTAATTTCACCAAGAAATTAAAAAAAGTGGATCCATGAGATTAGAAAACCAAACAAACAAAGGAATACAAAAACTGGTTGCATTCATATGTATACGGCTAGTTAATACAATGTTCCTGGAATAATAAGTTTTCTTCACATGGAATAAGGGAAAGAGAAGTATTAAAGTTTTTATGCATGCTAAAAAAATTTAGGAAGGGCATGGGATACGTTCCATTTGATTTGAGGGTTTTTTTACATGATGTTTAGTAGCTATTCATCATCATTACTGCAGCTTTTAACATTTGATCTTATACCCCAAAATGCAGAAACAACTGTAGTTGAAGTAAATACCTACCTTAGATGTTTTTTTTTTTTCAAAAAATAGTTTAGTTTCCTTGTCTCTATGTAGAAAAATGGTACAGACAAATAATGTGAAGTTCAAGCAAATTTTATGGGTTTTGATAGTGTTTTAAGTATAGGGGTTCTAGAGTTTCAAGTGTGTGATAAGGAAAATATTTTAGTTTGTGGGAGTTTAGAGGGATTTCCCAAGTGAGGAATTGTCAAACTTGATTTTAAGAAATTATGAATAGGGGGACCATTTAATAATTTTTTGAATTCTAGAGGAGGAGAATTGTATCCAACAAGGCAAGGAGAAAGACCCCGACTTCTAGAAATCTCACAATGAATAGAGGAAAGTGGAAACTTGTGTCTATTTTGAATATTACACTTCATATTTTCCTTGATATTGTTTATAGTAGAAAAGTAAACATGCTTCCAGCTAGTTTTCTTATACCTAAAAATATGTTTGTTACATTATTTCCATAAAGCCTAGCTAACATGAAGAAGAAATTTCCATGAAAATTCAAAACTAAAAGGATGAGAGATAGAGAGACCAACTATAGAAGTTGAGATGAGGACAAAAACCCATACCCACTGAATAAAGAAGAGGGACATAAGTCTTTATTGAGATTCCATAAATATGGACAATTGAGCATCAGGTCAAAAATAGTTTCCAATTCCTTTTCACGTAAGGAACATCTATTGACCAATTGTATACATTTCTTCTGAGTGTTCTTTAAAGTGATAATTTTCTATAATGTTCCCAATGTGGCTTCCACTTTTCTATCTGTATGGCACTAATTTCACCTATTGGACAATTCACTATACAACAAAATCACCCCGTACTGTAAACCACTTGTATGTCCCTTGGCTCTGAACCAATATAGTCAAATGTAACCATACCTGCCTTGACTTTCACATGCAGAGAAATTTGTCTACTCTATACAGTCAAAATATTTCTTGTACAACAAAACCTTTTTCTCCTTTATACGACAAGATGTACTTGTACTACACTCTTAAATCACTCCTGCACAATGAAAACTATGTCTTGAAACACTCACGTAGTAATGAGATCTCCAAACCTATGATAGTCAACCTCATCATGCCCATATGACACTTGGATGACTCCTCAATCAGTTATGGCCACAACACATTACTGCATTAATAGACAGAAGATTTGAAACAATATATTTTCAAAACAAGATCAAACTTGTAACTAAAAATGATTATGCAAGCATCTACATATATGAGAAACAAAGAGTATTGGAAATAAATAATTCATAATCAGATAGCTAGTATAGATATATCTTAAGTTATTATCAGATTTGGATCAACAAGAAAACTAGGGTGAGGAGTGACTCTTACCGAAACTGCAAATTCTAGAATATGGAGGATCTTGCACCTCCAAAATAGTGAACTCCACTAAATTCCAACTAGAATTGTAAATATACAAGAAAAATAAACTCCACGATCATTTCCTATGATGCCAAACACTTCCTTATAAAGGGCTCCAAGAAGTATTTGGAAGGTTACAATGGGTCGACATCATTTTATTTATTATTTTATTATTTTGGCCCCTTTATTTAATGATTAAATCAAATAATTAAATAAGTCCTTATGATATTACTTAACTTTTAGGACCACTTATTTAATTAACTTTAGTAAGACACTTTATAAAAATTGGGGACATTACAGTCCTCTTGGCTTAAATATTGCTTGTCCTTAAGCAGTTTACAAAATGCCCTTCGTCTAATAAGCTCTACGATCCCAAACCATATGTGGACATTGGTATCCATATCCACTCAAATATCCATGCCTCATCATGACCGTGTGCACTCCCTTGTTAAACCCTCTAGATTCAACACTAAAAAAATCTCCAATAAACTTTCCTTGCTCTAATCTGATATAAAAAATTGTATGCCCATAATTTTAAGAAAATACTCATGATCTCTAGAAGTGTCTTGGTCATGTTCAACAATTGTCAGTCCTTGATGTTAAGACTCATATGATGCCACACATTCCTAATTTGCATTCCAATGTGTTATTTCCTCAATCGATGGCAGAGATTAATCATTTGAAGGATAATTGGTAGAGTCCACATCTCTATATAGTTAATCTATGAATGTTGAATCGACAAAATTTGTGGAAGAATCTTCGTCAATTTTTTGGTTTCCTTAAAAATTTGGATGTTCTCCACTTGAAGGAATAACTATTGATTCTTTCTTGTCCATATCTTCTAGTGGCTAAAGTGAAATTTTGATCATGTTTTTATCCTCTTTAGGACTCGTGGTTCCATTTAGCCTATTATCCTCATTGCCAATATTTTATCTCACATTTTTATTGCATTCTTATTAGTCTTGGAGAGTCGATCATACCTCATTATCAAATATATGTAGTCCTTGAGAGATATGCCCATCTTCCATCCACCATCAACCCAATCTTATTTGAATTGCTTCAATGACTCAACCAAAGCGGGCCTTTGCATTTCCTGCCACTTGATCCTTAGAAGGAATGTCGACATTATGAACCTTGAAATGAACTTCCATGAAGCTCCCTTCATCATTTCTTGTATTAAGTGATTGAGCTTCTCCTCAAACTATTTTTATCCTCTTGGTAGGGTTTTAATGAGTTGTTGTTGACTTCTTATCAAATCCATCAACAAGGCAATCATATCCACATGTGTGTTTCCCATTCCATCACTGGGTTCCATAATTCTTCCAATAGGCTAGTAGGATCACCAACTCTGCTTACCTATAAAGTCCCCATCGCATGTTTGACCATAAAACACCACTTTTCCATTGGTATGGTACTAGTCTCACCCATTTTATAAATCAGTGCACATCAAGGCCACCTTTTATGGTAAACCACCCATACATCCCTTGTCTCCCAACCCCTATGGTTAAGTGTACTCATATGTGCCATGATTTCCACACATAGGGAAATTTATCTATCTTGTATAGACAAAATCTCTTCCATACGAAAAAACCTCTCTCCTCTATACAACAAGATGTTCTCATATGACACTCCTAGTTCACTTTGACACAATGGAAACTATATCTTGAAACCCTCGCTTAGTAATGAGATCTCCAACTATACAAAAATTCAACCTTGTCACCCATATGACACTTGGATGACGCCTTCAAAAATGACAAACAATACTCAATTCCAAATAGAATTGCAAATATACATGAAATATAGAGTTCACGACCATTTCCTATGATGTCAACCATGTCTTTATAAAGAGCTCCAAGAAGTATCTAGAAGATTACAATGGGATAACATAATTTCTTTCTTATTTTATTTTTTTTCCCCTTTATTTAATTATAAAATTAATTAAATAAATAATTCCTTATGATATCATTTAAATTTTAGGAAAACTTAATCAATCAACTTAATTAATACAATTTATTAAAGTTAGGGATATTAGTTTTTCCTATGGAAAACTATCCACTAGAAGAAATGAATTTATGATATAACCTTAGAATTTCATACATTTATCTAATTAAGTTCTTTGGTTCATAGAGGAGAGAGTAGTTTGTAACCGGTTTTAGGAAAGTACAATCCATCATTAGAAGATCACCAAATTAGCTTGTCCTGAAGATCTAATCTATAAAATCTTAATAATTAAGATGCAAGAGTTTAACACCACCAACTAGAGAGGACAATAAAACCATAATGGATCAATTCCTTGAGGGGGGAGTAGAAGTATTATGTTAGTATTAATACACCCAAGATCTAGGTTTGTTAGATAGTTCTCTTTGAGGGCATAAAAAGTAGGGTGGAATTATAGGGGAGTGGTCAAGATCCATGAGTCTTTCCAAAAGATAACTTTCTACCCATTTCCTATTTTCCAAATACATCCTTGTCTTAGAAGAAGAATAGTTTTGAATAAATTATTCCAGATATTTGATCATCAAAGCAAAGGATGTTCAAGGAAACTTAAACCTCCATTGTTCTTCAAATACTTAGAGATCAAGATATTTGACCAATCAACTAAACTATTGATAAATTTCCAATATATTTTTGTCAAAAGGGCTAAGTTTAGAAGACTACAATTTCTCACATAAAATCCTTCATTTTGTTTAGGACAATAGGCCTTCTCTCATTCAACAAGAGATAGTTTTTTGTTTTTTTTCTAACTTCAATTCTAGACAAAAGAAACCTTATTTTGATAAGATCTAGATTTGTAAACCACATAGATGACCTATGAAAGATCTATACATGATATAAATGGAGATACTTTGAATGGATTTCAAAAGCATTTAAAGTTATCCAATATTTCTTAAAATATAACATTTTCAACCATCGAGCTCAACTTGAATTCTTTCAAACATACTAGCCTTAACAAAGTTGTCAACCTTACCTACAAATAAAAGCATGCCCAGATAGGTTGAAAGATGGATAATAATTTGACAATTTAGACTTTTAGCAATGTGAATTTGGATATTATGGAGTGTATTCATGAAGAATACAACACTATTTTGGGGATTGATTTTTCTATCTTAAAAGTAGAGAATAATTGTTCAGAGAATGGATTTCCAAGCTTCAACATCAACTAATATTTCCAAATCCAAAAGGAATTATTGATCAAGAACTATACTCAAGGAAGAAGAGGGTTTGAAACCTTTGAGAATTCATTGTGAAACCCTATGAAAAATGCTTCTTCCTAAAATATCCACAAGTAAAATAAAAAGGTATGGGGAGAGGGGATCTCATTGTCTAAGACCTTCAAAAATAGAGAAATTACCTTGTAGAGAACCATTCATTGAGATAGAATATCTAGAGGATTGAACAGAAGATTTAATAATTTTGAGATCGTTCCTTTCAAAGTCATACTTTCATTTAAAGAGTGAAAGGGCTAGGCGGCCATATCATAATATTTTGAAATGTCTAGCTTGAGGGGCATAATTTCTTGCTTACCATTCTCCAAGGTTTGAAGAGCTTCATGAACCAATATATATACATAAATGATTTGCCTCCTTGGGACAAAACCTCTTTGATGGGCAGGAATAAGTTTTAAAAAGGAAAGGTTTTATTTTGTTCTTCAAGTGTTTGAATGGAATTTTATAAATATTTTTGCAAAGGCTAATGGGTCATAAATTTTCCATTTTATTTTCTCCACATTTTTTTTATGCATTGAGGAAACATAGGTATTGTTGAGATCTTTCAAGATATGTCCATTAGAGAATAAATCCCTAGAATCCAAGAATATATCAGTCCCAACAATATCCTAAAACTTTTTGAAAAAATGGGGAGGAAACTATCAGGGCCCAAAGCCTTGCATGGGTTGAAAGAAAAAGTTACTTTCTTGACTTCATCAATAGAGATATATTTGTACACATACCCTTCACATCATTCGGAGAAATAAATTTAGGAATTTTTTTAATAGAGAATCAAAAATTTGGGATACAAGAGGGTCAGATATCAAAGTAGGGTTAAAAATAGAACAAAAGTAATTAACTACTTCCTCATTAATATCTTATTTTGTACTGAGAATAAAGCCATTTGGGTAAATTAATTTTCTTATTGAATTCATGTTTTTGTGTCTGAGGGCACATTCGTGAAAGAATTTAGTATTATGGTCACCCTCTTTAATCCATTGAGCTCTAGATCTTTGTTTTTAGAAGATTTCCTCTTGGGAGATAATGTTGTGAAGTTCATCCATCAAGATGTTATATTTTAACTTAGTCTCCAATGACCATCCATCTTTCTCAAAATTATTCTAAATTTCTATAATTTGTTGTTTCAACTACTTGTTTTCAAGGAAATATTACAAAAGGAGGATTTGTTCCAATTCCATAATTTGGTCATAACACGTTTCAATTTACTAACCAACTTGAACATGGTTGTACCATGGACACTGGCTTTCTACCAGAGAGACATGAGATCTTTAAAATCTAGCTAGTAGGTCCGCATCACTTCAAATTTGAAGGGGAGAATTTTCCTAGCCTTATTTGAGTCCCATTTGAGAAGGATGAGACTGTGATCTGATCCAAGTATAATTAATTAAAATAAGTCACATTAAATTCATGGATCGACCAAAACACATGTATTTGACCAAATAAAACTTTTACCAAATAATTCCAAATCAAGGAGAAGGCCCAGTGGACTCAAGGTCATGAAGGTCTTGGATAGAATCAGTAAAATCAAGAGAACCCTATCATTTCTCTAGGGGATAAAAGGGAGTGTTGAAGTTCCCCATTATCATCCGATCAAAATCAGACAAAATGACCCTATTAGCAAGGTCCATAGATCTCTTCTTAAAAACTGTTTATTAAGAGAATATACATTAGAAATAATCCACTCAAATGAAGAGTTGTCATTCTTAAAAGGAAATGTCATGGGCCTTTTTATTTTGGGAGAGTAGAGAACCAACCAGATAGTTGGGTATCCAGAAATAACATGGCTTCTTGATTGCCCCATCAGCAATAATAGATAACAATAGCTAAAGAGTTGGTGAAAGTCCAAATGAATTTACTTGCTTTGTAGAAAGCTTCTTGGGACATTTTAGTCTCCTCGATATTAGTTATATGTTTACTAGATATAAGTATTAATAATAATTAACTTATATTTTCTTTTCACTACATGTTTTTTTAAGAATATTAATTTTTTTTTTAAAATTCATACCCCTTATTTCCTTTTACTATTTATTATAAATTTTATTTTAAATTGTCAATCCTCATTTTTTTCTTTATAGATATACAAATTTCTAATTGTTTATTTCAATCTTACAAATCTCCAATAAATATTAGTTTTTGCACATCCATGTTTGCTAATCTTTAATTTTGCATGTGTTTTTTTCTATTTTTTACTCTTAAAAAGGTCTTTGTTTCTATGATTTTTTAGTTTCATTATTCATTGAGATTTTGTTTACATAATCACTCTAATTGAATTTTTTCTTTTATTTATCTAAAAATAAATATTTTATTGATCATCTATAATTTTTAGATTTCATTCTCTACTTATTAATGGTCATTTCATATTTTTAAAATCTGATTTTCTATGGGTTGAAATTTTTTGTTATTTCTCTTTTTAATTGTATGTTGAAAATAAATATTTGAATTGATCATCTATAATTTTTAGATTTCTTTCCATACATTATTAATGGTCATTTTTATAATTTTTACATTTCATTCTTGGTCATTTAATTTCTAATGATTATTTCACATTTTTTAAAATCTAATTTCCTATTAGCTAAGGTTATGCACAAAAGCATGCGCATGCCTGTATACATCTATCATAGAAAAAATCAAATATTAAATATTAATAAATATTAAACTAAATATAATAATTTAACCATTCTTTTACCATATTATTATTGTACTTTCTTAATGAACACCATAAAAACCCCTCTTTTTAACAATAGAATTCCTTTCTTTTTCAGACCTAGGAAATTTATTAGTAGCCATTTTGAAAATTTTTCTATTTATGTAAAATTTCAGACCAGACAAGGGTAAACCAGTTACTTGAGCTATAAGCTCCACATTGAGAATGATATGCCTGACATCAATTGTGACTGAACTGTTCCTCCATCCTGCTCTGAATTTTTGGGTGATGCTCTTATTGAGACCATGCACCATTTTCAGATAAGGTGTTATGCAACCCTTCTCCAATTTCATCCAAAGTTTCATGCAATCAGCTACCAGGAAATTGAGAAGCTTAAGGCTCGTAATACTGACCTTGAGGCTAAGTATCAAAATCTTCTGGAAAAAGGTAATAATAGGGGTAAGATTGATCACTCTCACTACCCCATGTTAAATTATTGGCCATGATTGAATGTGTTGAAAAAGCGGTGGAAAACCTTCTGGAACATTTGATGGAAGGCATGAAGTCTGCTACCAATAATCTTCGTTTGCTGGTTGACATGCTAAAGAAAATGAATGGGAAGTCATGCAGAATCCTAACACTAAGGGGAAAGGCTGGGGATCCAGAACTAGAGCGAAAATGAGTCTGAATATGTCCTCCAGTAAGGAGATTTTGGGGCTTATGGAGAATCTGAAAAAAAATGACAGAGATAAGAAAAAGATGGAAGACTCCATCCAAATTCTGAAAGGATGGCAGTAACTTCGGTTTTTAGATTCTCTTTCTGTTTCATGTGCTGTAGGTTTTAGTTGTAGGTTTTAGCTAGGCTGAGGTGTTTGTTCCCACTTTTTGTTTTAGCTTCTCTTTGTTGGTGAGCTTAATGCTTTATCTTTCTATTACTTTTAGATTTCAGATCCTGCATGTAAAACCTATTTTTGAGTTAATTTCAAAACAAGACTTGCGCTTGGAACTTGATGAGAAAAGCTCCTTTTATTGGAACTTCATGCTTTCAAATGACACTGCATCATATTGAAGTTGTTAATGCTTAATTGACACTGCGTCATATTTTGTAGATACATTATTTCCACTGCCTTCTATCAACTGCTCATTTTGCGGTTGCCAGCTATTGTTTTTGTTTTTGTTTGCGCCTTTGAAGTCTGAAACTTGTAAATTGTGAAGACACTTATTAAGAATGTATCTTCCATATCCAAGTGTTTGTTTTCATTAAAAAACACATTGTGATTTTTTGCACGGGTATGTTCTTTTCTATACATGTAATTTTGTTTGCACATTTTTCTCCCTTTTCGCAATTGTTTGGGTAGACTTCTGTGTGGCGTTTCTTCCAGCTTTGTATGTATAATTTATGGGCATTACTAATTTTGCATGTATTGATGTTTTTGTTGATACCTAATTCTGATCGTCTACTTCTGCCAGATCATTCATACATCCTCATCTCGTTGTACGTGCCATTCATCTCGCCGCGTTCTAGTTTTCCATGTTAAATGCATGGAGAAAAACACTCCAGTAAAGAAATAATCTCTATACAAGATTTTGTTTACAATTCAGAAATCTAGTAAGCAAATATTTGGAGTAAGAACAAAATTCAGAACCAAGATGCAAAGGAATGACCGAATGAGCGAGCTTTCGATGTGAAAAACCCAATATCTTATTGATTGAGAAAGGAAAGTCGGTTATGAAGCAATGGCCATAACCTGCCTAACGTCCACAAACTTACAACCCTAGACTGAACAAATTAACAGAGGTACACCTCCCTTTAAATTAAATTTAAATTTCACTGTTATTGGCTCACGAGATGTACATAACTTTCCACCTATTTTATGACAACTCTAATGCACCATTTATCTATTTTGATGGTACCATTATTGATCAACTCTTCAGATTTCACCACCGGAGAAATAACAATTTATACTTGTATCTTCAACAATATTGTATGAAATTCTCCCATTATTTTATGACAACTCTAATGCACCATTTATCTGTTTTGATGGTACCATTATTGATCAACTCTTCACATTTCACCACCGGAGAAATAACAATTTATACTTGTATCTTCAACAATATTGTATGAAATGGAATTTGCAGTCAGGGACTATATATATAAAAAGCCAGACCCATTACTGTTATTCTGTCGGATAGGGTTGGTTGTTTGGGTAGGGTTGGTCGTTGGTGTCAATTTGGTTCTAGTGGGAGTTTGCAAAGTCTTTTGTCTATAAGTTGAGATGATGGGTACATTAGGGAGAATAGAAATTGAAAAGTTTAATGGCACAAACTTTGAGTTGTGGAAACTTAAAGTTGAAGATATGTTGGTAGACCGAGATCTATGGACTGCTATGTCTGGGAACAAGCCTTCAGACATGAAGCAGGAAGATTGGGATTTAGCAGATCGAAAGGCCAGAGGAATGATACGATTGACACTAGTAGATAGTGTTCTGTTAAACATCTATGAGGAGAAAACTGCACATTCTTTGTGGAAAAAATTGGGAGATATTTATCAGGGAAAATCCTTGGTAAACAAGCTCTTCTTGAAAAAGAAATTGTAGTCTCTGAAGATGGACAAAGGAACTGCTGTGGCTGGTCATTTAAACTCATCTAATATGGTGATTGCACAATTGACATCTGTTGGTGTGTCCATAAGTGAAGAGTGTTGCATGTTGTTGTTGAGTTCTTTGCCTGATTCCTGAGACCATCTTGTGATGGCTATTGGAAGTACTACTACCCAGTTAAAAATGGACTAGGTAGTTGCTGCACTCTTGTCAGAGGAGATGCGGAGGTCTTCTGAGGTGGCTAAGGAGGCTCTTGTTGTTCGAGACCAATCGAAGGACAAAGGCAAGGACGTGTTCAGTCCGAATCTTCTGGAAAGAAGTCCAAAGCAAAGTGTTGGAATTGGGGGCAGACTAGTCATATCCGAAAGGATTGCAAAGAGAAGAAGAAGAAGAAGAAGAAAGTGGAGAGTTCTTCTGATAGTGATGGTGAAGATGCTAGTAGTGTTGCTTTGGCTAATCGGTCATCTAATGATGACTGGTTCGATTAATTTGGTCTTCATGTGGAAGATGTTTGTCATGATGCCATGTGTTTGACACCACGGTTTAGTGAAAGTTTTTGGTAGTGATGGAGTGAATGATCTTCATTAGTATTGCAAATATTGAAGGCGTGAGATTCTGATGTTGCAGAAGGATCTTTTCACATTTGCTGAAGTACTGTTTGGAGATGTTTATCTTCATGTGACTGAAGATGTTGACATCTTGAGGGCTCAACGGAGTCTTTGATAAAGGTGTAGTTTATGATATGTTCATATGGAGCATGTTATCTCTTTGGTTGAGATGTTTTAGATCATGTTGTCATGTTTATGTTCCTGAGGCCATGGTTGAAATTTTGATATTGATCTTGGTTTTCTGTCCATGTATTGAGTACATTGGTCATTTGCTTGACACTTCATGAAATTGTTATTCTGCAATTGGAGTTGGCATGGATTGATTAGTTACAGGTGCTCATGGATACTGAGAGACAGTGGTGATGATGTTTTCTCTTGTGATTAGAGATGTGTTTGTTGAAATGGTAGATATTTTCAGTAGGAAGTATGACATGCATTTAGAGGTGTATGTAGAAGGACATGGTACATGGTTGATGTACTGTTGATGTTCTTGATGCTACAAGTTTGTTGTTGCACTTTTATGTGATGTTGTTGAATGGATTCATATCATCTTAATATTACCTATGTAGTGGGAGCTTCTTGGCGTGTATGTGACAGGTATTGTCCTTGAGGCTTGAGACCGCAGGTAACAGGCTGAATATGGTGATATTTTGGAATCCATGTTGGTATACCTTAGATGTATGTATAGTTGGATGTGCTAGCACTTACTGTAGGTGCTATTTCAGCTATGTTTGGTACAAATGCTGATACATTTGATTATCTTTTGGATCGAGTGGTATATCAACATTGATGGGTTTTAGAGTCCGTGATTCTCTGTAATCTCTATGTTCACTAGTCTATGGTTATGACTCCATACTTCGTCAAGTCGGAGATTGTTAAGAATTGATGAAGTGTATAGGTGGTCACCATACGACAAGACTACCGTACGACTGAGACATCACGTACGGTGAGGTGCTTGCTATGGTGGAGCATTAGGTGAAGGTAGTCACTGTACGGAGAGGTGCTACGGTGAAGCTGAGAAGTTACCCGACGAATGAAAAGTGCCGAAGGAAGAAGTTACCCAATGGAGGTAAATGTGCTGAAGGGAGAAGTTACCTGATGGAAGGAAAAGTGCCGAAGGGAGAAGTTACCCGATGGAGGTAAACGTGCCGAAGGGAGAAGTTACTTGGCGGAGTTAAAGTGCCAAAGGGAGAAGTTACCCGACGGAGACAAACGTGCGGAAGGGAGAAGTTACCGTATGCAAGACTCGATGGAGGCAAAAGTGCTGAAGTGAGTAATCACTGTGTGTGACAGATGGTTGGCAGATAACTGTTTTGCCAATAACCATTTTTGTACCGAATTCTGTAACGAATTGCAGTGTGTATAAATGACTGCAAGATTCGTGAAGAATGGTATGGTTGTAATATCAAGTTGATTGTAACACAATCTAAGCCTGTGAACCTGTATGAAAAACAAAGTTGCTCGGGGGTTTTTCGGTGGTGGGTTTTTTCCTGTAAGGGTTTCCTACATAAATCTTTGTCTCGTGTTTTATCTTGTATGTGTCTTTATTTTCTCTGTTCTTATTTTTCCTATGCATCTCAGTAGATTTGATCAATTTCACCTTAAATTGGCATTTGGAAGGTGTTTCCGCGAATAGCTTTCCTAACATGTATAAGGAGAAATAAACATGTACCTTTATGTTGCAAATGATTACATTACAGTTCTTCTTCATAGAAGATCAGACTGCAGACTGCAGACTGCAAAAATAAGAAAGATCCTTCGGTTCTGTTTAGTTTAGCCGCCTACATCTGAAGGAAACGTAAAGAGGACAGAGTACAGTCATTTAACTGCAGACATATTGGAATTATGGAGGCATAGTTTTCAACGGATACACTCAGCTTGGAAATTTCTTATTTTTAGTACATGCCGACTCTAATTGACTACAGTTTGAACTGACTGTGGAAGAATTACAAACTAACAGAATTAACAGGCCACAGACCATAAAAGCTGAAAAGCTTCCAATTTTTATTAATTAAGTAATCAAATGTCTTAACCATCACCATACTCGCATCAAACATAATTAGAAATAACGAACGCATGTTGGAACATTCTAGAGATATGTGGTAATTTCTACCGTAGACATATAATTTTAAACTATTGCATGTGGGCAGTAGGTGAGATTTAAAAATTATATGTAAGCTATAGAAAACTCTAGAGGATTGACTATCAATCTAGAATGGCCTATTATGGAAGCACTTTATCATCAATATGGATCATGAGTGAAGGAAGAATGCGATAGCATTCTAAGAAGATGTAAGAATTCATTACAGAAGAATGGTGCTGTAGCACTGAATTTATAATTCTGTCTATTTATTTTAGAGTCTGTGTCTAAATTATCTCCACTCTATCCACCTACAAAATTAACATATCAATCATTTAAGTGTGGAAGCTTTATTGCTGAAAATTCTGTAATTTTTTCCCGTAAGAACAGCAAAAGACAAGACTGCAGAACAAAAACGAAACAGTAAAAGCACTTAACGGAATTATCAGAAAAATTAAAAATACCTTGAATAAGAGAAAGTGGTGGGTAGAAAATATAATATGAATGATTCGCTGAATCATTAAAATTTAGTCTTCGCTGAATAAGTTCATATAAAATTTCATACATAATTCCTCGCCTTTATTTCAAAATTAATCAAAATAAGCTGTATAGAGAAACATTAAATAAACCCAGAGAGATATCTGTGTTCTTCTTCACCGCCACATTTCAAATAAATTCCTTAAGATTGCAGTTGAGGCATCTCCCTTCCTTTACAGTATCTCGCGATAAGAAAATCTTGATGTCTTTAAATTCTCGCTGAAACTTCAATACCTTGTTGAAAAATCGCTGAGCCTCAGTGCCATCGAACTCCTTTTTTTCGGAAAATCAATAAACTCTTGATGGCAGGAGCGCGTGGAAGTAAATAGTCAAGAAAAGGAGTAGGATCGTAAAATCGGGTCATATTCAGATGAACTTTCTTTAGGTTTTCCAGTGATGAAGATGCTGAGATTTCTGGAATTAGGGCATTGTCCCACGGCTGCATTACATCCATAGAGCAAAGCAAGAATGTAAAATACAAAAATCAAAGACAATAACCAGAAATGCATGAGTTCCAATGATTTTCCTCATCTCTAATATTAAAATGAAAATGCAGTAGAGCAAGAGATCGATGTCATGCTGGAAGCAATAAATCAGAAATAACCAATGCAGAATATGATTTAAAAACTTACCAATTTAGAATAGTTGGCGTTGTCTATGCACATTTGTTCTAAGTTGGGAAATTCTCTTAGAAACGATACATCGTGCCTGAGAATCAGGTTCACCAAAGTAATTGTGTCTGTAGATAAGCTTAAACATACCGGCAAGCAGAATTCCATCTCAACCGTATCACCGTATCTATTTATTAATACAAGGCTCACCAATTTTCGGCAATTTGCTATTATTGCATCGATCTCGAAGGCTATTTTTAGGGATATCAGATTGTCTGGACATATCTTTAATCTCCTGAGTCCATAGCAATTAAGAACGCTTAAAACCTTCAACACTGGACACAACTTCAACATGATTTCGATGATTTTGTCATTTAGGTTAACATTCTCAAAATTGAGTGTTTGGAGGCAAGTGAAGCCAACAAAATAGTTGGGTACATTTCTGAGAAAAAAATTCTTGACAGTCGAAGATGTGAGGCTGCAACATAAAAAAAATGTTGTGGGAACCTCAACATGCAAGAAATTGTTTAAGGTGTTCTCTTCAATTTTAATCTCTTTCACATCTTTGAAAGCAACGAGGTCAATCCACTCATAAATCTTGTTACGAATTTCATATGAGAAGGTAGTGCTAAACTCAAAAAGTTCAAGGGAAGCTGAATGATGTTCAAAAATATTATCAATAATGCAGCTGCATGAAGCGGAAGAGAAATCACTTGATGAAAACTTAAGACTGGGTAAGGATGTCCAAAGAAATTTCCATCTGTTACAAACAAGAGAGGAACGCACTGCTTGCTTCAAGGGAATTTTGCTCAGAACAATGAGCAGCAAGCTATCTGGGAGATCATTTAGCCCTAATCCATTTCTTTTAGCAGCCATAACTTTTCTTTGTAAATTCTGGAGTATTTGAGGGATGTTGGTGCAGTAAAAGAAATGACTTTATAAATTTTAATGAAAATGAAAATAACTGAGATAAAAATAAAGGAAAATGTATAAAAATCAAACCTCAAAGCATCTCAACGCCTCCTGATGAGCTAACTTAGTTCCAAAAATCAAACCTCAAACCATCTCCACGACTATTGATGAGCTAAACTAGATCTATTTGATTTGCTTCTTTGGACTTTAACAACAGAGCCCCCAACAAATATCAATGGCAGTCACAACATACTTAAAGCAGAACCCCCAACAAACATCAATGGCAGTCGCAACATACTTAAACGGGATAATGCCCGGCGTCTTAACGCCCAACAGTTTGCAAGCCAAGAACTTGCATGCAAACTGCACAGATGGGTAAAGTATTTTATCGAGCAACACTCCCGAACTATTCGAACCAATTTCAGATCCAGTATGACGCATCACTATATAGCTCGATCATCATCTCTTTTAGGAGAAACTGAAATAGTGATGCATCATACTGGATCTGAAATGGGTTCGAATAGTTCAGGAGTGTTGCTCGACAAAATACTTGACCCATCTATGGAGTTTGCATGCAAGTTCTTGGCATGCAAGCTATTGGGCGTTAAGAAGCCCGACATTATCCCGTTTAAGTATGTAGCGACTACCATTGATGTTTGTTGGGGGCTTTGCACAATGATAAGTGTGTTATGGTGGGAGATCACAGACTAATGATATGAACAGATAGAAATTCTGTAGCATAAGATTATGATGAAAGGAGATTTCCAAATTCAAGGAGAAACTTATAATTTATAAAATGTTTAAAATATAAATCAAGGGTCAAGATGGATTTGGTAATGGATGGTTAAGATTAAATGAGGATTAGGGCTTTGGATCAAAGTTAGGGTATGCGTCACTTGAAGGATAAAGACCATGGTTAGAATAAACATTAGGGCAACATCCTTATGTGAATGGCTAGGATTAATAGGCTAATTTAAAATGAGTGGAAGATATGAAAAAAATTGTTTGACTTTTGGCAAGTGTTTGAATTCAATGACTTTAGACAAGATCTTAGTTAGACATGGGAAATGGACACTTGTTTGATGATGACAAGTTTTTTATACAACTACTGAATAGGTAAAAAAGGTAGAAAAGGTTATTTTTTAGTGGACAATACCAACAATGTGTTTTTAGGTCTACATATGGTGACAATATGAACAACATGTATCCATTATTCGGAGGTACCAAACGATGCATACATGCCCTACCACTAAGTTGACAACTATTGATTAAAAAGCTAATAGACACTAATTAACTGAAATTAATTAATTAGTTAATTAATAAAAATAATTAATTAATTTAATTGTAAAAATAATAGTGATAGATCAACCATAATTCTATAAAAAAGTGTTTACCCTTCTTTACAAAAATAATAAATGTAATAGAAAAAGAAATAAATATATAATTAATATTTATTTAACTAAAGAATAAATAAAGTTAAAACATATAAATTGATTAAACAAACATTTATTTAATTAATGACTAGAATAATAAAAATATGATTAAAACATACCTAAATATAATGTAGCAATTAAAAACTTTGTGTGAAATCTTATCCTTCAACTAATTTCATTATTTATACATTTAATAACATTTTCCTCTCAAATCTCTATTTACTCAAATAAATTAAATTGAGAGGTTTTATTAAAAATAGAAATGAATCAAATAAGTGTGGCCATTAAGCTTGACCTTCTTTTAGAGATGTTTTGTCTATATCATAATAGATGGTAGCCATGGAAATTAAATATTAAGTTTGACCTTTCTTTAGAAATACCATAGGTCTAATTTTTAGCATTCTTCACATAGTTCAATTACTATATCTTATATAATTTTAAAAACTATCCAATTTTCAAAATATAATATTTAATAATAAATATATTAGCACATAAAAATGAATATTTACATTTTCTATAAATTTCATGCTTATTGTTTTAGATTATGGGATGTAATATTTTAATTTATTTAAAATGTTCTAAATAAATATATAAATACTATTTATTTAATTAATAAACTAAATAAATAAGTAGAATAATTGTAAAAATTAATATCTATTTTATAATTAAAAGTTTACCATTAGTTTTTTTTTAAATATTTTTTGGTTAAATAACTAAAGTTTTGTAAGGATCTTGAACCTCTTCCAAAGCATAGAATGACTAACTAGAAAACAAAAAAACTAAAATAGATTAAGAAACATTCCAACTTAAATTAAAACTTAGCTATAATTTATCAATCAACAAAATATCAAAGGGAGTTGTTTTCATTGCAAGACATTTTCTTCTTTGTTGTATAACTATCCATGAAGAGTAATTACCAAGATTTGGAACCTTATGACAATGGATGAGCCTTCAAAATGGCTATGACAATTAGAATTAAGGGGTGACATAGGGTTGTCATAACTAGATTTTGGAATTTTTTAAGAAATTTGTAACATTTGTAGCACCTGATTGAACATGATTAGGAGTTTCAAGATCATTAAAAATAATACCTAGTTGTAAGGGATCAACATAGGAGTTGATTTTAAGAGAAACAAAAGTAGAAGGAGAGGGTGGAGAAGTTATTGTTAAAATCAATATAATCTCATCCAAGTTACCATGATATATTCTCATATGATTGCAAAGATATTTCATTCAATAGGTTGATTAAGATAGTTTTTGAGAACCACGAGGATAAAGTAGGACCAAGTATCCATCAACAAAATAGTTCCTATAATGAAAATGAATGTTCTCATAACCAACAAATTATAAATGTTAAAAAATAAAAACTAAGAATCCCTAAGGCATTTGAATAATATGTTCATACAAAAAAAGTGGTCGAGGTTAAAGGAATTGAAGGCTTACATGTATCTAATAATTTTTTGTTTCATGTCTCTCTACTGTAATACAAGTAAATAGGTTTGGCATAAAGTTTCCAAGTCAAGAAAAGGTATCCTATTTATATCTTATAAAAATTTTGAATCCCGGAGAATAGCTATTTTATCCTTAGGTAATCCTTTAGGATCCACTTTGACTGCTACCCCTAAGGATCCTTTAATATAGATATGGATATCAAAGTAGCTCTTCTTTACTCACGGTTAATGAGTGAACCACATCTTGGAACAATAATCCTCCCTACTCCTAATATTGCTAGAATACATGTTGTGGTTTTTCCACTTCCCTTTTAGAAAGGAAAAGGATACTAATACCTAGTAACATCTATAAATATTATAAATGTTGTCACAAAGGCTAATGGGTCAGAAATCTATCATTGTATTCACTCCACATTTATTAGGCACTTGGGAAACATAGGTATTGTTGATATATTTAAAGATAACTCCATTAGAGAATAATTCCCTAGTAGCTAAGAATATATCATCTCCAACAATATCCTATAAGTTTTTGAAAAAATGGAAAGAAAAACCATCAGGGCACATGGGCTAAGAGAAAGATTTTCTTTCTTGACTTCATATATAGAGATATTTGTACACATACTCTTTCCATCCTCTAGAGAAAGAAATTTTGGAATGTTTTATAGTAGAAAATAATATGTTTGGGAAATAGGAGGGTCAGATATCAAAGCAAGGTTTACAATAGACCAAAAGTGATTAACTACCTCCTTATGAATATGTTCTTTTGTATTGAGAATAAAGTCATTCGGGTAAATTAATTCTCTTATGGAATTTATTTTTTTGTGTCTAAGGAAAAATTAGTGGAGTAATTTAGTATTATGGTCTCCCTCTTTAATCTATTGAGCTCTAGATCTTTGTTTTTAGAAGAATTTCTCTTTAGAGATAATGTTGTGAAGTTTAGCCATCAAGATTTTCTCTTTTAACATAGTCTCCAATGACCATCCATCTTTCTGAATATGATTCTAAATTTCCATAATTTATTTTTTTAACTACTTTTTCAAAAGTAAAATGTTACCAAAGGAGGATTTGTTCCAACCCCATAATCTAGCCTTCACACCATTCAATTTACTAACTGATCTAAACATGGTTGCATAATGGACATCAACATTCTACTAAAGAGACATGAGATCTTTAAAATTTGTGTGGTAGGTTCAAATCACTTTAAATCTATAGGGGAGAATTCTCCTATCGTTATTTGAGTCCCACTTGATAAGGATGAGACTATGATCTGATCCAAATCTAATTAAATAAAATAAATGACAATTTTCATGGATTCACCAAAGCACATATTAGAGCAAATGAAATTTTTACCAAATAATTCCAAATCCAAGAGAAGGCCTAGTAGAATCAAATTCATTAAGGTCTTGGATACAATTAGTAAAATCAAGAGAACCCCATTATTTGTCTAAGGGATAAAAGAGAGTGTTGAAGTCTCTCATTATCATCCAATCAAAATAAAGAAGGAGACCCTATCTGAAAGAAGTGAGGCCTAGAGATATGTTCTTAGAGACTAATTATTAGTAGTATATGTTAAGGGCGATTTTTAACCCCAACTGATGGTGATGATGATGAAAACCAAGATTAGAGGTATACAAGATTCTAGAAGGATTAGGTCATTTATTATTTTGTCATTGATGTCAAGAAATTGATTTCTGGTTTATAGTGAAGTTTCCATATCATTTGGAGTATGAAGTAAGTTGAGTGAGTTAAGGAAAAATAGGAAGTGAAAAGTTAGTGATGTTAAAGAATCTAATTGAGAAGATAATTAAAATAAGAAAATGATAAGGTAATAATTATTTAGTTGTTTTCTCCTTTACATTTGATGGTATCAAGTTGGTAAAGCATATTGGACAAGTCAACAAAGAAAATAGTTTGGTTTCCAAGCAGGAAGAAGTCATTCCATAAAAGGAAAGTAATTTTTGATAAAGATAAAGGATGCCAAGACACTGCGTGTAAGGAGTTAGTTGCCGAGAGAAGAAAATAGAAATTCGATTGAATAAAAAGGAAGGGCACTGAGAAAGCAAAAAAAAATAAATACAAGGATTAGAGTGATATTTAATGAAGACCACAGTGATCTAGAAGATTCTAAGGATTTAAGAGGGAAAAATTAAAGGTACAAGCTCCAAGAAAATTTAAGTTCTGAGGTGACGATAACACATTTTACCAAGTGCAAAATTCATTGAATTAGTTCAAGAGGATGATCTAACAGTTTAGAATAAATAGATGAAATATTAATCAAGGAGATTAAGAGGAAAAAAAGTCTATATAAAGGATGAAATTAAATGAAAACATGATGGATAGTTGAAGTGTGGATGTGTAACCAAGTGATGCAGTGTAGAAGAAAAAGATAGAAATACAAGTCTACAAAAGAGATTGATGAAGTGTTGAGGCTAGTGAATAGTAAAGGAAAGAAGTGAAGACAAAGAGTGGACAAGGGATCTGACTAAGAAAGAGGTAGTTACAGATTTATAGATCAAATTTTATCCTGTTTCTTATTAACATTTGTAGTAGGAAAATATCTTAATCGAGTGGACTTAGCGGTCTTATTGTAAATACTTGAGAGAGATAACATTCTAGAAGAGTGTTCAAAGACCTTTAACCATATAATAATAGAAACACAGACTCCAAATAATAATAGAAACATAGACCCCATAATATTTTCCATATCC
Organism: Chamaecyparis obtusa; assembly: GCA_027943335.1. Classification (NCBI taxonomy): domain Eukaryota; kingdom Viridiplantae; phylum Streptophyta; class Pinopsida; order Cupressales; family Cupressaceae; genus Chamaecyparis; species Chamaecyparis obtusa. Next base: position 39,039 of record BSBK01003973.1, read on the forward strand.
CTCTCCTTCTTGAGCAGAGACTCTACACTCACTAAGCTATTCTAACTCCCTTCGTCCCAAAGCTACTCTTCCATCCCAAGGGTGATTTTGGCCTTGCACTCCCAAAACAACAAAACATGATTTAGACAAAGCTACAATCAAGAAATCAACACTACAAAACTACCACATTTCATACATCTACAATTTCTCATGCACATGAAAAAAACAAAAATGGAGAAGGTGAAACCAACCTTTTCTCAAGTAATGGTAAAATAAGATTTAATGAAGAGCCCCAAGTCCTAAAAATCCTCCTCATTTTCTCCAAGTTTCTCCAACTCCTTAGTTGTCTCCAAAGTTGGAAAGTGGTTGAACAACCCAAGAGTTCTCCAAACTTCCTTCTAAAAGGTTTTCTACACAACTTCTTCCCACAAAATCTAACTAAGGAGGTATGATTCAAAATTCCTCCTTTCCTTTCTTGTCTCCCCTCATAATTAAGATGGAGACCAAAAGTAGGGAAGGGGGATGAAATTGACCTCTTCCCACAACCCCAAATTTGTCACCTCACAATAGTGGCATTTAAGAAGCCTCATAAATGCGGTATGGGCATAAATTTGACCAAAAACTAACCCCCAAAATGAGGTATGACTAGTGGGCTTCTTAAAAAGGTGCTAACACATCTCTAGGGGCTCTTTTAACCCTCAAAATCCCAGTTAAAGTTTACCTATGGGTTCAACATGTTTTGGACACACTAAAGGATTTCTAAACAAGTGATACACAAGGTGAAACTACAAGGTACTATCCTAGGGTTGGTTGAAACTCAGTCCCCCCCAAATGGACATGTCATCGCCACATATACACAATACAAGTGTCAAGTGACACCACAAAAATACACATCACTTAACATACTTGACATGTCCATTTAGATATTTACATAATTAAAATTTACAATTTGTCACTTGAATAATCATACAAGCTTTCAAATTTACAAAACAAAACAATCACATAAGAGGTTTTGTCTTTCCATATAGACAAACCTTGGCTTCACTGTTGCACCTAGGTTTAGTTCTAGTTCTCCGAATAATTTCCATGGTCATTTTCCTACACATCTCAATCCAAGTATCAGTAGTCCAAGAAATAATATGCATATAAAATACAAAAAAAATAAATATCATATATAAGCATTTGACACTTAATTAATATCTCCACATAAACAATTCATAACTCAACTTAGTAGAACAATACACACCTTTCCAATGCATTTTCCACATGAAATTATATACACATATAAATAAAAATTAAGCACTTAACATTTAATTTACAATAAGATCACATCTCATCATAATTAAAACTCAATTTCCATCCTCCAAATTATTTCACATAAGCATATACTCAATTGCATAATCAAAATATTCATTAAAGTTTTAAATTAACTATCATGAAATCATAAATGTATCATAAAGTCATCATCATGAGTACAGAAAATATCATAAAATAAGGTGTATCATAATCCAATGCGATCAAATCCCTATCATATAGAGTATAAATCCAAAATGCATCAAAATAGAGTATAAAATACTAGGTCTATCATAAAGATGAAAGGAAATTATATGAAGGAATCGGGGTAGGGCCTTACAACATATGTGAATCATGGTATATGATGTGTGACTAGAGATGTGGAAGATATTGTATTAATTCTTGGGTTTTCAAAAGTGATCATGGATTCTTAAAAAATATATTATAATATTTATTGTGGAGCAATGCATTGAGCTTAGATACTTTTAGAGAATTTTTTTCCCTCTTGAGAATTTATCCAATTTATATTTTCTTTCATATTTTGATGAATTTTTTGTGTATTCTCTTGCATTCGAATTATGAATACTTTGCATAGATTTGTCTTTTGAGTTACAAGGAATTTGTCATTATGTGTTGCAATTTTCTTTTCATTTGGTATCAGAGCCTTGGTTATGGTTGTACAACCCTTGATAAAGTAAATCTTGGTTATGTTAGAATCTTGGGCTTCAATTAGAGAGCAAATAAATGACAAGATATGAGAGTTTTTTAAATTATTTTATTAAAGATCTGAGAGTTTGGGTTTTCTGTTATCATGAGTTATTTGTAAATCCTAGGTTTTTAAATCTTCAATCAAATTGATGTTGCAATACATCTAATTTGGAATCTGATTGAAGAACCTGTGATTGAAGATCACTGAGGAGTTGTTGATTAGATAATGTAATATGATTAAATCAGTATTATGTTTTCATTGATGTAAACTAGTTTGACAGTACTTATCTTGTGAGTTACTATATCGAGACATCTAAAGAAAGGTGAAAGAGATGAAGAGTAGAGAAATCTACATGAGAAAGATGTACATGACAGATGAGGATAAGGAGCACATTGAGTAACTTTTTGATGAGTCTATGACTTGATTATATTGACTTTATTATGTTGCATTCATCTATGATGAAGTATAGAGCTGAAAGACACAAAGCAGTGTTGTCGGTAAACGAAGCAATTTTTAGTATACATCGACGGAGTGTATTGTATACCAATCGCAGTATTAACCAAGTAGTGTTCACCAAGGCATTTCTTTGTTAACCGAGTGGAACATAATGAATTTAATGATCAATTTAGTTGATAAGATTGATGATTTGTAAATGACCTTGATTTTAGTGATAACAAATAATGTTTGTTATGATGATCGATGGCTAACAAAATTAAAGGAAGATCTAATGGAGTAGATTGAAACGTGTTATTGAGATGTCAGTCAAGAAATTTTGAAGCGGCAAAATCTATGAATGTGGTTAAGCGGAAAAATCTAATAGAGGAGAAGAAAATTATTTACATGCCTATATAAGAGAACATGATTTCATTATGAAAGGATGTCGGAAGAGGAAGGCACAGCAGGATTATTGCATGAACAAGTTTTCATGCATTCTGATCATACTAGAGAATAGAGGTAATTTGGATCACCTCTATTTGTGTAAGTGTGTGGGTAAAATGTGAAATTCACTCCTAAATCCAAATTCCCAAAGGAGAGATCCAATTTGATCAACCAAAACATTAATACACAATCGAATCAATCTATGAAGAATATTAAAGAGAGAGAGAAACCCTATACTTCCCTATAGTTGGATTAAGCTTGAAATCTGAAATAATTGAAGTGCAAATACTAACCTTGAATTAGGGAAGGTCTGGAAAATGCTGAATTCTGGCTTCTATATGAACTTTCTAAAGATTTTGTCCCCTATTCTAGACTGGAAATGTCGAGGTAGAAAAAACCCAAAAATCTTTTCTCCAAGTTCACATAGGTCAACTTTGACCTATTAAAAGGTCAAAGACCACATTATTTATTTGAAATTTGATTCTGATTCTATTCACAGATCCTGAAAGATTGCTGAAAAGGGTATCTAAATTCATTCTTAGATCTGAGATTTCACACCTGTAGCTACAAGAAAATGGAGGTTTTTGGTTGTATGGGGGGTTTTCCTTAGTCAAACCCTAGTTTAGGAATTAACCTTGAAATTGAATTGAAATAGGAGAATGCTAGCAAGTAGTAGAAATGAATCTAACAATGAAGCTATGCAATTCAATAGATATGCTAATGTATTTGGAATGTAATCAAATATATTGATATGAAAGCTTGAACATAACATCATCAAACCTCCATGATTGTATGCTTGAAATCCACCTTGAGGAAATAATGATATGGATCTTGAAGATGAACAAAGGATCTTGAAGGAAGATCACACCACCATGGTGGCTAGATCTAGGGTTTGAATGATAGATCTTGAATGCTTGAACCAAATCCCTTCAATAGCTTGAATGCTTGAATCCTTGATTTTCAATGGAGAACTTGGATGGAGAAGAAGACTTGAATGCTTGAATGGAATGCTTGCTTGATCACCTTGAGAGCTTGAGCACTTGAGCATGAAAACTTGAGATATCCAAATGAGAGAGGAAGGCCTCCTTTTATAGTGATCTAGGGTGCACTCCTCTAGATGGGCCACCTTGGAGAATTAAATCCTAGTTAGGTCCTCACCTTTAGAAAATGTACCTTGATTAAATACCATTAAAGGATTTACCATTTCGGAACCCGAAACAGCTGACCCAGAGGTGGAGAAATAATTATCTCGAAAGCCAAATTGTCAAAAAATGAAAATTTGAAATCCTGGTGGGAAGAGGTCAAGGTCAAGGTCGACCCTAACCTGGTCAGGGTTGAGGTCAACCCTAACCTAGTCAGGGTCAAGGTCGACTTTGACCTCAGACCCTAACTTTGTCAGGTTCTGCAGTAGAGGTCCTAGAGATGTTAGAAACATGGAAATTGATATCTGAATAGGACTAGATGTCTGGAATAGACAGAAAATCCTTTGTTTGATGAAAGACTAGGAGGTCTCATTTCTAAATCCTACCTAGAAAATAGAGCCATGAAAGAGGGAAAATCAGGAAAGTCCTTAAGACCTTAACCCTAATTTCACCTAGAATGAAGAAATCAAGTGTAAAAGTGAGAAGAAAGCCAAGTACATGCAAAGATCTAATCAAGGCACCAAACATGACCCTAAACCACTTAGTTGGAGGGCTAAACGCTCTTACCATGGAAGTGCTTCCATTTTAAGATGATACATTAAGCCCCCACTTTAGCAAGAGTATGGATTCGATGCAAACTCTTGGTAAAGGAGAAGAGAGAAGAGATCCCAGTGGATTCAAAATGAGATAAAATAACACTTAGCTAAAGACACAAGCCCCTAGATGAAGTATTATAACTCAACATACATACATGAGAGTATACAAGTGAACAAGGGTTAGTACTAAACAACCCAAATCAATTAGCATAAGAAACCTTGCTAAGAAATATTTCTCATACCAATATCATATTTGGAAAGCTATCATAAAAGCATAAATGATTACATAAGAAAGACAAGAGCAACACTATAGATAACATAGCTTCATGATCTAGTCCTACTAGCATGAAAGCAAAAAGAGAGAAAAGAGAAAGTGATTACCTCGCTTGATAAGATGCCTACCTTACCGTGAATCACCCTGGAGGGAGAACCCAATAGGTTCACCCATAAACTATGCTTGCAATTGTAATGCATCTTCTGACGGCTTTTTAAATACCCATAGATCCACCTTCTCATATCACTATGAATATGAAATGCGTGTCTTCTCAGGATTTAGCAACTTATTTGTGTTACCCTCGGAAGATTTAGCATATAGGTGCGTGTCTTTTCAGGATTTAGCAACTTATGTGTGTTACCTTGCAAGATTTAGCATATTTGAAAATTTTTGAAAAATGCGTGTCTCCTCAAGATTTAGCAACTTATGTGTGTTACCTTCAAAAGATTTAGCATATGAATGCGTGTCTTTTTAGGATTTAGCAACTTATGTGCATTACCTTCCAAGATTTAGCATATAAAAACAAAAAACTATAATACAAGGGAGACCCTGTATATGCCCCCCTCCTTAAGATGGAAAAAACATACTATTTTTTCATGTTAAGGAAAGAAAAAGAACAAGGATAAAGCCTTCGTCAGCATCAAGACAATATCCATAGACAACACCCAGTCTGAGCCAAGAAGGTCATAGCTCCTATGAGGCCACGGAAGAGATAAATGTAAAGAGATATCATGCAAGAAGTGAAAAGGAAGTAACCCTTAATGAAGGATAGCACACTATTCAGTTTCCAAGGTGAGAGATGTATCAACCATGGAAACCCAATGCCAAACAACAAATAAGGTTTGTATAAAGGACATAGGTCCTCAAATGCAAACCATAATTTTCATGTATGATTGGATATCACATAATAGATAAATACTGCTTAACCAAGGAAAGAGGTGAATCCCTAGAAAAGAAGAGAATATCGTATGAAATAACAATGCATAGATTTGAATAAGATAGAAAATCATACCAAGCCTCCAAGGCTAAAGTACTTCTACCAAACTCACAATCCATATTTGTGACTCCATGTGCGAATGTTTGAAGATAGAAAAGAAGGATAAGGCATCCTTGCCCCCCAAGTGTAGGAACAAAGATGGAAGAGGATACCTACTTCACAAAGCAAGGAGATATCTTGTTTACAACAATGTATAATATATCCTTCGCAAGAGATATTGACCCTATATCCAAGAGTATAGATAATCATGAAAAGGATATGTCACTTATGGAAAAGGATCCTCAATGAAAAAGATCTTATCACCAAGACCCCCACCAAAGAAGAGTGCGTTTAGATAAGATATCATTTTTCAAAAGGCGGGAACAACAATCAGTAAGCCCCCTATGAAGAAGAGCAAGAGGAATCTTTGAAATGAAGGAAAACAATTTTAACACCGAGCAAGAATAAAAGTTTATATTAAACATAATTTGCAACATAGAGAAGAAGTGACAACCTAGGATAACAACTTCTCATATAAGAAGGTTATCCATAATCAACACCTCTATCACTATGATGAAATAATATTGTAACATAAGCAAATACTACTAAGCTAAGGAAAGAAGTTCCCCTAGAAAAAGAGAAAGAAGGAAGAACCTTGCCCCCCTGAGGGATGAAAGACAAGGGATATTTTTACAAAACACATGTCCTAGAAAAGATTTCTTAAGAAGAAAATATAATTCCTAGGAATGGATAAAAACATCATGCAAGAAGGAAATGTAAAGAATACCAATTAAATCTTAATAAAAAGACCTAATGGATCCTAAAAGACTAGATAAAATTATGCCTCTTCCCCCCCAGTCATGAGACAAGAGGATAGGAACATTTACTCGATCTCTAATAAAGGGGAATCCCCTATATCAAAATTATGAAGAAGTTGTAAGACTGCGCGAGAAAAAGGTATAATTCCTCACACGGCCTTATCCCTAACATATAATTTGAAGTGGTTACAATAGGCAATAAAATGAGTATTACGATAGTGGAAAGAACATTTAAATTTGTACAAAGCATCAATAGGCATAGGTCTAAATCTTTCCTTCTTAGAATTCATTAGCTCCACATATACTGTCTTAGCAATTTCTTGACAAGTGTTAGGATTATCCATTAGAGGTGTAGAGAGATGAGCGTTAAGGGGAGGACAAAGATCCACACCACTTAACTTCACTTGAGATTTAGAATTTTTGACACCACTCATATCCGGTAACAATTATTAATTTTTTGACTGGTAATCAGTAAAAGCACAGACAGTGAAAGTAATTATTATTTACCGAGGAGCAGAAAGTGAAGAAGTTGTTTTGAATTATACATTTTGTTTTGGGACACTGGATAACTGATTCACCCCCCTCTTAGTTATTCTAACAATTGGTATCATAGCATTGGTTGCTTAGAACAAAGTTTTAAGGACTTAAGCATAAAGGTCTCAAGATGTATAAGAGGGAAGTACTGAAACTGAACAAAGAGAACTTCACAGTATGGAAAAGCCAAATGAAGCTACACATATCTGGAATTGGGAATTATACACTAGATCTGATGGAAAATGGCTACATACAACTACCCACTAGTCCCCTGACCCTTGATCAACTAAGAGACAGGCATGAACACAATATTACTATGATGGAACTTGTTGTTGTCTAAAATGCCACTGAATTTGAAGACATCAAGGCATGCACTACTGCCAAAGCCATGTGGGACAAGTTAAATATAATGTACAATGGAGATTTGAATGTCAAAAGAGCTCGAGCTGAAAGTCTGAGAGGTAGATTCGATGATATGAGAATGAAAGAAGGTGAGAACATTGTACAGTACTCAAATACACTAAAAGAGGTGGTACATGCTATTAGAGCATCTGATGGAGTGAATGATGATGAAATAGTGATAAGTAAAATTCTCAGAACTTTGGTGCCAATTTATGCAATCAGGATCTTTGCAATTCATGAAACCAGAGCCGTATCCAATCTTACCCTTGACACACTAATCGGTAGACTTACAACCTTTGAATTAAACAAATTTGATAATAGTGTTGTTCCTTCTGTTGAGTCTGCTTTCATGTCTTCTTTGAAGATTGGTAAATCTAGCAGGAATAATAAGAATTATGATAGTGATGGTAATACCGATGATGAACTTGATGAGCTTGAAGCTCTCATGGCCAAAAGATTGCCCAAAGGAAAAGGAAGGTATAGAGGCAAGCTACCTTTGACATGTTTTAATTGTAAGGAAGTCGGTCACATCGCTGCTAGATGTCCTCAGAAGAAAGATAATGATAGATCCAAAGACCGATCTGAAGGAAGCTATGAGAGAAGAGTCAACAGAGGTTATCGACACAATAATAGAGACAACCAAGATGATAAAGGAAAAAAGGTATGTTACATAGCCGAAGATATTGAAACTAAATCTGATTCTGATGATGACATAGAAGTTGTATTTGTTGCTATGAAAGATGACTTAGAGGAAGAAGAGAAACATGAAGAGACAACACCGATCTCTAAAGTAAGCAGAAATGATACATGGATCATAGACAGTGGCTGTACACATCATATGACAAGTGATGTAGAGAAGTTTGATCAACTTGTTGAATATAATGGAGGATTTGTGAGAATGGAAAATGTGCACCTTGTATGGTAAGAGGTAAAGGTTCACTGATGATCAATGACAGAATAAAATGTGAAAATGCATACTGGGTAGATGGACTGAACTACAATTTGTTAAGTGTGGCTCAACTGAACAAATCAGGGCACCGAATAGCTTTTGAGCACAAAAAGGTGAAGATCTATGATGATGAAGGAAGACTTGTCAGAACTAGTACACAATCCAGAGGTAATCTATTCTATCTTGATATGGATCAGTCTTCTTATTTTTTAATAAAAGATGAAGATGATTGGTTGTGGCACAAAAGGTTGTGCCATGTGAACTTTGACAACATGATCAAGATTAGTAAAAAGAAAAGAGTTAGAGGATTGCCTAACTTGACAAAACCTGATCATGCCATGTGCCATGAATGTCAGAAAGGTAAGATGACTAATTCTAGTTTTAAAAGAAAAGACTACTCAACAAAGAAGATACTTGAGTTGCTTCATACCGACCTATGTGGTCCTATGAGAACTCAGAGTTGTTCTGGTGATAGATACTTTATTCTTTTTGTTGATGACTATACTAGACTAATGACTGTTATGTTCTTGAAAGAGAAATCCAAAGCTTTTAAGATGTTTAAGTGGTGTAAAGCTAAGGTAGAGAAAGAGACTGGAAAAGAAATAAAATGCTTAAGATCTGGTAGAGGAGGTGAATTTATCTCTGATGAATTTACTAATTTTTGTAATGAGCATGGAAGTAAAAGACAGGTCTCTACACTGAGGACACCTCAGCAAAATGGCATTGTTGAAAGAAGGAACAGGTCCATAATTGACTATGCTAGAACATTGATGATACAGAAGAATGTTGCTCAAACATATTGGAGGGAAGTTGTTAGTACAACTATGTATGTTCTTAACCAAGTTCAACTAAAGAAGGACACCAACCGAACACCTTATGAGCTATGGTTTGGACACAAACCTACTGTAAGTTATTTCAAGATTTTTGGAAGTAACTGCTTTATTTTGAAAGATGAGAGGAATGGAAAATTTGATTCTAAAGGAGATGAAGGGATATTTCTAGGATATTCCTCTACAAGTAAAGCATATAAATGTTTGAATAAGGTTACAAATAAGATAGTTGAAAGTACTAATGTACGTGTTGATGAGTTTGATGACAAGAACATAGAGGAAAGTACAAAGGAACCAAAAAACTATGGTAGATTCACTTACATTGAACATCCAAAGTATCTACCAATGCTGCAAGCTGTGACAACTGACCAACAGGGAAACAATGCAGGACAACAGACAACACAAACCGATGAACAAGATGAAGCTACTAAGCAAGCTGATGAACCTGGAAAGGACGAACAAGAAAGGAGAAATTGAGTTCTGGCTAGTTTTGTCAGAAGACATCATCCTTAGACACAAATTATTGGAGATAGAAATGATGGAATGCAAACTAGGAGGAGAACAAGACAAGGTACTTGTCTAGTTTGTGAATTTGAACTAAAAATTGTGAAAGTTGCATTAGAGAATGAAGAATGGGTTAATGCAATGAAGGAGCAAATAGAGAAAATAGTGAAGAATAAAACCTGGTCCTTAGTACCCTGACCAAAAGAAAAGAATGTTATCAGTACTAAGTGGATATTCAGGAACAAGCTAAATGAAAATGGTGAAGTCACAAGAAATAAAGCTAGATTGGTATGCAAGGGATATGCATAGGAAGAAGGCATTGATTATGGTGAAACATTTTCACCTGTTGCTAGATTAGAAGGAGTTAGAATGCTACTTGCAAATGCTGCACACAAGAAATTCAAAGTCTATCAAATGGATGTGAAGTACCTTGATTTCAGTGATAACAGATAATGTTTGTTATAATGATCGATGGCTAAAAAAATTAAAGGAAGATCTGATGGAGCAGATTAAAATGTGTTATTGACACGTCAGCCAACAAAGTTTGAAGCGAAAAAATCTATGAATGTGGTTAAGTGGCAAAATTTGATGGAGGAGAAGAAAATGATTTACATGCCTATATAAGAGAACATAATTTCATTGTGAAAGGATGTCGGAAGAGGAAGGCACTGGAGGATTATCACATGAACAAGTTTTCATGCATTCTGATCATACTGGTTACTAAGAACCGAGCTGCAGAACAATTACTGAGCTACAAAGAGTAATTACCGATGGACAGTAAGTTGATACAGTATTGAATCTGAAGTGAAATATTGATCAGAAGGATTTGTATGGACTGAATATTGATCTATAATCTGCAATTGAAGTTGTATTAAGGCAGATCATATACTGTTACATATTTAACCATTGTACACAATTAAATCTCTTAACTGAGTTGACTCTGAAAGTCTTATGATGTATCATTCATAGAATGATCATTGTTATCATGTCAACCCCATAGTGAATGCTAGTTGGATGATAACTTCTAGTCTAAAATCCTCTAACAAGGTCACACTTAACAGTGTGTTTGTAAACCTTTAACAGGGTTGGGTCTTAACCGACCTCACTTCAGAAAAGTGAACAATTTTGGGTTGCCCGTCCCAGGTGGTTTTTCCCTTTACAGGGTTTCCATGTTAAATCTCTTGTGTTATGTGTTAATTATGATGTTTGTTTGTTATCATACTTTGCATATTACATGTTAGATTTGATCGGTAACAGTTATTATGTTTTTGATTGGTAATCGCTAAAAGCACAGATAGTGAAAGTAATTATTATTTATCGAGGAGCAAAAAGTGAAGAAGTTATTTTGAATTATACATTTTGTTTTGGGACACTGGATAACTGATTCACCCCCCTCTAATTTATTCTAACAATTGATATCTTGGATATACATTCAAATGAGGGTTTTGTAAGAGAAGTTTACAAATGAGCCCTTGGAACAAAATAAACCTCAATAAGAGATCCAAAAGATTTGAGAAATAAAATATGACCTAAAATTAGATACCTTTTCAAAAAGTTGTAAAATACAAAAATATATTTACCCAAGGTCAAGTGGTACAACTATACAACCCAGGCCATCATATACAAAATTTTTAAAAATAGATCATTGTTAGAGTTAATATAATTTTTTATTATATAAAATAAATAAAATGATATAGAATATTATTTAGACTTGATAAATGTTGTTATAACTTAAAAAATAATTATTGCATATTGTGGGGGTCAACAAACTACCTACCTACATACCTTGTAGCCAAAAATTTTGTATTGTTAGCATACTAATAGGGTGCCCATAGTGTACACTTGCGAGACCATTGTCTATGCAACACCCAAACTGTCTCGTTTACTCTAATTATTAACTATTTAACAAATGTTAAATATTCATTGTTTTCAATTTTTAATTGATTAATTTTAATTTATAATTAATATATAATTACAATAAATGATACATGTAATGCTCCTCCCATAGTCTGATTTTCTATATGTTATGGTGTTATTTATGTTTATGGATTTACTGACCCCATACCTACATGTGTATGGATTGCGTCTATGTTTTATGTTTCTGTTTGATGTGCCTGATGTGGTTGAGGGACAAAGTTGTAGTTACTTGCTTGTGAGATCCATGCGATCAGCTGATCCTCGCCATTGTCTATTATATATTTGCACATGTATGTATATGCTTATATTTTAAATACAAGATTTTAGGTACCAGGCATCAACTTCCCTAAATTGTCTATATGATCGTACCCTATCACAATATCTCAATTGTAAGAGAGGGGAGATAAAAGACAGGTCCAATCCCAATCTAAGCCATCATTTTTCCTAAAATAGGGGACAAATATCTTATTAACTACCTATCTGAATTTATCAAGGTGACATGAATTCATGAACCCTTCCTTTAAGCATGATGGTTATTTTGAATTAGTAGATTTTCAGGTGTTGTAGTCATATATTTTTTTTTGCATGATTTATTTATTGAAAATGAATTAATTAAGACTAATTATTATATTAGAATAATTATGTCTTGGAAATATTGAAATATTAAGTATAAGGGTATTTAATTAAAAGTCTAGTTTGGAATAAAAGTGATTTAATTAACATTAAATTCAAAGATGAGTTTTAGGCATAATTAATTTATTTAGTATTTAGTTATCAATTGCATAGTTATTAAGTGCCAAAATGTTAATTAATTAATTAAATATTAGTATGTAATTTAAGTTGCACATTCAATTTTATAAAATTAAATTAGAAATTTAAATTAAAGTTGAGTTAAGAGTGGTTAACTGGAAAGTGCATATAAATATAATTATTATTAATTAGATAAGTAAAAAGGGAAAATTAATAATTAAATGCAAATGGAGTTAACTAATTTTCATGTTGAGTTCTATTTTTGTTTGGGTATTGCATGCCAAGTTCTGATTCAAGTATTTTTAAGTGATTCTTTTATATTTTTCAGAGGAGTGTTTATGTTGTTTTTGGTGTTGCATGTTTTCAAACCCTAGGGTGCTTAGTTTTTTTTATTAAGAGGATTTTGGCTATTATTCGATACACAGGTTTGAAGATCACGGGTTTTGCTTGCAATTTGGAGTTGAAGAAATTTTTGGAAAACTTGAATTTTTTGGACCTTGAATTTTGGATTGGTATCGTCATAGATCTATTGAATTTGAGGTAGGGTTTGTATTTTTCCTTTCTAAATCTTCTTTCTGAAAATATTATTTTCTTCGTGTTTGCCAAATTGCTGTAGGGTTTGAATTGAAAGTTTTATGGTTTTATTGTTGGAGGTTTTGGGTTTGAAAAGCTTTTTGGGTTTTTGTTGTGTGAGAAGAAATTATGGTATTTTAATATGCATGTGAGCATACATGTATTAAAGTTTTTATATAAGCATAATCTTTTATATTATTCTAGTTCAACCCTTGTATTTAAATTCGAAAGAAAATTATCTTTTGGTTAAAACCCTAGGTTGTTCAATCTGAAAACCTATAGACGACTGATTTAGAAAAAACATGAAATTTAGATCTAATAAGGGTTTGATTGAGTTATTAAATAGAGCATTCGAGAGAACAACAAAAATTAAAATCATCAAACAATTGAATGTGAAAATCCAATTGAAATTTAATAGTAAAAAAAACTAGCTTCTTGAAAATCAATTGTTTTATTAATAAGGGAACAAAATTATATGTATATGTAATTTGTAAATTTCTATAAAAAAATTTAATTATTATTATTATTATTTATTAATTTTCATATTTAAAAAGAAAAAAAATAAAAAATAATAAAATTATTATTATTTGATTAATTTTCAGATTAAAAAATAAAATAAAATAATTATTATTATTGTTATTTATTTATTTCAAAAAAAAAAATTATACATAAATATTAATTAATTGATGGGATGATTGTTGTCTTAAAGATTATCCTCTGAATTATATTTCTCTCTTTTAGCCTTTTATTGACATTTATTTATAGAGATTCAGTTTGTGGGTTAGAGGTTAATGGGGACACCAGTCTTGGGCTTATCTTTCTGCTATTGATGTCTCTCTTAAGCCTCTAATGTTGGATCTGATGGTTTGGAAAGTGGACTCTACCAAGTAGGACAATTTGATTTGGGGGATGCTCCCTTCTAGAGTCTTTTCTGTTCCCTTTGCCTCTGAGATTTTGTTGAAGCAGCTAGATCCTCCTCCCTTTTGGGCCCAGGTTTGGGATAAATGGTTAATTCCTAAAATTAACATTTTCTTTTGGTTGGTTTTGTAGAATAAGATTTAAACTATTGATAATCTCCAAAAGAGAGACATGATTCTGCCTAACAGATGTTTTTTGTGTAAGAATGCTGAGGAGACGGTTTACCATATGGCTATAGACTGTCGGTACTCTTGGGAAGTCTAGTGCCTCATTTTGCAATGCTAGAATTTATGCTGGTTTTCCCCTACAATATGGAGAAATGTTGAGGTTCCTATGGATAGGTTGTTGTGGAACATCATTGCCCCTCATGTTATATGGAAACTATGGAAAGAATGCAATGACATACTGTTTACAGACACTGCCCTTCCTCTGATGGTGATAGTTGAGAAGATTAAGAGAAGTATTAAGGAGAACTGAACTATCATGAATGTAGCTAAACTAGATTTTTATGCTGGTGTTAATTCTGCTGGTACCAAAGTAAACTTATCTTTCCAACGGGAAAATGCCATCTGGCTTTCCCTCCGTCCTAGCTGGATCAAAGCTAATTTTGATAGTGTAGCGAAGGGTAACCCAGGACCTGCTGGCTATGGTGGGATTATTCAAGATGACATGGCTAATTGTCTTGCTACCATGGAGATCCCTATTGGCATCCAGAATAATCATGTGGCAAAGGCTATGGCTCTCCTTCAAACTTTAAAAATTATAAAAGAGGACATGTCTTCGAACGTGTGGATTGAAGGTGACTCTATGAACATTTTAAACTATCTCAAAGGCATGACTAAGCCTTCATGGTCTATTAAGGAAATTAAAGAGGAGGCTCAGATAATCATTAACTCCTTTAAGCAGGTTATTATTTCTCATAACTTCAGGGAGGTGAATAGTACTACGGATGCATTGGCCAACATCACAATTAGGGCTAAGGACATCATGACTTGGCATGGACAAAAGGATTTGACAATGGATTTGAAGGCCAAGTTGGCATTTGATATGACTCATAACAAAAGAGAAGATTTGGAATATCTTAGAAAGTTGTGATGAAAAGACACAAGTTAGTTAAAGCAGTTATTAGGGATACATAAAGTCTTGACTTTCTTGAGATGGCTGAGTGTAGACATGCATTTATTAGCATGGTGTTCAATTTGAAATCTTCCATTGTTTTCTATCTTTGTATTATCTCTGCTATTTTTGTTGATATTTTATTCTCTAAGGGCATTATGGGTGGAGGTCTTAACCGCAAGGAGCCAAAGAATTGCAAAAACATAAATAGTATGACTAAGGTCTGGGACAAGCTTAGGAAGGGAGGGATAACCATGTACATGGAACACCTTCATGGGTTCAAAGAAGATGTCATGATGGCTTTTTTTGAGAGCTAGAAGGAGGGCACTGTGACTATTGGGGGAATGCCTATGAAAATTATAGAGGAACTTATTGTGAAGGTGTGTGGGTTGAACACCAAGGGCATGAAGTTCTATAGAGACAAGAAGATCTCCCCATAGGCCATTCAACATTTCCCTAAAGACAAGGCAGAGGCAGAGTGCTTGGTGAATGACTCTGGTGGTTGTTATGATGTAGACACTTTCAAGGAGATATGTGTGAAGTTTATGAATTCTATTATGGAGTATATCACTTTGGATGGAAGGTATAAGCATGCTCACTCCTATCATTTTGTGCTACTTTGTCATTTTAGACATCAGGTTAGGGTTTCTCTCCCATTTTTTGTATTGTAGTCCCTTTGCCATAGCATAATTGATCATAGGAACAAAGAGAATAAGCCCATTCTGCATGAGGGTTTTATCCTTTTAATTATGGAACATATTAATAAGGTTTTTGTTAGTCATTGTATCATCTTAAAATGGAAGCACTTCCATCTTGGTAGGTTTAACACCCTCATTTAGTGCATTTTCATGATAGATTTGCATTTAAGATGTATCTGCACTTGATTCTTCATTCACAGGAGAAATTAGGGTTAGGATCCTGAAGATTCTCCTTGATTTCCTTCTTCATTTCTCTATTTTCTGGGTAGGACCTATGTATTGGCCCTCCTAGCCTTCACCACATTTCTCCTTGCCCTTTGTGCCCTTTTCCAGCATTCTATTCTATTTTCCCATCATTCTAATTCTCTGGCCGACCTAGAAACCTCACTAAATTCTATGTTGACTGGCCTAGGTTAGGGTTGAGGTCAACCATGACCTTTGTTGGGTTTTGGTCCCTGCTTCCAAATTTGGATCATAGCAGGGCCCTAAATTCAATGCGGACCTCCAAATCCAAATGCGAAAAGGTTTTTATTCAAAATTCATTTATTAATTTCCCTCCTTAGTTGGCAATTGTGATTGGACCATAATTCAAGGCAAAATTAGAATTAGGGGCCCTTACATTTCCCTAGGAGCCTTGCTTTGAAATCTCTATACAAGAACTCTCTTTTACATTCATTTCAACAAGTCATTTTCAAAGGAAGTCATTTTCAACAAGCTATGAGGACATGACATAATGACGATGATGCAAGACTACAAGAGTATGATATAGGAGAACAAGATATTGATGATGCCTTGATGCAAGAAAGTATTTTGTGGAAAAGTTATTTTGGAAATTCATTTGGAGCAAGAAAGATTCCTTCTTCCTTGATATACCATTTTCAACATTCAAGCATTCTAAAGATAGAATCATGGGGTAGAAACTATGGATTGTGAGTTTGGTAGGAGTACTTTAGCCTTGGGGGCTTGGCATGCTTTCTTTATCTTATTCAAATCTATGTATTTCTCTCTCATTTCAATTCATGCTAGGGTTTCAATCTAGAGGATTAGATCTTGGCATTGCACATTCAAAGCTCTTCCTACGAGAAACACACACACACACACACATATTCTATTACATCTGTCTATTTGTGGAGGTGGAAATCACCAAAATGAGGGTTTGACTAAGGCAAAACCCTATATAGCCACACCAAAACACCATTTTTAGATATCTACAGTCACGGTTTTGGGAGTTGTGGAGTAGATTTGGATACCCTTTTCAGTAAACTTTTGAGATTTGCAAATAAAATTTCCATCGGAGCAGTGCAAATCAAGGTCGACCTGGTTCAGAAAAGGAAAATTTTTTTGGGTTTTCTCCATCTCTGTGTTTCTATTCTAGATCCAATCATAGAATTTTCAAAAACTTAGTACATACACCAAAAAACAAGTATTTGCAAATCTCCCATGTTAGGAGGTATGTATTTCATTTTATTTGATTTCATTATACATTGCAAGAATTTCCAAATTTATATTCCTTATCTTTATAATTTCATGTTTAGTGTTAAATATTGGTTTAGGGTCTCTTTTATGTGTAAACCCCAATTGTACTAAACCTTTTCCCCATATTTCATAATTAAACATTTTGGTGAACTTGTTTATGACAACTCTTTCTTTTTGTTGTTAGATTTGCATTTTATGTTAGATCTTACATGCATATAAAAGTAGATTTATTTTATTCTCAAGTGCATTTACATTTCAAAAAAAAAAATCACAAAATTTCTTTAAAAATACAAAAAAAATTACTTTTTTCATGCTTGTAGTGCTACTTTGTGTTCAACATGTATATTTTTGTTTTGAATACTTTGATGAGTCTTTTATTACAAAAGAGGATAGATCCCCTAATGAGGTACATGGAAGTGATGATGAAAATTGTTTGAATGAAATCTCCATTGTTCCTATTCCTATTTCATCCTCCTCCACAACCTCTTCAATTGACCTTTACCATAGGGTATGTGCATGGTTACCTTCATGTTCCACTATTTGCAACATTGATGCACCTAGAATGTTATATCCTAAACCTTTGTTGATGGTAAAAGGATGTCCTCGAATAAAAATTAAGGGTAAACCTAGAGATCCTTTGGATTTCTTTGATAACACAGATTTCATTTCACATGCTTATCTCACATAGAATAACCCTCAAACTACTGTTCTAATTTCTTTACCTCCTTGCCAACCTATGCTTCCTCAAGATGCTAGGTTTTCATCTTTCTTTAAGAAATACATGACTTATTAGAACAATTGTGTGCTACTCCTGCTAGGATATCTTTGTGGGAATTGCTTAAAACTTCCCCAATAAATCATGAGGCATTGCAAAAGGATTTATCTACCCTTCCTGCTTCACCTCCTAACCAAGAGAACATTAATTCATTTTTGGAGTGCATGCATACTATGCCTTATGTACCTCCTATTGTGTTTACTGATAATGATTTACCTTCTATTGAGGAGTAGAATCAATATGATGCTTTTATGGTTGTCATTTCTATTAATCATCTTCAAGTATCATTCATAGAACATTAATTGAAAATGAATCTGGGCTTAATGTTTGTAGAATGGATATTCTTAAGGAAATTAAGACTGATCTTAATATAGAACTATTCAACATGATAATGTCCCTATTTGCGAATTTGATAATATTGCAAAGAGAAATTAGGGAATTATTACATTACCTACTAAAGTTAGTCCAGTTATTCTCAATACACCTATTCATGTTATGCTTGGACCTCTCAATTATAATCTTATTTTAGGTAGACCTTGGTTACATACTATGCATGTAGTTCCTTCTACTCTTGATTGCAAGGTTAGGTTCATTTATAATAATTTGATGTATATGCTACATGCGGATGATGCGATGAATCCTTGCTTAAATGTGGAATATGCTAAAATTTACGAACCTCTCCAACCAAGTAAAGAGCCTAGAAGGCCACCTGAGATTATCCAAACTGAAGCTCCATCTTCTTCTTTGACTAGGGATGATTGGGGAACATTGGACTTTAATCCTTCTTTTATTTTAGAATATGAAGTTTTTGATTTGGAATTCATGAAATAACAAAGTGGGTTTGAAAAACAAGTTTTTACTCCTTCCCCACTTTCTGAGGAATTAAAAAGTAACTTTTTTTCTTCCTCGATTGGAAAAATAATTGAAACTATAAACCCTGATTGCTATGATATTGTGTCATATGCGGCTCCTTGGAATCAGTCTGATATTGCTGATAGATATGGTTCTGGTTACCATTTGCTCAAGAAATCAGGATTTAATGGGAAAGTATGTGGTAAATATGAAGAAGGTATACAAGTACCTTTGGACAATGAAATTTATGATTAGACATATAGATTGGGGTTCAATCCTTACAAACAACCATCGCATTTTCCTCTCAATGTTAATCATATATGTTGTGGACATTTGAAGTTGGTTAACCCTCTCCTCCTTGACATAAATCAAAAACCTATCTTGGATGTTTTTCCTGAAGATGAAGCTTTAGCGGGTTTTTTAGGAGTTTATGAGGATCTACCTACGTTTCATTATAAATGATGGAAGCCTTATTATCTAAATAGAGAAGCTTATTTGGAGAACATGATGAAAAAAATATTTCTCCTTTACCAATGGATTCTTTGATACAAAGTAATTGCTAATAACTGAGACTATTGAGGTTCAAATGGATGAAAATGACTCTGAGAAGATGATGAAAATTGGGAAATATTTGAATCAAGATGAACATGATTAGTTGGTTTCCCTTTTACTTGAATTTAAGGATATTTTTTCTTGGACATATTCAGATATGTCGAGTATAGATTCTAAGATTGTTACTCATAATATTATTCTCAAACCAAATGTTAAACCTGTGAAGCAAAAAATCCGAAAGATGAATCTAGGAATTTCCTTATTACTTAAAGTTGTAATTGAAAGATTGTTGGATGCAGGATTCATCCGCTCTATTGATTACTCAGATTGGATTTCAAATATTTTATCCATTTCAAAAGGACAAAATAAGATAAGAATGTGTACTGAATTTCAAGATTTAAATAAAGCACCCTTAAAAGATGATTTCACGTTACCTAATATTGATATGATTATGGATTCAACAGCGAGTCATGCTTTCTTATCTTTTATGGATGGCTTTTCAGGTTATAATCAAATTTTTATTCCTCCTAATGATCTATTTAAGATCGCATTTATAACACCTTGGGGAACCTTTTTTTGGGTCATGATGCCTTTTGGATTAAAAAATACAATAGCAACTTATCAGCAAACCATGACTTTGATTTTTCATGATTACATTCATAAGATTCTTAAGGATTATGTGGATGATATATTGGAAAAATCTATACAAAGATTTCAGATCATGTTAGTATTTTACAATAGATATTTGAAAGGATTAGAAGTTACAATATGAGATTGAATCCTAAGAAATGCATGTCTTTGGAGTTGATTCTAGTAAATTATTAGGGTTTATAATCTCTTAGCGAGGCATAGAGGTAGATACTGAAAAGATTGAATCTAATGTTAATATGCCTCCTCCTAAGAACATTTCTCAGTTATAAAGTTTACAAGGAAAAATTCAAGCTATTCGTCACTTTGTTTCCAACTTAGTTGATAGAATTGTTCCTTTTACTTCCTTTCTTAGAAAGGATACCAATTTCTCTTAGAATGGGGAATGTAAACAATCCTTTGAGAAATTTAAGGATTATCTCACCAATCCTCCTATTTTGCGACCCACTCAATTTGATAAACCATTTTATCTATTTACTTCAACCACTCTGAATGTAGTGAGTGTGATGTTAGCTCAACATGATAATGAAGGTAAAGAAAGACCTATGTACTACATTAGTCAGACTTTACTCAATTACAAAACAAGATATATAGATTTGGAAAGACAGTGTTTAGCTTTAGTTTATGCTTATCAGAAACTCAGACATTATCTATTAAATGTTGAAGTCAATTTGATTGTTAAATTTTACCATTTGAAACATCTTTTCTCAAAAACTGATCTCTCTGGACATCTTGCCAAGTGGGTGATGTTACTTATGGAATTTGATCTTAATTTTATTTCTCAAAATTCAATTAAAGGACAAGCTTTAATAGATTATTTGGCTGAAGCTCCTTGTCCTCATTCCAATACGTGCTTTGCTTGAATAGAATTCTCCAATGAAAACATTCTAGCTATTAAATAAGATGATATTTGGGAGTTATATTTTGATGGATCTAGACGTAAGATAGAATTTGGTGTTGGCATTATCTTGATCCCTCCTAAAAAAAATTTGATCCCTCTATCATATAAATTGAATTTTCCTTGTATTAACAATATTGTAGAGTATGAAGCTCTTATAGCTAGCTTACGAGATGCTTCATCCCTTAAAATTAAAAACTTGGAAATTTATGGAGATTCACAATTTATTGTGGAATGGACTAAAGGAGGTTATCAAACTAAGGAAGATCAAATGACACAATGTAGAGATTTGGCTCTTGATGTTCTTTCACAATTCACTTCTTATATGATTCAAACTTTACCTATGAAATATAATCGACATGTCAACACCATGGCAAGCATAGCTTCATTGGTTTTTTTTTAGAATAATGCTGACAACTTTCAATTTACGATACATACTCTTAAAAACCCTACAATTTCCAATAAGGTTGCCTCTGATTATTTCAATTTGCATTTGGATGACTAGTATTCTCATATCTTTCATTTTTTGAAAGATGGTACTTTTCCTGAATCGGCAAGAAGGAACATGCGTAATCATATTAGGAAGCTTGTAGAATGTTATATTATTTTAGGAGATGAACTTTACAAACAATCTTATGATCGTTTGCTAGGGTATATGCCCAAAGATGGGGAACCAAAAAGGTGCAACTTTCCTTTTTGGCCCCCAAATAGTCATAGCATGTACACATTAAAGCACATGCACCCTATAGAGTGCATGTGCTATCGCTTGGGGTGTCCAAGCCTTAGGCTTGCGCAATTCCAAACATAGCGTGTGTGCCCTATAGGGCACAAGTGCTATGAAAAAACAAGAAAAGCATAACATGCATAGTCTTGCATGGCGCTACCACCCTATAGCGCATGTGACCTTTGTAAGAAACAAAGAAGTGGTGCTATAAAAGTGTAACATGTATAGTCTTGCATAACGCTAGTGTGCTATAGCATGTATTCCCTTTTCAAGAAAAAAAAAAGTGTAACATGCATAGTCTTGCATAGCGCTAGCGCGCTACAGTGCATGCACCCTTTGCAAGAAACAAAAAAGTGGTGTGTGTGTGTGTGTGAGAGAGAGAGAGAGAGAGATAGATAGAGAGAGAGAGAGAGATAAGGTGAGAGAGTGATAAGGGAGAGAGAGAGAGAGAGAGAGAATCTCTCTCTCTCTCTCTCTCTCTCTCTCTCTCTCTCTCTATCTCTTCCTCTCACTCTGACTATTTTTCATCACTATTTAAATATATGTCTTAAATAGGGCACACACCCTGTAGGGTGAGCACACTATTAAAATCTATTACTTTCATAAGGTGTGTTCCCTATGAAAGTTATAGATTTCAATAGTGCACTCACCCTATAGGGCATGCACGCTTTGTAAGGCATTGGAATTTACCAATCCTAAGGTTTGGATTTGCCTTGGAGATCAAACCCAAAGGCTTGGACGAATTAAATAGGCCTGAGACATATTTTCTAGTAGACATACAAAAAAGGACATCTTTTTTTCTGTGCTCCTCGTCAGGTTTACTTGTGGCTCAAGAACATAAAAATCAAATGACGTGATATTGCAGATCTCTTTGTTAGCTATCTAAGCATATCATTTATTTTGAATTCTCATTATGTTAAGTGTTTCAACTCTAATTTCTTTTGTGTGTATGTCTATATTTTGTAAAAAACCAACATGTAGTATTTTGGGCATAGATTTTGGCTTGTTCATCAAATTTTGAAACAAGTTACATTTTTAGAAACTAGACTCCATTCTACACACTTTAAAAAAAGAAAATTTGATTTTTGAATTAGTTTTAAATGATTTCTAGGGGGATCACACAAAAATTTCATGTTTTCAAGATTTTTGAACTTCGTAAATTCATCAAAAATTATACATTCATCAAAAAATTACCAAAAAAATTTGGGATAAACTACGTGTTGTTAGCTAACATCTCATTGGAGCAATTAAAAAAATTCAAAAAAAAAGTTAACATTTTAGGGGGAGCACACCAGACGCTATGTTATGTTTTTTGACAAAAAATAGGACCACTTTTTATGCTCCCCCTTTTTTAGGGCCTTATTTTGCATCATTTTCAAAACAAGTTAGTAGTTTAGCAACTAGATTCAGAGTATTACAACTCTTGTTTTTGTCGCATCTTAAAATTTTGAGTTTAACTATCTTCAATTTCTTGTTGAAGTTCAGAGTTTGCTGATTTTAGGAAAAAAGTGGCATCTTATACCCCCTTTTTGGTCCCCCATCTTTATGCACTTACTCACTATTAATATGTCTTGGTAGAACCAAAATTTCAATCGCTTTGGCAGAAGCTCATTCTAGTTCTTGTGGGGGACATTTTGGTGGAAAAGCTTTAGTCAATAAACTTCTTAGAATGGGATATTATTGGAAAACAATGGAACAAGATTCTTTCATGTTTGTTAAGAAATGTCCTCAATGTCAACAACATAGTAATTTGATTCATGCTCCTACTCATGAGCTTCATAATCAAGTTGCTCCATGCCCTTTTTCTATTTGGGGTTTTGATCTTATTGTAAAAATCTCACTAGCTTCTTCTCAAGGACATACGTACGTCATTGTGATCTCAGTGGTGATGCACAAACAACATACACATTTGCATCGGTACTATCAGCTAGGGTCATCCTGTCTGCTCTTTCCTCTATTCCTCTCTGCTCGGCATCCTGCTTTCTCTCCTAAACTCTGCAAATGGTAAGAATGAGTAGGTATGTGCTCTCTTCCCTTATTTAAAGATCAAAATTAAGGTTTTTTAATTAGGGTTTTTGTTAGGGGTTGTTAGGGTTTATTTATGTTAAATTTGAATTTCCTTTCATATGCATTTAGATAGAAATTCACTCTTTTCATCATAACTTGAATTTGGTAGCTCTATTTTCAGTGTCGTCTATGGCATTGGAATCATGATTAAGATACCTAACTCCTTGAATCAGTTTAGGGAGGGTATAAATCCTTCTAAATAATTTAGGAAAAGGCCTTTTCAACAAATTGCATATCCAATGTATAGGGCTACCCTTATCACCCTGGTTCACCCTTCAAAATTAGAAAGCTGAAACAAGGGGGGCATAATGGTCTCTATGCACTTCTCAATTTCATTTTAGTAAGTCTTAGCTGATTTATGGATTTTCATCAACCTTGTGTGCTGTAGGTTGTGGGTACTAAGGGTTTTTTGCATGATCTCTACATTGAGGACTTGGTTATATCCTTTTTATTTATTATGGTGTTTTCTTACTTTAGCTTGCATCTTCCCATATCATCATATCTAAGCTAAAGTGGGGGATAAATGTATCATCTTAAAATGGAATCACTTCCATCTTAGTAGGTTTAGCACCCTCATTTAGTGCATTTTCATAATAGATTTGCATTTAGGATGCATCTACACTTGATTATTTGTTTCTAGGTGAAATTAGGGTTAGGCTCCTGAAGATTCTCCTTGATTTCCTTCTTCATAGCTCTATTTCTAGATAGGAACTATGTGTTGGCCCTCCTATCCTTTAGTAAATTTCTCCTACGAATTTGTGCTCTTTTCCAGCATTTTGTTCTATTTTCCCATCATTCTAAGTCTCTAGACGACCCAACAACCTCACTAAATTCTATGTTGAGTGACCTAAAACCTCGAGTTAGGGTCGAGGTTGACCTTGACCTAGGTTAGCATCAAGGTTGACCTTTACCTTTGTTAGATTTAGATCCCTGCTTCCAAATTTAGATCATAGTGGGGCCCTAAATTAAAAGCAGGCCTCTCGATCCGAATGCGGAGGGGTTTTTATTCAAAATTCATTTAATACTTTCCTTCCTTAGTTGGATATTGTGATTTGACCATAATTCAAGGTTAAATTTTAATTAGGGGCCCATACATTACTCTATGAGCCTTGCCTTGAAATCTCCATATAAGCACTCTCTTTTGCCTTCATTTCAACAAGTCATTTTTTAAGGAAGTTATTTTCAACAACCTATGAGGAGATGAAATAATGATGATGATGCAAGATTGTAAGAGGATGATATAGGAGAACAAGATATTGATGATGCCTTGATGAAAGAAAGCATTTTGTGGACAAGTTATTGTGGACATGTTCATTTGGAAAAAGAAATATTCCTTCCATTTTCAACATTCAAGCATTCTAAAGATACAATCATGGGGTAGCAACTATGGATTGTGAGTTTGGTAGGAGTACTTTAGCCTTGGGGAATTGATATGCTTTCTTTATCATATTCAAATTTATGCATTGCTCTCTTATTTCAAGTCATGCTAGGGTTTCAATCTAGAGGACTAGATCTTGGCATTGCACATTCAAAGCTCTTCCTACAAGCAACACACACACATATTCTATTACATCCAACTATTCATAGAAGTGGAAATCACCAAAATGGGGGTTTGACTAAGGCAAAACCCTATATAGCCACCCCAAAACACCATTTTCAGATATCTACAGTCACAGTTTTGGCAATCGTAGAGCATATTTGGATATCCTTTTCGGCAATCTTTTAGGATACACGGGGAGAATTTATGTCAGAGAAATGCAAGTCAAGGTTGACATAAAGGGGTCAACGTTGACATGGTTTAGAAAATAAAAATATTTTGGGGTTTTCTCCATCTTTGTGTTTCTCTTCCAAATCATCTTGCAGAATTTCCAAAAACTTGGTACAAACACTAGAAAATAGGTATTTGTAGATCTGCTATGTTATGAGGTATGTATTTCATTTTATCTAATTTCATTATTCCTTGCAAGCATTTCTAGATTTATATTCCTTATCATTAGAATTTCATGTTTAGTGTTAAATATTTTTCTAGGGTCTCTTTTATGATCAAACCCCCAAATTGTACTAAACCCTATCCCCATATTTCACCATTAAATAGTATCCCTATTATCCCCTCGCCTAAGGACTCTAGTTCTGCCAAGGCTCTGGGTAAATGGATTATGGATGGTGAAATTAAAGGGGTTATGACAATGGGTAAAAATGTTAAAATTTTAAAAGAAGGATGGCATGGAAACATACTCTGAAGGTGAGAGTGATGATGGTTATGCAGTAACTAGTAGTTCCCCCCATACACAGTCTGATGAGGAATGCAAAGAGTCCTTGTTGGCTTCGGTTAGCGATTTTGGTGAGGAAGAGGGCAAGGAAGAGCATGCATTTGAAGCCAAGGATAAAGGTAATGACCCTGAAACCAAGGGTAAAGATGTGGATGTGGGTGGTAAGAAGGTCCCCATTCTAGCCAATTATGCTAGCTCTGAGGAACATGATGTTCCTATTTCCCCGAAGCTTGAAGTGTTCATAGAGGTGTAGTTGGATAGGAAGGAGGATAATGAGATTTATGTTGTGGAGTTTGATGAGAAGAGTAGTAACCCTTCCAGCTCTAGGAACATTCCCTTTGTGAAAATGGTTGACATGCAGGAATAGAATGTTCAACTCCTTAAAGAGGATATGGATGACAAGATTGATCCCCCTTTTGGTGTCCTCCAAACGGTGAAGGAAATGTAGATGTATTCATTTCACCTCATGAAATGGGCTTTCCAGGAAATTAAAAGACTCAATCTCAGATTCGCCTCCCTCTCTGCCAAAGTTGATCTTCTTTAGGGGAATTTGGATACTGGGTCTACCGGGATGGAAGTCTGAAAGGACAAATAGGATGAGAAAAATATGAAGGATATGTGGGACAAAATGTATAAATTGGAGAACACTCTTAAGAAGCATATGCTAGATAATAACCTTTTTATGGGTTCTGCAATAGAGTGCTTCAATACCATCAAATCTGAGCTGGATGATGGGTCTCCGACTGTGAAGCTCGAAGATGACAAAGATGATGCTAGTCTTGGGGCGCATGCTCGGTCTACAAAAAAGAAGAAGATCCATGATAGGATCCTGGAACTCTCATATTTTAATGCAGCCATCAAGAAGGCGTTTGAGGTGAAGAAAGAGGTAGAGGGAACTCTTTTGGAGTTTTCCTAGGTCTTATTGTTCCCCTATTTCTGTGTTGGTTTAGTTTTAGATTTTCTGTTGCTGGTTTCTATTTTTTTGGTTTTTTGTGCTAGTTCTAGGTTTAGCAGGCTGGTTTCCAGTCCTGTTTCATTTCAATGGGCTTAATGTCTATTCCTTTTTTTAAGTATTGTAAGGGGTTTTGAGTCCCCCTAAAACTTGTTTTTACCAGCAATCAAAAAAATAAATAAAAAATTTCTTAACATGTGAGTTTTAATTTTAATCTTTTCATTTATATTTATATTGAAACAAATTAATAACATTATTTTACTATTAAATACATGGTGTTTTGATATGCATGGAGATTTTAGTTAAATACTTATTTAAAAAGCATATATGTATGAGATTTTATTTTAAATAAATAGTTATATATGAGACATTTATATGAACACTTTTGTAGTCAAATGGACTTTAGTCAACAAGATGATTGTTTTAGTCAACTGAAATTTATAAATTGGTTTTGGGGAATTACATTGGCTTTTAGGGAAATGGTACCAGAGGCTTTGAGGTATTTTTCTGTAGATCTCTAATTTTATGTGAAGAATTTTTATAACCATTTTTAAGTCTTGATTAGGTCATGTATGATTTTATGATATTTGTGAGTGATCTCATGCGCCTTGTTGTGTTCAATCTTTATTTAGTGATATTTGTGAGTGATCTCATGTACCAAGTGTACCTTTTACAAGGTCCTTCCAACTCCTACATCTAGTCAACGTCGTTCTTTCTCTCGTGGGTGTTTTTCAAGGGTACAATCAATCTTTTGATGGAAAGTATGATATTCATTCTAGGACTCTTCATCTTTTGTCAGAAGAGGTCATTCTCAAAATGGATGGTTGTAACCCATTATCCATTTCTCTACTTCTCTCTCAACTTTTAGACATGGTACTATTGATTAACCAAACTCTAGTAAATTTCCTTGGTCCTAGAACTTGCTATTTCTCCTATTTGTGATGCTATTGAAGATTAAAAATAAATGATAATAGAAATAATGGTCAGTTTGGACCATATTAATATTTGGAGTAAACCGAATAATTAGGACCCAAACCCTTATCCTAGTACTCTTATTTTTGTTGAATAACAACTTGTTATGATTGTCTATTTTCCAAATTATTATCTTGCTTAAATTTTTGAGGTGTGTCTCTTTCCATCCATCTATTTTATAAATATGTATCACATTATTTATAACTGATAATAGATATCTATTCATAATAAAAAATTAAAAATAATATTATTTTTTAATGGAAGAAGAAATTGGAAAAAAAAATACATTATCTGGCTAGCCATTTAATAAAATAACTTAGTGGACATCAATAAAAACTAGTCGTAGACACTCAATAATGAGCTACAAAAGGTTGGGAATCTCAAAATCTCATTATACCTTTCAATAGAACACCATTACATAATTTTAATTTTTTAATTGAACACTTGAATCCAGGACATTATCTATTTTATCTTTATGCTAAATTTAACAAAGAAAAATAAAATGAACAACCAAGATTACAATAGAACATCTAATTATTAAACTAGAGCAACAAGAATAGAATATTGTAGAAAATCCATATTTGAAATAAATATAAACATCAATCATATCAACAAATGAAATATTCATTTCCATCTACCAAAAAAATACTAATATCTCGTGCAAATACCCAAACTTCAAATACTTCCTCTCACCATAATAACTTGCCAACATAATATATCATATTATTGGGTCTTTCCCCCCAAAATCCCTTTTATAAATTTGAGACTCCGCCCTTATCTGACCATAGGGGAAGGAAATAGTCATATAAAATAATGGGAACCAAGACTATCAGAGATAGATTGGATGGATATATTGAAACATTATGTGAATATTTATGATGCTTGAGATTTCCTATAAACCCTTTACTATAGTTTTCTAGTTTGTAGTTGTCACTATAAGTAAATATCTTGGTTTAAGTGTAGGAGGGATCAATTTCACCAAGAAATTAAAAAAAGTGGATCCATGAGATTAGAAAACCAAACAAACAAAGGAATACAAAAACTGGTTGCATTCATATGTATACGGCTAGTTAATACAATGTTCCTGGAATAATAAGTTTTCTTCACATGGAATAAGGGAAAGAGAAGTATTAAAGTTTTTATGCATGCTAAAAAAAATTAGGAAGGGCATGGGATACGTTCCATTTGATTTGAGGGTTTTTTACATGATGTTTAGTAGCTATTCATCATCATTACTGCAGCTTTTAACATTTGATCTTATACCCCAAAATGCAAAAACAACTATAGTTGAAGTAAATACCTACCTTAGATGTTCTTTTTTTTTTTCAAAAAATAGTTTTGTTTCCTTGTCTCTATGTAGAAAAATGGTACAGACAAATAATGTGAAGTTCAAGCAAATTTTATGGGTTTTGATAGTGTTTTAAGTATAGGGGTTCTAGAGTTTCAAGTGTGTGATAAGGAAAATATTTTAGCTTGTGGGAGTTTAGAGGGATTTAAGAAAGGGTGGTGTATGAATTGTTATTTTTCTATTGAGCCTACAGATTTGGATTATTTGAGAGGGAACAAGAGTTTTGTTGAGAATTATGTGGCTAGAAGATTTTTTGATTGTCCTTTCATCTTGACAATGACTTTACAACATATTGCCAAGAAAATGATTTCTTTGGATGCAATTCCAAAGCATGATGCCACTACCCAGAATTCCCTAGATATAAATCTTCATAATGATCATTAGGTGTGTCAATTTTTATTTTCTTTTAATTTGGAGAATTTTAATTTCCTTTTTTTTCTAATTTCAGAAATCTTTCTATAAATTAATATTTTTTTAATGATATCAGATTTTTACAATTGTGATTTAATTGTTGTTCTATCTATCAAATTCTATATCTTATTGCCTCCTGAAAGATTTTTTTCACAAATTCTTTTTTACATTTTCATTTTGATTATTTCAGATCCATTAGTTGGATGTTGTATTCTTAGAAATATTTTAAGAATAAGTTTTTTGGGGGAGGTGGGTGTGGTGGGAAAAAGCATGAAGAGTTTTTAAGGAGGGAGTTTTTAAAACAATTATAAAATATTTAGTAATTTTTTTTACATTTAGATCCCACCACCACCCTCCAAACCTAGGTTCCCAAGTGAGGAATTGTCAAACTTGATTTTAAGAAATTATGAATAGGGGGACCATTTAATACTTTTTTGAATCCTAGAGGAGGAGAAATGTATCCAAAAAGGCAAGGAGAAAGACCCCGACTTCTAGAAATCTCATAATGAATAGAGGAAAGTGGAAACTTATGTCTAGTTTGAATATTACACTTCATATTTTCCTTGATATTGTTTATAGTAGAAAAGTAAACATGCTTCCAACTAGTTTTCTTATCCCTAAAAATATGTTTGTTACATTATTTCCATAAAGCCTAGCTAACATGAAGAAGACATTTCCATGAAAATTCAATACTAAAAGGATGAGAGACAGGGAGACCAACTATAGAAGTTGAGATGAGGACAAAAAGCCATACCCACTGAATAAAGAAGAGGGACATAAGTCTTTATTGAGATTCCATAAATATGGACAATTAAGCATGAGGTCAAAAATAGTTTCCAATTCCTTTTCATGTAAGGAACATCTATTGAATAATTGTATACATTTCTTCTGAGTGTTCTTTAAAGTGATAATTTTCTATAATGTTCCCAATATGGGTTCCACTTTTCCATCTGTATGGCACTAATCTCACCTGTTGGACAATTCACTATACAACAACATCACCTCGTACTGTAAACCACCTATATGTCCCTTGGCTCTGAACCAATATAGTCAAATGTAACCATACGTACCTTGACCTTCACATGCAAGGAAATTTGTCTACCTTATACAATCAAAATATTTCTTATACAAAAAAACCTTTTTCTCCTTTGTACGACAAGATGTACTTGTACTACACTCCTAAATCAGTCCTACACAATGAAAACTATGTCTTGAAACACTCACGTAGTAATGACATCTCCAAACCTATGACAGTCAACCTCATCATGCGCATATGACACTTGGATGACTCCTCAATCAATTATGGCCACAACACGTTAGTGCATTAATAGACAGAAGATTTGAAACAATATATTTTCAAAACAAGATCAAAATGGTAATTAAAAATGATTATGCAAGCATCTACATATATGAGAAACAAAGAGTATTAGAAATAAATAATTCATAATTAGATAGCTAGTATAGATATATCTTAAGTTATATCAGATTTGGATCAACAAGAAAACTAGGGTGAGGAGTGACTCTTACCAAAACTACGAATGCTAGAATATGGAGGATCTTGCACCTCCAAAATAGTGAACTCCACTAAATTCCAACTAGAATTGTAAATATACAAGAAAAATAAACTCCACAATCATTTCCTATGATGCCAAACACTTCCTTATAAAGGGCTCCAAGAAGTATCTGGAAGGTTACAATGGGTCGACATCATTTTATTTATTATTTTATTATTTTGGCCCCTTTATTTAATGATTAAATAAAATAATTAAATAAGTCCTTATGATATTACTAACTTTTAGGACCACTTATTTAATTAACTTTAGTAAGACACTTTATAAAAATTGGGGACATTACAGTCCTCTTGGCTTAAATATTGCTTGTCCTTAAACAGTTCATAAAATGCCCTTCGTCTAATAAGCTCTAGGATCCCAAACCATATGTAGACACTGGTATCCATATCCACTCAAATATCCATGCCTCATCATGACCATGTGCACTCCCTTGTTAAACCCTCTAGATTCAACACTACAAAAATCTCCAATAAACTTTCCTTGCTCTAATCTGATATAAAAAATGGTATGCCCATAATTTTAAGAAAATACTCATGATCTCTTGAAGTGTCTTGGTTATGTTCAACAATTGTTGGTCCTTGATGTTAAGACTCGTATGATGCCACACATTCCAAATTTTCATTCCAATGTGTTATTTCCTCAATAGATGGCAGAGATTAATCATTTGAAGGATAATTGGTAGAGTCCACATCTCTATATGGTTAATCTATGAATGTTGAATCGACAAAATTTATGGAAGAATCTTCTTCAATTTTTTGGTTTCCTTAAAAATTTGGATGTTCTCCACTTGAAGGAATAACTATTGATTCTTTCTTGTCCATATCTTCTAGTGGCTGAAGTGAAATTGTGATCATGTTTTTATCCTCTTCAGGGCTCATGGTGCCATTTAGCCTATTATCCTCGTTGCCAATATTTTGTCTCACATTTTTGTTGCATTCTTATTAGTCTTGGAGAGTCTATCATACCTCATTATCAAATATATGTAGTCCTTGAGAGATATGTCCATCTTCCATCCACCATCAACCCAATCTTATTTGAATTGCTTCAATGACTCAACCAAAGTGGGCCTCTGCATTTCCTACCACTTGATCCTTAGAAGGAATTTTGACATTATGAACCTTGAAATAAACTTCCATGAAGCTCCCTTCATCATTTCTTGTATTAAGTGATTGAGCTTCTCCTCAAACTATTTTTATCCTCTTGGTAGGGTTTTAATGAGTTGTTGTTGACTTCTTATCAAATCCATCAACAAGGAAATCATATCCACATGTGTGTTTCCCATTCCATCACTGGGTTCCATAATTCTTCCAATAGGCTAGTAGGATCACCAACTCTGCTTACCTATAAAGTCCCCATCACATGTTTGACCATAAAACACCACCTTTCCACTGGTATGGTACTAGTCTCACCCATTTTATAAATCAGTGCACATTAAGGCCACCTTGTATGGTAAACCACCCATACATCCCTCGTCTCCCAACCCCTATGGTTAAGTCTACTCATATGTGCCATGATTTCCACATATAGGGAAATTTATCTATCTTGTATAGAAAAAATCTCTTCCATACAAAAAAACCTCTCTCCTCTATACAACAAGATGTTCTCATATGACACTCCTAATTCACTCTGACACAATGGAAACTATATCTTGAAACCCTCGCATAGTAATGAGATCTCCAACTGTACAAAAATTCAATCTTTTCACCCATATGACACTTGGATGACACCTTCAAAAATGACAAACAATACTCAATTCCAAATAGAATTGCAAATATACATGAAATATAGAGTTCACAACCATTTCCTATGATGTCGGGCATGTCTTTATAAAGAGCTCCAAGAAGTATCTAGAAGATTACAATGGGATAACATAATTTCTTTCTTATTTTATTTTTTTTCCCCTTTATTTAATTATAAAATTAATTAAATAAATAATTCCTTATGATATCATTTAAATTTTAGGAAAACTTAATTAATCAACTTAATTAATACAATTTATTAAAGTTAGGGAAATTAGTTTTTCCTATGGAAAACTATCCACTAGAAGAAATGAATTTATGATATAACCTTAGAATTTCATACATTTATCTAATTAAGTTCTTTGGTTCATAGAGGAGAGAGTAGTTTGTAACCAGTTTTAGGAAAGTACAATCCATCATTAGAAGATCACCAAATTAGCTTGTCCTGAAGATCTAATCTATAAAATCTTAAGAATTAAGATGCAAGAGTTTAACACCACCAACTAGAGTGGACAATAAAACCATAATGGATCAATTCCTTGAGGGGGGAGTAGAAGTATTATGTCAATATTAATACACCCAAGATCTAGGTCTGTTAGATAGTTATCTTTCGAGGGCATAAAAAGTAGGGTGGAATTTTAGGGTAGTGGTCAAGATCCATGAGTCTTTCCAAAAGATAACTTTCTACCCATTTCCTATTTTCCAAATACATCCTTGTCTCTGAAGAAGAATAGTTTTGAATAAATTATTCCAGATATTTGATCCTCAAAGCAAAGGTTGTTCAAGGAAACTTAAACCTCCATTGTTCTTCAGATACTTAGAGATCAAGATATTCGACCAATCAGCTAAACTATTGATAAATTTCCAATATATTTTTATCAAAAGGGCTAAGTTTAGAAGACTAGGATTTCTCACATAAAATCATTCATTTTGTTTAGGACAATAGGCCTTCTCTCATTCAACAAGAGATAGTTTTTTTGTTTTCTTTTCTAATTTCAATTCTAGACAAAAGAAACCTTATTTTGATAAGATCTAGATTTGTAACCCACATAGATGACCTATGAAAGATCTATACATGATATAAATGGAGATACTTTGAATGGATTTCAAAAGCATGTGAAGTTTTCCAATATTTCTTAAAATATAACATTTTCAACTGCCGAGTTCAGCTTGAATTCTTTCCAACATACTAGCCTTAACAAAGTTGTCAACCTTACCTGCAAATAAAGGCATGCCTAGATAGGTTGAAAGTTGGATAATAATTTGACAATTTAGAATTTTAGCAATGTGAATTTGGATATTATGGAGTGTAGTCACGAAGAATACAACACTATTTTGGGGATTGATTTTTCTATCTTAAAACTTAAAATTAGAGAATAATTGTTCAGTGAATGGATTTCCAAGCTTCAACATCAACTAATATTTCCAAATCCAAAAGGAATTATTTATCAAGAACTACACTCAAGGAAGAAGAGGGTTTAAGACCTTTGAGAATTCATTGTGAAACCCTATGAAAAATGCTTCTTCCTAAAATATCCATAAGTAAAATAAAGAGGTATGGGGAGAGGGGATCTCATTGTCTAAGACCTTCAAAAATAGAGAAATTGCCTTGTAGAAAACCATTCATTAGGATAGAATATCTAGAGGATTGAACACAAGATTTAATAATTTTGAGATCGTTCCTTTCAAAGTCATACTTTCATTTAAAGAGTGAAAGGGCTAGGTAGCCATATCATAATATTTTGAAATGTCTAGCTTGAGGGGCACTATTTCTTGCTTACCATTCTCCAAGGTTTGAAGAGCTTCATGAACCATTACATATACATAAATGATTTGCCTCCTTGGGATAAACCCTCTTTGATGGGCAGGAATAAGTTTTAAAAAGGAAAGGTTTTATTTTGTTCTTCAAGTGTTTGAATGGAATTTTATAAATATTTTTGCAAAGGCTAATGGGTCATAAATTTTCCATTTTATTTTCTCCACATTTTTTTTATGCATTGAGGAAACATAGGTATTGTTGAGATCTTTCAAGATATGTCCATTAGAGAATAAATCCCTAGAATCCAAGAATATATCAGTCCCAACAATATCCTAAAACTTTTTGAAAAAATGGGGAGGAAACTATCAGGGCCCAAACACTTGCATGGGTTGAAAGAAAAATCTACTTTCTTGACTTCATCAATAGAGATATATTTGTACACATACCCTTGACATCCTCTGGAGAAAGAAATTTAGGAATTTTTTTAATAGAGAATCAAAAATTTGGTATATAGGAGGGTCAGATATCATAGGGTTAAAAATAAAACAAAAGTAATTAACTACTTCCTCATTAATATCTTATTTTGTACTGAGAATAAAGCCATTTGGGTAAATTAATTTTCTTATTGAATTCATGTTTTTGTGTCTAAGGGCACATTCCTAGAAGAATTTAGTATTATGGTCACCCTCTTTAATCCATTGAGCTCTAGATCTTTGTTTTTAGAAGATTTCCTCTTGAGAGATAATGTTGTGAAGTTCATCCATCAAGATGTTATATTTTAACTTAGTCTCCAATGACCATCCATCTTTCTCAAAATTATTCTAAATTTCTATAATTTTTTGTTTCAACTACTTGTTTTCAAGGAAATATTACCAAAGGAGGATTTGTTCCAATTCCATAATTTGGCCATAACACGTTTCAATTTACTAACCGACTTGAACATGGTTGTACCATGGACACTGGCTTTCTACCAGAGAGACATGAGATCTTTAAAATTTGGCTAGTAGGTCCGCATCACTTCAAATCTGAAGGGGAGAATTTTCCTAGCCTTATTTGAGTCCCATTTGAGAAGGATGAGATTGTGATCTGATCCAAGTATACTTAATTAAAATAAGTCACATTTTTCATAGATGGACCAAAATGCATGTATTTGACCAAATAAAACTTTTACCAAATAATTCCAAATCCAAGAGAAGGCCTAGTGGACTCAAGGTCATGAAGGTCTTGGACAAAATTAGTAAAATCAAGAGAACCCTATCATTTCTCTAGGGGAACAAAGGGAGTGTTGAAGTCCCCCATTATCATCCAATCAAAATCAAACAAAATGACCTATTACCAAGGTCCATAGATCTCTTCTGAAGAACTATTTATTAAGAGAATACACATTAGAAATAATCCACTCAAATGAAGAGTTGTCATCCTTAAAAGGAAATGTCATCGGCCTTTTTATTTTGGGAGAGTAGAGAACCAACTAGATAGTTGGGTATCCAGAAATAACAAGGCTTCTTGATTACCCCAATTAGCAATGATAGATAATAATAGCTAAAGAGTTGGTGAAAGTCCAGATGAATTTACTTGCTTTGTAGAAAGCTTCTTGGGACATTTTAGTCTCCTCGATATTAGTTATATGTTTACTACATATAAGTATTAATGATAATTAACTTATATTTTCTTTTTACTACATGTTTTTTTAATAATACTAATTTTTTTTAAAAAAATCATATTCCTTATTTCCTTTTACTATTTAGTATAAATTTTATTTTAAATTGTCAATCCTCATTTTTTTCTTTATAGATATACAAATTTCTGATTGTTTATTTCAATCTAACAAATCTCCAATAAATATTAGTTTTTGCACATCCATGTTTGCTAATCTTTAATTTTGCATGTGTTTTTTTCTATTTTTTACTCTTAGAAAGGTCTTTGTTTCTATGATTTTTTAGTTTCATTATTCATTGAGATTTTGTTTACATAATCACTCTAATTGAATTTTTTCGTTTATTTATCTAAAAATAAATATTTTATTGATCATCTATAATTTTTAGATTTCATTCTCTACTTATTAATGGTCATTTCATATTTTTAAAATCTGATTTTCTATCGGTTGAAATTTTTTGTTATTTCTCTTTTTAATTGTATGTTGAAAATAAATATTTGAATTGATCATCTATAATTTTTAGATTTCTTTCCATACATTATTAATGGTCATTTTTATAATTTTTACATTTAATTTCTAATGATTATTTCACATTTTTTAAAATCTAATTTCCTATTAGTTAAGGTTATGCACAAAAGTATGCGCATGCTAGTATACATCTATCATAGAAAAAATCAAATATTAAATATTAATAAATATTAAACTAAATATAATAATTTAACCCTTCTTTTACCATATTATTATTGTACTTTCTTAATGAACACCATAAAAACCCCTCTTTTTAACAATAGAATTCCTTTCTTTTTCAGACCTAGGGAATTTATTAGTAGCCATTTTGAAAAATTTTCTATTTATGTAAAATTTCAGACCAGACAAGGGTAAACCAATTACCTAAGCTATAAGCTCCACATTGAGAATGATATCCCTGACATCAATTGTGACCAAATTGTTCCTCCATCCTGCTCTGAATTTTTGGGTGATGCTCTTATTGAGACCATGCACCATTTTCAGATAAGGTGTTATGCAACCCTTCTCCAATTTCATCCAAAGTTTAGGGGTCCTTAAGTTTCATGCAATCAGTTACCAGGAAATTGAGAAGCTTAAGGCTCATAATACCGACCTTGAGGCTAAGTATCAAAATCTTCTGGAGAAAAGTAATAATAGGGGTAAGATTGATCACTCTCACTACCCCTTGTTAAATTATTGGCCATGATTGAATGTGTTGAAAAAGCAGTGGAAAACCTTCTGGAACATTTGATGGAAGGCATGAAGTCCGCTACCAGTAATCTTCGTTCGCTGGTTGACATGCTGAAGAAAATGAATGGGAAGCCATGCAGAATCCTAACACTAAGGGGAAAGGCTGAGGATCTACAAATCTACAACTAGAGCGAAAATGAGTCTGAATATGTCCTCTAGTAAGGAGATTTTGGGGCTTATGGAGAATCTGAAAAAAAATGACAGAGCTAGAGAAAAAGATGGAAGACTCCATCCAAATTCTGAAAGGATGGCAGTAACTTCGGTTTTTAGATTCTCTTTCTGTTTCATGTGCTATAGGTTTTAGTTGTAGGTTTTACCTAGTCTGAGGTGTTTGTTCCCACTTTTTGTTTTAACTTCTCTTTGTTGGTGAGCTTAATGCTTTATCTTTCTATTACTTTTATATTTCAGATCCTGCATGTAAAACCTGTTTTTGAGTTAATTTCAAAACAAGACTTGCGCTTGGAACTTGATGAGAAAAGCTCCTTTTATTGGAACTTCATGCTTTCAAATGACACTGCATCATATTGAAGTTGTTAATGCTTAATTGACACTGCGTCATATTTTGTAGATACATTATTTCCACTGTCTTCTATCAACTGCTCATTTTGCGGTTGCCAGCTATTGTTTTTGTTTTTGTTTGCGCCTTTGAAGTCTGAAACTTGTAAATTGTGAAGACACTTATTAAGAATGTATCTTCCATATCCAAGTGTTTGTTTTCATTAAAAAACACATTGTGATTTTTTGCACGGGTATGTTCTTTTCTATACATGTAATTTTGTTTGCACATTTTTCTCCCTTTTCGCAATTGTTCGGGTAGACTTCTGTGTGGCGTTTCTTCCAGCTTTGTATGTATAATTTATGGGCATTACTAATTTTGCATGTATTGATGTTTTTGTTGATACCTAATTCTGATCGTCTACTTCTGCCAGATCATTCATACATACTCATCTCGTTGTACGTGCCATTCATCTCGCCGCGTTCTAGTTTTCCATGTTAAATGCATGGAGAAAAACACTCCAGTAAAGAAATAATCTCTATACAAGATTTTGTTTACAATTCAGAAATCTAGTAAGCAAATATTTGGAGTAAGAACAAAATTCAGAACCAAGATGCAAAGGAATGACCGAATGAGCGAGCTTTCGATGTGAAAAACCCAATATCTTATTGATTGAGAAAGGAAAGTCGGTTATGAAGCAATGGCCATAACCTGCCTCCACAACCTTACAACCCTAGACTGAACAAATTAACAGAGGTACACCTCCCTTTAAATTAAATTTAAATTTCACTGTTATTGGCTCACGAGATGTACATAATTTTCCACCTATTTTATGACAACTCTAATGCACCATTTATCTGTTTTGATGGTACCATTATTGATCAACTCTTCAGATTTCACCACCGGAGAAATAACAATTTATACTTGTATCTTCAACAATATTGTATGAAATTCTCCCATTATTTTATGACAACTCTAATGCACCATTTATCTGTTTTGATAGTACCATTATTGATCAACTCTTCACATTTCACCACCGGAGGAATAACAATTTATACTTGTATCTTCAACAATATTGTATGAAATGGAATTTGCAGTCAGGGACTATATATATAAAAATCCAAACAAAAACTAGCTGTGTATAAGGAGAAATAAGCATATATCTTTTTATGTTGCAAATGATTACATTGCAATTCTTCTTCACAGGAGATCAGACTGCAGAGTGCAGACTGCAAAAATAAGAAAAATCTTCTGTTCTCTTTAGTTTGGCCGCCTACATCTGAAGGAAACGTAAAGAGGACAGAGTACAGTCATTTAACTGCAGATATATTGGAATTATGGAGGCATAGTTTTCAACAGATAAACTGAGCTTGGAAATTTCTTATTTTTAGCACATGTCGACTCTAATTGACTACAGTTTGAACTGACTGTGGAAGAATTACAAACTAACAGAATTAACAGGCCACAGACCATAAAAGCTGAAAAGCTTCCAGGTTTTATTCATTAAGTAATCAAATGTCTTAACCACCACCATACTCCCATCAAACATAATTAGAAATAACGAACGCATGTTGGAACATTCTAGAGATATGTGGTAATTTCTACCGTAGACATATAATTTTAAACTATTGCATGTGGGCAGTAGGTGAGATTTAAAAATTATATGTAAGCTATAGAAAACTCTAGAGGATTGACTATCAATCTAGAATGGCCTATTATGGAAGCATTTTATCATCAATATGGATCATGAGTGAAGGAAGAATGCTATAGCATTCTAAGAAGATGTAAGAATTCATTACAGAAGAATGGTGCTGTAGCACTGAATTTATAATTCTGTCTATTTATTTTAGAGTCTGTGTCTAAATTATCTCCACTCTATCCACCTACAAAATTAACATATCAATCATTTAAGTGTGGAAGCTTTATTGCTGAAAATTCTGTAATTTTTTCCCGTAAGAACAGCAAAAGACAAGCAGAACAAAAACGAAACAGTAAAAGCACTTAACGGAATTATCAGAAAAATTAAAAATACCTTGAATAAGAGAAAGTGGTGGGTAGAAAATATAATATGAATGATTCGCTGAATCATTAAAATTTAGTCTTCGCTGAATAAGTTCATATAAAATTTGATACATAATTCCTCGCCTTTATTTCAAAATTAATCAAAATAAGCTGAGGCATCTCCCTTCCTTTACAGTATCTCGCTATAAGAAAATATTGATGTCTTTAAATTCTCGCTGAAACTTCAATACCTTGTTGAAAAATCGCTGAGCCTTAGTGCCTTCGAACTCCTTTTTTTCGGAAAATCAATAAACTCTTGATGGCAGTAGCGCGTGGAAGTAAATAGTCAAGAAAAGGAGTAGGATCCTAAAATCGGGTCATATTCAGATGAACTTTCTTTAGGTTTTCCAGTGACGAAGATGCTGAGATTTCTGGAATTAGGGCATTGTCCCACGGCTGCATTACATCCATAGAGCAAAGCAAGAATGTAAAATACAAAAATCAAAGACAATAACCAGAAATGCATGAGTTCCAATGATTTTCCTTATCTCTAATATTAAAATGAAAATGCAATAGAGCAAGAAATCGATGTCATGCTGGAAGCAATAAATCAGAAATAACCAATGCAGAATATGATTTAAAAACTTACCAATTTAGAATAGTTGGCGTTGTCTATGCACATTTGATCTAAGTTGGGAAATTCTCTTAGAAACGATACATCGTGCCTGAGAATCAGGTTCACCAAAGTAATTGTGTCTGTAGATAAGCTTAAACATGCCGGCCAGCAGAATTCTGTTACAAGTTTCTAGTAATTTCTACCAGAATTTTGTTCTTTATGTTGGAATTTTCTCGAATAGTAATTATTTAGTAGTTTCCAGAAATTTACACCTTCCAGAAATTTCTCAAATTATAACTAGTAGTCTGGAATAGTAATTATTTAGTAGTTTCCAGAAATTTACACCTTCTAGAATTGTTTCCAAAAATTTCTCAGATTATAGCTAGTAGCTTTCAGAAATTTTTTCAATGCCTATATAAAGGCACCTTGTAAATCATTTTGGGTGTGCTGCAATACAAAATCTGTTTTATATTGTGTCGTAGCACTCTGTGTCTTTATTCTAATTTTGCCTCTGCCCACATCATACTGGTATCAGAGCCAAGTGGTATATCTGTTGGAGAAGGATTAAAAGGGGAGGAATTGTCATTGACTACAAACACAAGATTGCTGTTGAAGAAGTACTCTGAGATTGTGGGAAGCTTATATTTATTTGTCTGTAAGTATTTCTGGAATTTATTTTTTTGTGGAGAATATTACTTTTTGAAGTATGGCATCGGGCAGTTTTCAACCTATAATACCATTATTTTCTGGCAAAAATTATGAACATTGGTCTTATAGAATGAGAGTTATACTTAGTTCATTAAAGTTATCAAATATAGTTGAAAAAGTCTACACAAAACCACAAGATGAGTCTAATTTAAATACTAATGAAAAGAAGAAGCTTGATGAAAACAGGGAAAAGAATTTAAGGGCTTTGCAGATAATTGGACAAGGTTTGGATGATTCTATTGTTGGAAAGATTATGCCAGCCACTACAGCTAAGGAAGCATGGGAGATCCTTGAGACAACATATCAAGGTACAAGTAAGGTAAAAGTTTCTAAACTACAAGCCCTTAGGAGAGAATTTGAATTGTTGCAAATGAAGGATTCTGATTCTGTAGATCAATTTTCAAATCATATTATGGATTTGGTTAGACAAATAAGAATGAATGGTGATGAATTAACGGATAAGAAGGTTGTAGAGAAGATCTTAAGAAGTACCATCAAATTTATGTGAAAGTTGTATTTTGGCTAAAGATCATAGAGAAATTTTTTCAAAGGGAATGTCATACAGAGCATGGGCACCTTTAGAAATTGTGCATACATATATATGTGGTCCAATGAAAACACCATCATTAAGGGGGAGCCTTTATTTTCTAACATTTATTGATGATTTTAGTAGAAAGACATGGGTTTATTTTCTTAAATATAAATCTGAAACATTTGGCAAGTTTAAAGAGTTCAAAGCATTGGTTGAGAAACAAAGTGGCCTACCAATCAAGGTATTAAGATCTGATAGAGGTGGAGAATACAAGTCAAATGAGTTATTGGATTATTGCAGGTATCATGGAATAAAGAAGCAGTTCACTAAAAGTTACACACCACAACAAAATGGTGTTGCAAAAAGAAAGAATCAAACAATAATGGAGATGGCAAGAAGCATGTTGAAAGGTAAGAATCTTCCAAATGAGTATTGGGCTGAAGCAGTTGCTTGTGCAGTTTATATCTTGAATAGGAGTCCAACAAAAATTGTGAGGGATATGATTCCACAACAAGCATGGAGTGGTAAGCATCATAACGTTTCTCATTTAAGAATATTTGGTTGTATTGCATATGCACATATACCTAAGGAAACTAGAAGTAAGTTGGATGATAAGAGTGAAAAATGCATTTTTATTGGTTATGATGAGAAATCTAAGGCATATAAGTTATTTAATCCGGTAACTAAGAAAGTCATTGTGAATAGAGATGTTATTTTTAAAGAAGAAGAATCTTGGGATGAAAATATAGATAAAACAATAACAGGAGCTATAGCAATACCTATTAATAGTCAAGGAAGAGAAGATCAAGAGGAACAAGAAAGTGGAACTCCATTGAGAAGTACACAAGAAGATCATCCACAAATGGAATTTCAAGAAAGAGAATCTTCAAGCCCACAAGTAAGTAATGAATCAAATCCTACACTTGCAGAGTTAAGATCAAGAATTGCATGTAAGAAAAATAGAAACTTGAAAGATATCTATGATCAAGGAAGTAAAATAGATTTGCAATCAAATTTTGCTTTATTTGTTCAAGATCCTATATACTTTGAAGATGCAATTAAGGAAGAACATTGGATTAATGCAATGAATAATGAAATGGAATCTATTGAGAAGAATGATACATGGGAATTAGTTGATTTGCCTAAAGATAAAGATTGTATTGGTGTGAAATGGGTTTATAAGACTAAGTTCAAAGCAAATGGAGAAGTAGAAAAATTTAAGGCAAGGTTAGTTGCTAAGGGGTTTGCGCAAGAATATGGAGTTGATTATAATGAAACATTTGCCCCTGTCGCAAGACTTGACACTGTTAGGATGGTTCTAGCTGTTACAACTCAAAACAATTGGATGGTATATCAAATGGATGTTAAATCAGCTTTCTTGAATGGATATTTGGAAGAAGAAATCTACATGCAACAACCACCAGGGTATGAAATAAAAGGATATGAAGACA
Organism: Chamaecyparis obtusa; assembly: GCA_027943335.1. Lineage (NCBI taxonomy): Eukaryota > Viridiplantae > Streptophyta > Pinopsida > Cupressales > Cupressaceae > Chamaecyparis > Chamaecyparis obtusa. Next base: position 82,628 of record BSBK01003973.1, read on the forward strand.
AAATTTACAGGTTGAAGAAGGCACTTTATGGATTGAAGCAAGCACCAAGGGCATGGTATAGTAGGATAGTTTCATAAATGATAGAGAATGGATTCAACAGATGCACTAGTGAGCCTACATTATACACCAAGGTCAATGAACTAGGTTAAATTTTGATTGTCTACTTGTATGTTGATGATTTGATATTTACAGGTAATCTTTCTATTGATATGTTCAAGTTAGCAATGAAAAAAGAATTTGATATGACAGATTTGGGTTTGATGAAATATTTTCTTGGTATAGAAGTTACACAAAATGATAAAGGTATTTTCATTTGTCAAACTAAGTATGCAAAGGATGTTTTGAAAAGGTTCAGAATGATTAATTGTAGTCCAGTTTCTACACCTGTAGCAATGAGCATAAAACTAAGTAGAGAAGATAATGAGAAAGACTTTGATTCAACTCTATTTAGAAAATTGGTTGGTAGTTTGATGTATCTCACAACAACTCGACCGGATTTGATGTATGGAGTGAGTTTGATTTCTAGATTCATGGATTCACCTAAGAACTCACATTGGCAGGCAGGAAAGAGAATTTTGAGGTATATTGCAAGAACTATAAATCATGGCATATTGTATTCTACTTCAAATGATTTTTAATTGGTTGGATATATAGATAGTGACTTTACAGGAAATATTGATGATAGAAGAAGCACATCTGGATATGCATTTCATCTAGGAAAAGGTGTTGTGGCATGGGCATCTAAGAAACAGCCTATAGTGACTATCTCATCAACGGAAGCAAAGTATGTAGCAGGTACATCAGCAGCATGTCAAGCAGTATGGATGCATAGAATCTTGAAGGATCTGAATTATGAGCAAGTGAAACCTACTACAATCATATCACTTCATTAGAATTATGAGCAAGGGAAACCTACTACAATCTACCATTGCACTTTCAAAGAATCATGTATTTCATAAGAGGACAAAGCACATTGATACTAGATATCACTTCATTAGAGAGTTGGTCAACAACAAATAAATCAATCTTCAGCATTGCAAATCAGAGGAGCAGCTTGCACACATATTCACAAAGGCATTAGCAACAGGACAATTTGAATTTTTGAGAGAACTTTTGGGCATTGCAAATATTAATGTAATAAATAATTAGTGGTAGAAATTAGGGGGGAGTGTTAGAAGTTTCTAGTAATTTCTACCAGAATTTTATCCTTTATACTGGAATTTTCTCAAATAGTAATTATTTAGTAGTTTCCAGAAATTTAAACCTTCCAGAAATTTCTCAAATTATAACTAGTAGTCTGGAATAGTAATTATTTAGTAGTTTCCAGAAATTTACACCTTCTAGAATTGTTTTCAGAAATTTCTCAGATTATAGCTAGTAGCTTCCAGAAATTTTTTCAATGCCTATATAAAGACACCTTGTAAATCATTTTGGGTGTGCTACAATACAAAATCTGTTTTATATTGTGCCGTAGCACTCTGTGTCTTTATTCTAATTTTGCCTATACCCACATCAAATTCCATCTCAACCGTATCACCGTATCTATTTATTAATACAAGGCTCACCAATTTTCGGCAATTTGCTATTATTGCATCGATCTTAGAGGCTATTTTTAGGGATATCAGATTGTCTGGACATATCTTTAATCTCCTGAGTCCATAGCAATTAAGAATGCTTAAAACCTTCAACACTGGACACAACTTCAACATGATTTCGATGATTTTGTCATTTAGGTTAACATTCTCAAAATTGAGTGTTTGGAGGCAAGTGAAGCCAACAAAATAGTTGGGTACATTTCTGAGAAAAAAATTCTTGACAGTCAAAGATGTGAGGCTGCAACATAAAAAAATTGTTGTGGGAACCTCAACATGCAAGAAATTGTTTAAGGTGTTCTCTTCAATGTTAATCTCTTTCACATCTTTGAAAGCAACGAGGTCAATCCACTCATAAATCTTGTAACGAATTTCATATGAGAAGGTAGTGCTAAACTCAAAAAGTTCAAGGGAAGCTGAATGATGTTCAAAAATATTATCAATAATGTAGCTGCATGAAGCGGAAGAGAAATCACTTGATGAAAACTTAAGACTGGGTAAGGATGTCCAAAGAAATTTCCATCTCTTACAAACAAGAGAGGAACGCACTGCTTGCTTCAAGGGAATTTTGCTCAGAACAATGAGCAGCAAGCTATCTGGGAGATCATTTAGCCCTAATCCATTTCTTTTAGCGGCCATAACTTTTCTTTGTAAATTCTGGAGTATTTGAGGGATGTTGGTGCAGTAAAAGAAATGACTTTATAAATTTTAATGAAAATGAAAATAACTGAGATAAAAATAAAGGAAAATGTATAAAAATCAAACCTCAAAGCATCTCAACGCCTCCTGATGAGCTAACTTAGTTCCAAAAATCAAACCTCAAACCATCTCCACGCCTATTGATGAGCTAAACTAGATCTATTTGATTTGCTTCTTTGGACTTTAACAACAGAGCCCCCAACAAACATCAATGGCAGTCGCAACATACTTAAACAGGATAATGCCCCACGTCTAAACGCCCAACAACTTGCAAGCCAAGAACTTGCATGCAAACTGCACAGATGGGTAAAGTATTTTGTCGAGCAATATTCCCGAACTATTCAAACCCATTTCAGATCTAGTATGACACATCACTATATCAGCTTGATCATAATCTCTTTTAGGGGAAACTGATATAATGATGCATCATACTGGATCTAAAATGGGTTCGAATAGTTCGGGAGTGTTGCTCGACAAAATACTTGACCCATCTGTGTAGTTTGCATGCAAGTTCTTGGCTTGCAAGCTGTTGGGCGTTAAGATGCCCGGCATTATCCCGTTTAAGTATGTTGTGACTGCCATTGATGTTTGTTGGGGGCTTTGCACAATGATAAGTGTGTTGTGGTAAGAGATCACAGACTAATGATATGAACAGAGAGAAATTCTATAGCATAAGATTATGATGAAAGGAGATTTCCAAAATCAAGGGTCAAGATGGATTTGGTAATGGATGGTTAAGATTAAATAAGGATTAGGGCTTTGGATCAAAGTTAGGGTATGCGTCACTTGAAGGATAAAGACCAGGGTTAGAATAAACATTATGGCAACATCCTTATGTGAATGGCTAGGATTAATAGGCTAATTTAAAATGAGTGGAAGATATGAAAAAATTTGTTTGACTTTTGGCAAGTGTTTGAATTCAATGACTTTAGACAAGATCTTAGTTAGACATGGGAAATGGACACTTGTTTGATGATGACAAGTTTTTTATACAACTACTAAATAGGTAAAAAAAGATAGAAAAGGTCATTTTTTAGTGGACGATACCAATCATGTATTTTTAGGTCTACATATGGTGACAATATGAACAACATGTATTCATTATTCGGGGGTACCAAACTATGCATACATGCCCTACCATTAAGTTGACAACTATTGATTAAAAAGCTAACAGACACTAATTAACTGAAATGAATTAATTAGTTAATTAACTAAAATTAATTAATTGAAATTAATTAATTAGTTAATTAATAAAAATAATTAATTAATTTAATTGTAAAAATAATAATGATAGATCAACCATAACTCTATAAAAAAGTGTTTACCCCTCTTTACAAAAACAATAAATGTAATAGAAAAAGAAATAAATATATAATTAATATTTATTTAACTAAAGAATAAATAAAGTTAAAACATATAAATTCATTAAATAAACATTTATTTAATTAATGACTAGAATAAAAATATGACTAAAACATACCTAAATCAAATGTAGCAATTAAAAACTTTGTGTGAAATCTTATCCTTCAACTAATTTCATTATTTATACATTTACTATCATTTTCCTCTCAAATCTCTATTTACTCAAATAAATTAAATTGAGAGTTTTTATTAAAAATAAAAATGAATGAAATAAGTGTGGCCATTAAGCTTGACCTTCCTTTATAGATGTTTTGTCTATATCATTATAGATGGTAGCAATCGAAATTAAATATTAAGTTTGACCTTTCTTTAGAAATACTAAAGTTCTAATTTTTAGCATTCTTCACATAGTCCAATTACTATATCTTATATAATTTTAAAAACTATCCAATCTTCAAAATATAATATTTAATAATAAATATATTAGTACATAAAAATGAATATTTACATTTTCTATAAAATATATGATTATTGTTTTAGGATTATGGCATGTAATATTTTAATTTATTTAAAATGTGCTAAATAAATATATAAATATTATTTATTTAATTAATAAACTAAATAAATAAGTAGAATAATTGTAAAAATTAATATCTATTTTATAATTAAAAGTTTACCATTAGTTTTTTTTTAAATACTTTTTGGTTAAATAACTAAAGTTTTGTAAGGATCTTGAATCTCTTCCAAAGCATAGAATGACTAACTAGAAAACAAAAAAACTAAAATAGATTAAGAAACATTCCAACTTAAATTAAAACTTAGCTATAATTTATCAATCAACAAAATATCAAAGGGAGTTGTTTTCATTGCAAGACATTTTTTTCTTTATTGTATAACTATCCATGAAGAGTAATTACCAAGATTTGGAACCTTATGAAAATGGATGAGCCTTCAAAATGGCTATGACAATTAGAATTAAGGGGTGAGGTAGGGTTGTCATAACTAGATTTTGGAAATTTTTTAGAAATTTGTAACATTTGTAGCACCTGATTGAACATGATTAGGAGTTTCAAGATTATTAAAAATAATACCTAGTTGTAAGGGATCAACATAGGAGTTTATTTTAAGAGAAACAAAATTAGAAGGAGAGGGTGGAGAAGTTATTGTCAAAATCAATATAATTTCATCCAAGTTACCATGATATATTGTCATCTGATTGCAAAGATCTTTCATTCAATAGGTTGATTAAGATAGTTTTTGAGAACCACGAGGATAAAGTAGGACCAAGTATCTATCAACAAAATAGTTCCTATAATGAAAATGAATGTTCTCATAACCAACAAATTATAAATGTTAAAAAATAAAAACTAAGAATCCCTAAGGCATTTGAATAATATGTTCATACAAAAAAAGTGGATGAGGTTAAAGGAATTGAAGGCTTACATGTATCTAATAATTTTTTGTTTTATATCTCTCTAGTGTAATACAAGCAACTAGGTTTGGCATAAAGTTTCCAAGTCAAGAAAAGGTATCCTATTTATATCTTATAAAAAATTTAAAACCCGGAGAATAGCTATTTTATCCTTAGGTAATCTTTTAGGATCCACTTTGACTGCTACCCCTAAGGATCCTTCAATATAGATATGGATATCAAAGTAGCTCTTCTTTACTCATGGTTAATGAGTGAACCACATCTTGGAACAAGAATCCTCCCTACTCCTAATATTGCTAGAATACATGTTGCGGTTTTTCCACTTCCCTTTTATAAAGGAAAAGGATTCTCATACCTAGTAACATCTATAAATATTATAAATGTTGTCACAAAGGCTAATGGGTCAGAAATCTGTCATTGTATTCACTCCACATTTATTAGGCACTTGGGAAACATAGGTATTGTTGATATATTTAAAGACACCTCCATTAGAGAATAATTCCCTAGTAGCTAAGAATATATCATCTCCAACAATATCCTATAAGTTTTTGAAAAAATGGAAAGAAAAACCATCGGGGCCCATGGGCTAAGAGAAAGATTTTCTTTCTTGACTTCATATATAGAGATATTTGTACACATACTCTTTCCATCCTCTAGAGAAAGAAATTTTGGAATTTTTTATAGTAGAAAATCATAAGTTTGGGAAACAGGAGGGTCAAATATCAAAGCAAGGTTTACAATAGAACAAAATTAATTAACTACCTCCTTATGAATATGTTCTTTTGTATTGAGAATAAAGTCATTCGGGTAAATTAATTCTCTTATGGAATTTATTTTTTTGTGTCTAAGGGAAAATTAGTGGACTAATTTAGTATTATGGTCTCCCTCTTTAATCTATTGAGCTCTAGATCTTTGTTTTTAGACTTGAATTTCTCTTCAGAGATAATGTTGTGAAGTTTAGCCATCAAGATTTTCTCTTTTAACATAGTCTCCAATGACCATCCATCTTTCTGAATATGATTCTAAATTTCCATAATTTATTTTTTCAACTACTTTTTCAAAAGGAAAATGTTACCAAAGGAGGATTTGTTCCAACTCCATAATCTAACCTTCATAACATTCAATTTACTAACTGATCTAAACATGGTTGCATAATGGACATCAACATTCTACTAAAGAGACATGAGATCTTTGAAATTTGGGTGGTAGGTCCACATCACTTTAAATCTAAAGGGGAGAATTCTCCTATCCTTATTTGACTCTCGCTTGATAAGGATGAGACTATGATCTGATCCAAATATAATTAAATAAAATAAGTGACAATTTTCATGGATTCACCAAAGCACATATTAGAGCAAATGAACTTTTTACCAAATAATTCCAAATCCAAGAGAAGGCCTAGTAGAATGAAATTCATTAAGGTCTTGGATACAATTAGTAAAATCAAGAGAACCCCATTATTTGTCTAAGGGATAAAAGAGAGTGTTGAAGTCTCTCATTATCATCCAATCAAAATAAAGAAGGAGACCCTATCTGAAAGAAGTGAGGCCTAGAGGTATGTTCTTAGAGACTAATTATTAGTAGTATATGTTAAGGGAGATTTTTAACCCCAACTGATGGTGATGATGATGAAAACCAAGATCAGAGGTATACAAGATTGTAGAAGAATTAGGTCATTTATTATTTTTTCATTGATGTCAAGAAATTGATTTCTGATTTATAGTGAAGTTTCCATATCATTTGGAGTATGAAGTAAGTTGAGTGAGTTAAGGAAAAATAGGAAGTGAAAAGTTAGTGATGTTAAAGAATCTAATTGAGAAGATAATTAAAATAAGAAAATGATAAGGTAATAATCATTTAGTTGTTTTCTCCTTTACATTTGATGATATCAAGTTGGTAAAGCATATTGGACAAGTCAACAAAGAAAATAGTTTGGTTTCCAAGCAAGAAGAAGTCATTCGGTAAAAGGAAAGTAATTTTTGATAAAGATAAAGGATGCCAAAACGCTGCATGTAAGGAGTTAGTTGCCAAGAGAAGAAAATAGAAATTCGGTTTGATAAAAAGGAAGGGCACTAAGAAAGCAACAAAAATTAAATACAAGGATTAGGGTGATATTTAATGAAGACCACAGTCATCTAGAAGATTCCAAGGATTTAAGAGGAAAAAATTGAAGGTACAAGCTCCAAGAAAATTTAAGTTCTAAGGTGATGATAACACATTTTACCAAGTGCCAAATTCATTGAATTAGTTCAAGAGGATGATCTGACAGCTTAGAATAAATAGATGAAAAATTAATCAAGGAGATTAAGAGGAAAAAAAAGTCTATATAAAGGATGAAATTAAATGAAAACAAGATGGATAGTTGAAGTGTGGATGTGTAACCGAGTGATGTAGTGAAGAAGAAAAAAGTAGAAATCAAAGTCTGCAAAAGAGATTGATGAAGTGTTGAGGCTAGTGAATAGTTAAGGAAAGAAGTGAAGACAAAGAGTGGACAAGGGATCTAACTAAGAAAGAGGTAGTCCAAATTTACAGATCAAATTTTATCCTGTTTCTTATTAACATTTGAAGTAGGAAAATATCTTAATCGAGTGGACTTAGTGGTCTTATTGTAAATAATTGAGAGAGGTAACATTCTAGAAGAGTGTTCAAAGACCTTTAACCATATAATAATAGAAACACAGACCCCAAATAATAATAGAAACATAGACCCCATAATATTTTTCATATCTCTCTCCTTCTTGAAGAGAGATTCTACACTCACTAAGCTATTCTAACTCGCTTCGTCCCAAAGTTACTCTTCCATCCCAAGGGTGATGTTGGCCTTGCACTCCCAAAACAATAAAATTTGATTTAGACAAAGCTGCAATCAAGAAATGAACACAAAATAACTACCACATTTCATACATCTACAATTTTTCATCCACATGAAAAAAACAAAAATGGAGAAGGCGAAACCAACCTTTTCTCAAGTAATAGTAAAACAAGATTTAATGAAGAGCCCCAAGTCCTAAAAATCCTCCTCATTTTTTCCAAGCTTCTCTAACTCCTTAGTTGTCTCCAAAGTTGGAAAGTGGTTGAACAACCCAAGAGTTCTCCAAACTTCCTTCTAAAAGGTTTTCTACACAACTTCTTCCCACAAAATCTCACTAAGGAGGTATGATTCAAAATTCCTCCTTTCCTTTCTTGTCTCCCCTCATAATTAAGATGGAGACCAAAAGTAGGGAAGAGGGATGGGATTGACCTCTTCCCACAACCCCAAATTTGTCACCTCACAAAAGTGGCATTTAAGAAGCCTCATAAATGCAGTATGGGCATAAATTTGACCAAAAACTAACCCCCAACACAAGGTATGACTAGTGGGCTTCTTAAAAAGGTCCTAAGACATCTCTAGGGGATCTTTTAACCCTCAAAATCCCAGTTAAAGTTTACCTATGGGTTCAACATGTTTTGGCCACACTCAAGGCTTTCTAGACAAGTGATACATAAGGGGAAACTACAAGGTACTATCCTAGGGTTGGTTGAACCTCAATCCCCCCAAATGGACATGTCATCGCCACATATACACAATACAAGTGTTAAGTGACACCACAAAAATACACATCACTTAACATACTTGACATGTCCATTTAGATATTTACATAATTAAAATTTACAATTTGCCACTTGAATAACCATACAAGCATTCAAATTTACAAAAAAAAAAAATCACATAAGAGGTTTTGTCTTTCCATATAGACAAACCTTGGCTTCACTATTGCACCTAGGTTTCGTTCTAGTTCTCCGAATAATTTCCATGGTCATTTTCCTACACATCTCAATCCAAGTATCAGTAGTCCAAGAAATAATATGCATATAAAATACATAAAAAATAAATATAATATATAAGCATTTGACACTTAATTAATATCTCCACATAAACAATTCATAACTCAACTTAGTAGAACAATCCACACCTTTCCAATGCATTTTCCACATGAAATTATATACACATATAAATAACAATTAAGCACTTAACATTTAATTTACAATAAGATCACATCTCATCGTAATTCGAACTCAATTTCCATCCTCCAAATTATTTCACATAAGCATATACTCAATTGCATAATTAGAATATTCATTAAAGTTTTAAATTAACTATCATGCAATCATAAATGTATCATAAAGTCATCATCATGAGTACAAAAAATGTCATAAAATAAGGTGTATCACAATCCAATGCAATCAAATCCCTATCATATAGAGTATAAATCTAGAATGCATCAAAATAGAGTATAATATTAGGTCTATCATAAAGATGAAAGGAAATTATATGAAGGAATCAGGGTAGGGCCTTACAACATATGTGAATCATGATATATGATGTGTGACTAGAGACGTGGAAGATATTGTATTAATTCTTGGGTTTTCAAAAGTGATCATGGATTCTTAAAAAATATATTATAATATTTATTGTGGAGCAATGCATTGAGCTTAGATACTTTTAGAGGATTTTTTTTCCCTCTTGAGAATTTATCCAATTTATATTTTCTATCATATTTTGATGAATTTGTTGTGTATTCTCTTGCATTCGAATTATGAATACTTGTTACCATAGATTTGTCTTTTGAGTTACATGGAAATTGTCATTATGTGTTGCGATTTTCTTTCCATTTGGTATCAAAGCCTTGGTTATGGTTGTACAACCCTTGATAAACTAAATCTTGGTTATGTTGGAATCTTGGGCTTCAATTAGAGAACAAATACATGACAAGATATGAGATTTTTTTAAATTATTTTATTAAAGATCTGAGAGTTTGGGTTTTTTGTTATCGTGAGTTATTTGTAAATCCTAGGTTTTTGAAATCTTCGATCAAAATGATATTTTGGATATACATTCAAATGAGGATTTTGTAAGAGAAGTTTACAAATGAGCCCTTGGAACAAAATAAACCTCAATAAGAGATCCAAAAGATTTGATAAATAAAATATGACCTAAAATTAGATCCCTTTTCAAAAAGTTGTAAAATACATAAATATATATACCCAAGGTCAAGTGGTACAACTGTACAACCTAGGCCATCATCTACAAAAATTTAAAAAATAGATCATTGTTAGAGTTAATATAATTTTGTATTATTTAAAATAAATAAAATGATATAGAATATTATGTAGACTTGATAAATGTTGTTATAACTTAAAAAATAATTATTGCATATTGTGGGGGTCAACAAACCACCTACCTACATACCTTGTAGCCAAAAATTTTGTATTGTTAGCATACTAATAGGGTGCCCACAGTGTACACTTGCGAGACCATTGTCTATGCAACACCCAAACTGTCTCATTTACTCTAATTATTAATTATTTAACAAATGTTAATTATTCATTGTTTTCAATTTTTAATTGATTAATTTTAATTTATAATTAATATATAATTACAATAAATGATACATGTAATGCCCCTCCCATAGTCTGATTTTCTATATGTTATGGTGTTATTTATGTTTATGGATTTACTGACCCCATACCTACATGTGTATGGATTGCGTCTATGTTTTATGTTTTTGTTTGATGTGCCTAATGTGGTTGAGGGACAAAGTTATAGTTACTTGCTTGTGAGATCCACACGATTAGCTGATCCTCACCATTGTCTATTATATATTTACACATGTATGTACATGCTTGTATTTTAAATACAATATTTTAAAGGTACCAGGCATCGACTTCCCTAAATTGTCTATATGATCGTACCCTATCACAATATCTCAATCATAATAGAGGGGAGATAAAAGACAGGTCCAATCCCAATATAAGCCATCATTTTTCCTAAAATAGGGGACAAGTATCTTATTGACTGTTGGAAATATAGATGCAGTAACTGAGAGGGGGGGTGAATCAGTTAACCACAAAATATTACCACTGATCCCTTAAATATCTTAAAAAATTATTTACTGTGCCACTCAGTAAATATACAGAGAAATGCTAAAACTTGATCCTTGAAGTGTGTAATAATTAAACTGTTCTTAAGCATTCAACACTGATTAACTTACATGAATAAAGAAAATAACATGAACACAAGAGACACCAGATTTACTGTGGAAACCCAATATGGGAAAAACCACCAATGTAACTAGTTACTATTTTTCACTCTTCTGAAGTGATGCCCGGTTAGAAGCCAACCCGATAAAAGGTTACAAAACACACTGTTAGGTGTGACCTTGTTAGAGGATTTAATCACCCTGCTAGGAGTGGCCTTGTAAGAGGTCTTGAAACAATTCAATAGAACTGTCACCTTGTTAGAGGATTTACAAAATGGTTGTTAAACCAACTCAGTTAAGAGATTTTGATATCACTGCTACAATTGTAAGAGAGTAACAATGAAATGACCTGCAACTGAATTGCTAAATATAGATCTCTGTTCTGCTTCACTAGATCCTTACTGATCAAATAAATCTTTGCTGCTCCTCAAGGATATCTAACCATCCTTCAAAATTCGCACATACCTTTCTTCAAAATGATTTCTGCATGCTGTATATATATTTTATTCGCCACTTGACCTTCTATATATATATGCCATTTTAATTAACATTTAGATTGTCAAGTCGGCACAAATAATTATTATAATAGTCAGCTTAGATAAACAAACTATAACAACAAAATCCTTTGAAAGGCCGACCATGCTCGGTAAACATTAATCCTGAAAAGATTTCCTTCGGTGACCGAGTGAACTCGGTAACCACAGCGAATTCTGCAACATCCTTCGGAGACCAAGAGAGCTCGGTAACCACTACTTTCCTTTGATAACCAAGGAGGCTCAGTTAACACTGTTACCCTGTCATGTTTCCTTTAGACACCTGAGAGATCTCAATAGACACTAAAAACCGCCTAACTGACCGACTGAGCTCGGTAGACACTAAGAATTGCTTAGCTAACCGACTGAACTCAGTAGACACTGAGAATGATAATTGATATGACATTTGTGTGACATCAAAGACAACACATAGCTAATCCAACAATGTCCTTCAAACAACTGTATCCAACAATTGACTACCTATCTGAATTCGTCAAGGTGACATGAATTCATGAACCCTTCCTTTAAGCATGATGGTTATTTTGAATTAGTTGATTTTCAGGTGTTGTAGTCATTTGAATTTTTTTGCATGATTTATTTATTGAAAATGAATTAATTAAGACTAATTATTATATTACAATAATTATATCTTGGAAATATTGAAATATTAGGTATAAGGGTATTTAATTAAATACCTTTGTTTAATTAAAAGTCTAGTTTGGAATAAAAGGGATTTAATTAATATTAAATTCAAAGATGAGTTTTAGGCATAATTGATTTATTTAATATTTAATTATCAATTGCATAGTTATTAAGTGCCAAAATGTTAATTAATTAATTAAATATTAGTATGTAATTTAAGTTGCACATTCAATTTTATAAAATTAAATTAGAAATTTAAATTAAAGTTGAGTTAAGAGTGGTTAACTGGAAAGTGCATATAAATATAATTATTATTAATTAGATATGTAAAAAGGGAAAATTAATAATTAAATGAAAATGGAGTTAACTAATTTTCATGTTGAGTTCTATTTTTGTTTGGGTATTGCATGTCAAGTTCTGATTCAAGTATTTTTAAGTGATTCTTTTATATTTTTCAGAGGAGTGTTTACGTTGTTTTTGGTGTTGCATGTTTTCAAACCCTAGGGTGCTTAGTTTTTTTTATTAAGAGGATTTTGGCTATTATTCGATACACAGGTTTGAAGATCACAGGTTTTGCTTGCAATTTGGAGTTGAAGAAATTTTTGGAAAACTTGAATTTTTTGGAGCTTGAATTTTGGATTGGTATCATCATAGATCTATTGAATTTGAGGTAGGGTTTGTATTTTTCCTTTGTAAATCTTCTTTCTGAAAAGATTATTTTTTTCGTGTTTGCCAGATTGTTGTAGGGTTTGAATTGAAAGTTTTATGGTTTTATTGTTGGAGGTTTTGGGTTTGAAAAGATTTTTGGGTTTTTGTTGTACGAGAAGAAATTATGGTATTTTAATATGCATGTGAGCATACATGTATTAATTTTTTTATATAAGCATAATCTTTTATATTATTCTAGTTCAACCCTTGTATTTAAATTTGAAAGAAAATTATCTTTTGGTTAAAACCCTAGGTTGTTCAATGTGAAAACCTATATACAATTGATTTAGAAAAACATGAAATTTAGATCTAATAAGGGTTTGATTGAATTATTAAATAGAGTATTCGAGAGAACAACAAAAATTAAAATCATCAAACAATTGAATGTGAAAATCCAATTGAAATTTAATAGTAAAAAAAACTAGCTTCTTGAAAATCAATTATTTTATTAATAAGGGAACAAAATTATATGTATATGTAATTTGTAAATTTCTATTAAAAAAAATTAATTATTATTATTAATATTTATTAATTTTCATATTTAAAATATATATATATATATATATATATATATATATATATATATATATATATATATATATATATATATATATATATATATATATATATATATATATATATATATATATATATATATATATATATATATATATATATATATATATATATATATATATATATATATATATATATATATATATATATTATTGTTATTTATTTATTTCAAAAAAAAAATTATACATAAATATTAATTAATTGATGGGATGATTGTTGTCTTAAAGATTATCCTCTGAATTCTATTCCTTTCTTTTAGCCTTTTATTGACATTTATTTACAAAGATTCAGTCTGGGGGTTAGAGATTACTAGGGACACCAGTCTTGGGTTGATCTTTCTGCTATTGATGTCTCTCTTAAGCCTCTGATGTTGGATCTGATGGTTTGGAAAGTGGACTCTACCAGGTAGGACAATTTGATTTGGGGGATGCTCCCTTCTAGAGTCTTTTTTATTGCCTCTACCTCTGAGATTTTGTTGAAGCAGCTGGATCCTCCTCCCTTTTGGGCCCAGGTTTGGGATAAACGGTTAATTCCTAAAATTAACATTTTCTTTTGGTTGGTTTTATAGAATAAGATTTTAACTATTGATAATCTCCACAAGAGAGACATGATTCTGGCTAACAAATATTTTTGTGTAAGAATGCTGAGGAGACGGTTTACCATATGGCTATAGATTGTCGGTACTCCTGGGAAGTCCAGTGCCTCATTTTGCAACACTGGAATTTATGCTGGTTTTTCCCCTACAATATGGAGAAATGTTGAGGTTCCTATGGATAGGTTGTTGTGGAACATCATTGCCCCTCATGTTATATGGAAACTATGGAAAGAACGCAATGACATAGTGTTTATAGACACTACCCTTCCTCCGGTGGTGATAGCCAAGAAGATTAAGAGAAGTATTAAGGAGAACTATACTGTCATGAATGGAGCTAAGCTAGATTTTTATGCTGGTGTTAATTCTGCTGGCACCAAAGTGAACTCATATTTCCAATAGGAGAATGCCATCTGGCTTTCCCTCCCTCCTAGCTGGATCAAAGCTAATTTTGACAGTGTAGTGAAGGGTAACCTAGGACCTGCTGGTTGTGGTGGGATTATTCAGAATGACATGGCTTATTGTCTTGCTACTGTGGAGATCCCTATTGGCATCCAGACTAATCACGTGGTAGAGGCCATGGCTCTCCTTCAAACTTTCAAAATTATAAAAGGGGACATGTATTCAAACGTGTGGATTGAAGGTGACTCTATGAACATTTTAAACTGTCTCAAAGGGGTGACTAAACCTTCATGGTCTATTAAGGAAATTATAGAGGAGGCTCGGATAATCATTAACTCCTTTAAGCAAGTTATTATTTCTCATAACTTCAAGGAGGTTAATAGTACTATAGATGCATTGGCCAACATCAATGTTAGGGCTAAGGACATCATGACTTGGCATGGATGAAAGGATTTGACCATGGATTTCAAGGCCAAGTTGGCATTTGATATGACTCATAGCAAAAGAGAAGATTTGGAATATCTTAGAAAGCTATGATGAAAAGACACAAGTTAGTTAAAGCAGTTATTAGGGATACAGAAAGTCTCGACTTCCTTGAGATGGCTGAGTGTAGACATGTGTATATTAGCATGGTGTTCAATTTGAAATCTTCCCTTTTTTTCTATCTTTGTATTATCTCCACTATTTTTTTTGAGAGTTTATTCTCTAAGGGCATTATGAGTGGAGGTCTTAACCGCAGGGAGCCAAAGAATTGCAAAAAATGAATTAGTATGACTGAGGTCTGGGACAAGCTTAGGAAGGGAGGGATAACCATGTACATGGAACACCTTCATGGGTTCAAAGAAGATGTCATGATGCCTTTTGTTGAGAGCTAGAAGGAGGGCACTGTGACTATTGGGGGATTGACTGTGAAAATTACAGGGGAACTTATTGCGAAGGTGTGTGGGTTGAACACCAAGGGCATGAAATTATATAGAGACAAGAAGATCTCCCAACAGGGCATTCAAAATTTCTCTAAAGACAAGGTGGAGGCCGAGTGCTTGGTGAATGACTTCGGTGGCTGTTATGATGTAGACACTTTCAAGGAGATCTGTGTGAAGTTTATGACTTCTATTATGGAGTATATCACTTTGGATGGAAGGTATAAGCATGCTTACTCCTATCATTTTGTACTGCTTTGTCATTTTAGACATCAGGTTAGGGTTTCTCTCTTATTTTTTCTGTTGTAGTCCCTTCGCCATAGCATAATTGATCATAGGAAGAAAGAGAATAAGCCCATTCTACATGAGGGTCTTATCCTTTTAATAATGGAACATATTAATAAGGTTTCTATTAGTAATTGCATCATCTTAAAATGGAAGCACTTCCATCTTGGTAGGTTTAGCACCCTCATTTAGTGCATTTTCATGATAGATTTGAATTTAGGATGTATCTGCACTTGATTCTTCATTTCTAGGAGAAATTAGGGTTAGGATCCTAAAGATTCTCCTTGATTTCCTTCTTCATTTCTCTATTTTATAGGTAGGACCTATGTACTGGCCCTCCTAGCCTTCAACACATTTCTCCTTGTCCTTTGTGCCCTTTTCTAGAATTCTATTCTATTTTCCCATCATTCTAATTCTCTGGCCGACCTAGAAACCTCACTAAATTCTATGTTGACTGGCCTAGGTCAAGGTTGAGGTCAACCCTGACCTTTGTCAAGTTTTGGTCCCCGCTTCCAAATTTAGATCATAGCAGGGCCCTAATTTCAATGCGGGCCTCCAAATCCAAATGCGAAAGGGTTTTTATTCAAAATTCATTTATTAATTTCCCTCCTTAGTTGGCAATTGTGATTGGACCATAATTCAAGGCAAAATTTGAATTAGGGGCCCTTACATTTCCCTAGAAGCCTTGCCTTGAAATCTCTATACAAGCACTCTCTTTTACCTACATTTCAACAAGTCATTTTTGAAGGAAGTCATTTCAACAAGCTATGAGGACATGACATAATGACAATGATGCAAGACTACAAGAGTATGATATAGGAGAACAAGATATTGATGATGCCTTGATGCAAGAAATTATTTTGTGGAAAAGTTATTTTGGACATTCATTTGGAGCAAGAAAGATTCCTTCTTCCTTGATATACCATTTTCAACATTCAAGCATTCTAAAGATACAATCATGGGATAGAAACTATGGATTTTGAGTTTGGTAGGAGTACTTTAGCCTTGGGGGCTTGGTATGCTTTCTTTATCTTATTCAAATCTATGTATTTCTCTCTCATTTCAATTCATGCTAGGGTTTCAATCTAGAGGATTAGATCTTGGCATTGCACATTCAAAGCTATTCCTACGAGCAACACACACACACACACACACACACACACATTCTATTACATTCGTCTATTTGTGGAGGTGGAAATCACCAAAATGAGGGTTTGACTAAGGCAAAACCTTTTATAGCCACCCCAAAACACCATTTTTAGATATCTACAGTCACGGTTTTGTGAGTTGCAAAGCAAATCTGGATACCCTTTTAGGCAAACTTTCGAGATCCGCAAATAAAATTTCCATTACAAAAGTGCAGATCAAGGTCGACCTAGTTCAGAAAAGGAAAATATTTTTGGGTTTTCTCTGTCTCTGTGTTTCTATTCCATATCCAATCATAGAATTTCCAAAAACTTAGTACATACACCAAAAAACAAGTATTTGTAGATCTGCCATGTTAGGAGGTATGTATTTCATTTTATCTGATTTCATTATTCCTTGCAAGAATTTCCAGATATCTTTATAATTTCATGTTTAGTGTTAAATATTGGTTTAGGGTCTCTTTTATGTACAAACCCCAATTGTACTAAACCTTTTCCCCATATTTCATAATTAAACATTTTGGTGAACCCGTTTACAAAAACTCTTTCTTTTTGTTGTTAGATTTGCATTTCATGTTAGATCTTACATGCATATAAAAGTATATTTCTTTTATTCTCAAGTGCATTTACATTTCAAAAAAGAAATCACAAAATTTCTTTTAAATACAAAAAAAATTACTTTTTTCATGCTTGTAGTGCTACTTTGTGTTCAACATGTATATTTTTGTTTTGAATACTTTAATGAGTCTTTTACTACAGAAGAGGATAGATCCCCTGATGAGGTACATGGAAGTGATGATGAAAATTGTTTGAATGAAATCTCCATTGATCCTATTCCTATTTCATCCTCCTCCACAACCTCTTCAATTGACCTTTACCATAGGGTGTGTGCATGGTTACCTTCATGTTCCACTATTTGCAACATTGATGCACCTAGAATGTTATATCCTAAACCTTTGTTGATGGTAAAAGGATGTCCTCGAATAAAAATTAAGGGTAAACCTAGAGATCCTTTGGATTTATTTGAGAACACAAATTTTGTTTCACATGCTTATTACACTCAGAATAACCCTCAACCCACCATTCTAGTTTCGTTACCTCCTTCCCAACCTATGCTTCCTCAAGTTCCTAGGTTTCCATCTTTCTTTAAGAAGTACATGACTTATTAGAAAAATTGTGTGCTACTCCTGCTAGGATATCTTTATGGGAATTGCTTAAAACTTCCCCGATATATCATGAGGCATTGCAAAAGGCTTTATCTACGCTTCCTGCTTTGCCTCCTAACCAAGAGAACATTAATTCATTTTTGGAGTGCATGCATACTATGCCTTATGTACCTCCTATTGTGTTTACCGATGATGATTTACCTTCTATTGAGGAGCAGAATCAATATGATGCTTTTACGGTTGCCGTTTCTATTAATCATCTTCAAGTATCATTCATAGAACATTAATTGAAAATGAATCTGGGCTTAATGTTTGTAGAATGGATATTTTTAAGGAAATTAAGGTTGGTCTTAATATAGAACTATTCAACATGATAATGTCCCTATTTATGAATTTGATAATATTGCGAAGAGAAATTTGGGAATTATTACGTTACCTATTAAAGTTGGTCCAGTTATTCTCAATACACCTATTCATGTTATGCTTGGACCTCTCAATTATAATCTTATTTTAGGTAGACCTTGGTTACATACTATGCATGTAGTTCCTTCTACTCTTCATTGCAAGGTTAGGTTCATTTATAATAATTTGATTTATAATAATAACAAAGTGGGTTTGAAAAACAAGTTTTTACTCCTTCCCTGCTTTTTGAGGAATTAAAAAGTAACTTTTTTGCTTCCTCGATTGGAGAAATAATTGAAACAATAAACCTTGATTGCTATGATATTGTGTCATATGTGACTCCTTGGAATCAATCTAATATGGCTGATAGATATGGATCTGGTTACCATTTTCTCAAGAAATTAAGATTTAATGGGAAAGTATGTGGTAAATATGAAGAAGTTATACAAGTACCTTTGGACAATGAAATTTATGATTAGACATATAGATTGGGGTTCAATCCTTACAAAAAACCATTGGCTTTTCCTCTCAATGTTAATCATATATGTGGTGGACATTTGAAGTTGGTCAACCCTCTCCTCCTTGACATAAATCAAAAACCTGTCTTGGATATTTTTCCCAAAGATGAAGCTTTAGCAGATTTTTTAGGAGTTTATGAGGATCTACCTACGTTTCATTATAAATGATGGAAGCCTTATTATCTAAATACAAAAGCTTGTTTTGGAGAACATGATGAACAAAATATTTCTCCTTTACCAATGGATTCTTTGATACAAAGCAATTGCTAATAACTGAGACTGTTGAGGTTCAAATGGATGAAAATGGCTCTGAGAAGATGATGAAAATTGGGAAATATTTGAATCAAGATGAACATGATCAGTTGGTTTCCCTTTTACTTGAATTTAAGGATATTTTTTCTTGGACATATTCCGATATGTCGGGTATAGATTCTAAGATTGTTACTCACAATATTATTCTCAAACCAAATGTTAAACCTATCAGGCAGAAAATCTTAAAGATGAATCTAGGAATTTCCTTATTACTTAAAGTTGTTATTGAAAGGTTGTTGGATGTAGGGTTCATCCGCTTTATTGATTACTTGGATTGGATTTCAAATATTGTGTCCATTTCAAAAGGATAAAATAAGATAAGAATGTGTACTGACTTTCAAGATTTAAATAAAGCACCCTTAAAAGATGATTTCCCGTTACCTAATATTGATATGATTGTGGATTCAATAGCAAGTCATGCTTTTTTATTCCTCCTAATGATCTATTTAAGATCACATTTATAACACCTTGGGGAACATTTTTTTGGGTCATGATTCCTTTTGGATTAAAAAATACAAAAGCAACTTATCAGCAAGCCATGACTTTGATTTTTCATAATTGCATTCATAAGATTCTTGAGGATTATGTGGATAATATATTGGAAAAATCTATACAAAGAGAAGGTCATGTTAGTATTTTATGACAGATATTTGAAAGGATTAGAAGTTACAATATGAGATTGAATCCTAAGAAATGCATGTCTTTGGAGTTGATTCTAGTAAATTATTAGGGTTTATAATCTCTAAGCGAGGCATAGAGGTAGATACTAAAAATATTGAAGCTAATGTTAATATGCCTCCTCCTAAGAACATTTCTTAGTTATGAAGTTTACAAGGAAAAATTCAAGTTATTCATCTCTTTGTTTCCAGCTTAGTTGATAAAATTGTTCCTTTTACTTCCCTTCTTAGAAAGGATACCAATTTCTCTTGGAATGAGAAATGTAAACAATCCTTTGAGCAATTTAAGGATTATCTCTCCAATCCTCCTATTTTGTGACCTACTCAATTTCATAAACCCTTTTATCTGTATTCTTCAACCACTCTGAATGCAGTGAGTGTGATGTTAGCTCAACATGATAATGAAGGTAAAGAAAGACCTATGTACTACATTATTCAGACTTTACTCGATTACGAAACAAGATATACAGATTTGGAAAGACAATGTTTAGCTTTAGTTTATGCTTATCAGTAACTTAGACATTATCTATTAAATGTTGAAGTCAATTTGATTGTTAAATTTTACCATATGAAACATCTTTTCTGAAAAACTGATCTCTCTAGCCATTTTGCCAAGTGGGTGATCTTACTTATGGAATTTGATCTTAATTTTATTTCTCAAAATTCAATTAAAGGACAAGCTTTAACAGATTATTTGGTTGAAGCTCCTTGTCTTCATTCTGATACATGCTTTACTTCAATAGAATTCCCCAATGAAAACATTATAGCTATTAAATAGGATGATATTTGGGAGTTATATTTCGATGGATCTAGATGTAAGAAAGAATTTGGTGTTGGCATTATCTTGATCCCTCCTAAACAAAATTTGACCCCTCTATCATATAAATTGAATTTTCCTTGTATTAACAATATTGTAGAGTATGAAGCTCTTATAGCTAGCTTACAAGAAGCTTCATCCCTTAAAATTAAAAACTTGGAAATTTATGGAGATTCAAAATTTATTGTGTAATGGATTAAAGGAGGTTATTAGACTAAGGAAGATCAAATGACACAATATAGAGATTTGGCTCTTGATGTTCTTTCACAATTCACTTCTTATATGATTCAAACTTTACCTATGAAATATAATCGACATGTGAATGCCATGGCAAGCATAGCTTCTTTGGTTTTTCTTGAGAATAATGCTGAAAACTTTCAATTTACTATACATACTCTTAAAAACCCTACAATTTCCAATAAGGTTGCCTCTGATTATTTCAATTTGCATTTGGATGACTAGTATTCTCATATCTTTCATTTTTTGAAAGATGGTACTTTTGCTGAATCAGCAACAAGGAACATGCGTAATCGTATTAGGAAGCTTGCATAATGTTATATTATTTTAGGAGATACACTTTACAAACAATCTTATGATGGTTTTCTAGGGTATATGCACAAAGATGGGGAACAGAAAAGGTGCCACTTTCCTTTTTGGCCCCCAAATAGCCATAGCGCATACACATTAAAACGCTTGCACCCTATAGAGAGCACATGCTATGGCTTGGGGTGTCCAAGCCTTAGGCTTGGGCAATTCAAAACATAGCCCATATTTCATATAGGGCATAAGTGCTATGAAAAAACAAGAAAAGCATAACATGCATAGCGCTACTGCCCTATAGCACCTGCGCCCTTTGCAAGAAACAAAGAAGTGGTGCCAAAAAAGTGTAACATGCATAGTCTTGCATAGCGCTAGTGCGCTATAGCATGTGTGCCCTTTGCAAGACACAAAAAAGTGGTGCTAGAAAAGTGTATCATGCATAGTCTTGCATAGCACTAGTGTGCTACAGTGTGTGTGCCCTTTGCAAGAAATAAAAAAGTGGAGAGAGAGAGAGAGAGAGAGAGAGAGAGAGAGATAGACAGACAGACAGACAGACAGACAGACAGACAGACAGACAGACAAATAGACAGATAGATAGATAGAGAGAGAGAGATAGAGATAGAGATAGAGACAGAGACAGAGACAGAGACAAAGAGACAGAGACAGAGACAGAGACAAAGACAGACAGACAGACAGACAGACAGACAAATAGACAGACAGATAGGCAAACAGACAGACAGACAGACAGAGATAGAGAGAGAGACAGACAGACAGACAGACAGACAGACAGACAGACAGACAGACAGACAGACAGATAGACAGACAGACAGATAGACAAACAAGAGAGAGAGAGAGAGAGAGAGAGAGAGAGAGAGAGAGAGAGAGAGAGAGAGAGAGAGAGAGAGAGAGAGAGATAGAGATAGAGAGAGGGTCATGAGAGATAGAGAGAGAGAGAGAGACACTAATACATTTGGGGGCATTTTGTGACGGCTATGTGTCGCCATTGCGATGGCTATGTGTCGCCATAGCAACACCCATAGACGTCGCTATTTTTTAGTCACAAATTGCGACATCTATGGGTAGCCGTCGCAATTGCGGCGCCCTCCCGTCGCAATGTTGCTAAGATTTGTTAGCGGCATAGGCGTCACCACCCCGTCGCATGGCTTCGAAGGGCCATCGCAATTGCGATGGGCCTCCCAAGCAATTGCAATGGGCACCTATATCGCATTACGACGGGCTCCCGTCGCAATTGCGACTCCCGTGGGTGGATTAAAAAAAAAATTATTTAATACATTGCTAATGAACCACATTAATGCTTTTTTCTTTCAACAAATGAGGACAGCCACTGTAAAGACAACATGATAATGTACACTCACTGTAAGGATAGTCACAAATGAGGACATCTCACAGTGACTGTCCCTTGTGTAATTGCCACTTGAATGTATTGCTATTCAGCCACATTAATGCTTTTCTTCTTCAACAAATGAGGATAGTCACTGTAAAGACAACATGATAATGTACACTCACTGTGAGTGTACATTATCATGTTGTCTTTACAGTGACTATCCTCATTTGTTGAAGAAGAAAAGCATTAATGTGGCTGAATAGCAATACATTCAAGTGGCAATTACACTAGGGACAGTCACTGTGAGATGTCCTCATTTGTGACTGTCCTTACAGTGAGTGTACATTATCATATTGTCTTTACAGTGAGTGTACATTATCATGTTGTCTTTACAGTGTCAATATATGCATTATTACTTAAACTGAAGAGTACTCTAAATAATATGTCATTGTGGAGTTCTGATTGCTTCCAATTTGATATATGCTTGTTCTACTTATGTATCCAGCATCATGTAAGAAAAGTTGATGCTTTTAAAATAGATTCATTTAGCCATGAAATGCCTGTGCATGTTACATACAAGATTCCAAGGCCCAAAACTGATTACTCATTATAATTCATGTACAGAATGATAATCAACCACAACGAGGCATGCGTAGGCACTGCTTAGATTTTGAGGCATCAGAAGCTCGTAGAAGAAACTTGACCAATGGCTCATGGAATGCAACAAACTTATTGCCTAAAACAGGAGCATTGGTAACCACAGATGATGGTTCTGAAAAGAACACTTCACCATCAATGTCACGTGAGGGAACTACAATTTCTGATGGCAAGCAACTTGTAGTATATAAGAGAGATGCAGATACAGATGCTGGGAGAAGTTCCCAATCTTTATCTGTTGGACAGTTTTCATCTGCAAAATAGATTATAAAAACATGAAAATATATCAGAGATGTTTGATATTGATACAAAACAACACAGATTCATTTCTTCGTACACCTGTATATCATAAAAATCCTTGCACACTTCAAAAAATTGTATTGCCTTTTACTTACTCAAAAGTAATTTACATAAAGCAGTCATTTGATTAACATGGATCCTAATATTCACAAGTACATGGTCATGTGCTCCATCGTAGCATCTTATAGATTTAGATCTGTTCTCTGAAATAATTCAATGTTTTGTTTACAATCCACAAAAGAAATATTTTCCCTCGTCTACTTAATCCTAAACAAAAGGCCATATAGCAATATAGATAGATCTATATAATAGAAACCATAAACAATGGTAACCTTAGCAGCAGCAAGAAATTGTTGCAAAAACTTTACCTTATCATACCCAAATTGTTGCTTTGCCTGGCGGAGGGAAATTTGATCAGTAAAATTGACACAGAGTATGTTGTCTCCATTGTCATGCTGGATAACAAAACACCAACTTTAATGGGCATGTACTGTCCCTTGTGTAATTTCCACTTGAATGCATTGCTATTGAACCACATTAATGCTTTTTTCCTTCAAAAAATGAGGACAGTCACTGTAAAGACAACATGATAATGTACACTCACTGTAAGGATATTCACAAATGAGGAAATCTCAGAGTGATTATCCCTTGTGTAATTGCCACTTGAATACATTGCTATTGAACCACATTAATGCTTTTTTCCTTCAACAAATGAGGACAGTCACTGTAAAGACAACATGATAATGTACACTCACTGTAAGGATAGTCACAAATGAGGAAATCTCAGAGTGACTATCCCTTGTGTAATTGCCGCTTGAATACATTGCTAATGAACCACATTAATGCTTTTTTCCTTCAACAAATGAGGACAGTCACTATAAAGACAACATGATAATGTACACTCACTGTAAGGATAGTCACAAATGAGGACATCTCACAGTGACTGTCCCTTGTGTAATTGCCACTTGAATGTATTGCTATTCAGCCACATTAATGCTTTTCTTCTTCAACAAATGAGGATAGTCACTCTAAAGACAACATGATAATGTACACGGGCTGTAAGTGTACATTATCATGTTGTCTTTACAGTGACTGTCCTCCTTCAAGTGGCAATTACACAAGGGACAGTCACTGTAAAGGCAACATGATAATGTAGAGAAATGTTGTCATTTGTATTTTCAACAGTGCCGAGAGAGATTGCCTCCGCGAAATCACAGCTACAATTTCTGAGTACATTGGGTTTATTTTTCTTTTGTCATTATTATGTAATCTGGTATTCAGCTGTTACAGAGCTAAAATACCCAGAAATGAGGACATATCTGTGTTGAATTTATTGTTAGCGGCTTTGGTTATTTAGAAGTTTAATTTTATTTGTTCATCTTTCAAGCACAAATGTTTTGTGGACCGTAACATCTTCATTGTTTCGGGTATGCAATGAAACAGCCCTAACTTGCAACTACCTTCACGGTACTTGTGTACATTATCATGTTGTCTTTACAGTGACTGTCCTCATTCAAGTGGCAATTACACAAGGGATAGTCACTGTGAGATGTCCTCATTTGTGACAAGGACAGTCACACATGAGGACATCTCACAGTGACTGTCCCTTGTGTAATTGCCACTTGAATGTATTGCTATTCAACCACATTTATGGGCCCGTTTGGACCACAGCACACAGTAGCATCTACAGAGAAGAATATCCCAGGTGTAACAAGTTGTAAGAATATACCAACAGTTCTAAGAAGTTCCCTAGCACATAGTAGCATCTACAGAGAAGAATATACAACATGAGGGCAGCCACTGTAAAGACAACATGATAATGTACACTCATTGTATGTGTACATTATCATGTTGTCTTTACAATGACTATCCTCATTCAAGTGGAAATTACACAAGGGACAGTCACTGTGAGATGTCCTCATTTGTGACAAGGACAGTCACACATGAGGACATCTCACAGTGACTGTCCCTTGTGTAATTGCCACTTGAATGTATTGCTATTCAACCACATTTATGGGCCCGTTTGGACCGCGGCACATAGTAGCATCTACAGAGAAGAATATCCCAGGTGTAACAAGTTGTAAGAATATACCAACAGTTCTAAGAAGTTCCCTAGCACATAGTAGCATCTACAGAGAAGAATATGGGTCAACGAGGTTGACTTCAAAGCCATGCAATCTAATGGTAATAGTAATATCATAATTTGACATACTATCAGAAATACTTCCTAAATAGACTATTCAATCTTATAAGAGATGGATTCATGAGAACTATTATTTATGAAATATGAGTCAATGACTTTAATTAAAAAAATTACACAATCTAATTCTTGTAAAAATATCAAAATTTGACACATTGAAAATACCTTCCAAAAGTATCGTTAATTGATTAATATGAATCACTACTCATGAAATATAATTTTATAAACCTAATCTAAAAACTACACAATAAAAATCTTAATAGCAATATTGTAAGAAACTATTCCCAAAAGCAAGCCTAACAAAATTTGATGAAAATAATTTTTGTTTCACTCAACTTTGACATTCACAACTTCCTCTTTTATTATAATAAGAAAAAAAATGTCTTTTTAGATATACCTCATGAACCATACTCGAATAATCTATCATTTTTCTTCTCAAAAACATATTTGCAGAGCCTGCTTCTTTTACTTGTTTGTACTTTTATCTCTCTGATGGAAAGGGTTCCTTCAGGACACATTTTTCCAAGTTCACTGCTTGAGATATTTGAGGAGGGTTCCCCTGCTTGAGTATCCATCCAACCCATATTCGAGTAGTTCTACAATTGCACAGTCTAAATTAATAATACTGACAATTGAATGATGAATGATGATACATAGAATTGATATAAACTAATCCTAAAAACACTAAAACATTATTAATATATTTATATTTCATAAATAAAATTGATATAAAAGATTTGGAAAGATACATTAAAAAATAGAAAAACAGTAATTTATAATAGAAGGAAACTTAAATTGCTATTTAAAAAAAAAACAAGAGTCTTAAATCTTATCATTTTGTTTCATTATCATCCATAAGTACACACCTCTAGCATAATAATTATATTTTACCACCCATAAAATGAAAAAAAGATTTTCACAAGAGAAATTGAAGCTAGATTATAAAAATGAACCATCTTATTGGAAACTGGAACTGTTATCATACCCAAAAGGACTACAAAATTTCACCTTATCATACCCAGATTGTTGCTTTGCCTGGCGGAGGGAAATTTGATCAGTAAAATTGACACAGAGTATGTTGTCTCCATTGTCATGCTGGATAACAAAACACCAACTTTAATGGGCATGTACTATTCCTTGTGTAATTGCCACTTGAATGCATTGCTATTTGATGCAGGGGCATCCCTAATGCAAGCCAAAGACACCATGATTGAAGGAAGTTGCCATGAAGCCAAGGAGTCAAATCCTATCAATTGGAACATAAGATTTTCACCTTGGAGCTTTGAAGGATTGACTGGTGAAAGGTCCTTTTGATTGACAAATCAGAGTCTTTTTGAATGACAATAAATTAGAATAGGAGTTTTAGATGTTTTCTTGGTTTGTAATAAATATTAAGGATTGATTTTATCTCCTTATAAACATCCACTTGTTGGACACAAGACCCCTTGGTGACTTATAAACCTTGGGCATCTTTTGAGTCCTTGGATGAAATGAGCATAGTAAGTGTTTATTAGGTGTCTTTTAGATGTTGTTAAGAAGTTTGAAGGTCCAAAATAACTTTAATAAGGTTCCTAAAGTTTCACAACACATTTTTAACCTTCTCGACAAAGTTGTTTGCAAAGTTGTAATGCAACTTTAAAAGTTGCTTAGCAAAGTTGACATTTGTTGGATAAACTGTTCTAACCACCTAGATGGTTGAACCAACATTTGGAGAGCCTATTTTAGGCTTCAAATGGTCGAAGACAGACAGAGAACCAGTATTGTAATCATTTTGCTTTCATAAAAAATAAAAATAACCCTGTTTTAGTGCATTTCTGGTGAAAAATGAACTCTGTACGGCTGTACGGATGGTGGTTGGATGATAAAATTTGCCTGGAAGTTGTAATAGTGACATCCGATGCTTTGGAAGTTGGTTTGATTGATTCTCTTTGTTTTATATCTAAGTTATTTCAAATTTTCTGTGCATTGTTTACAAACCCTCATTTTCAGGGTTTGACTGATGTAAAGACCTTAACTCACATTTCAACCATTGGAATTCCTTCTTCCTTGGTGGAATGAGAGTTAAGGATGTATATTTGTATATTCTAAAAGCCCTGAGGTAGGGGGTTGCATCTGCATTTGTTGAGAGCGAGCCCTAGATCAAAAACTACCATGTTTTTGGCTGGGAAGATGGTAATCAGAATAAAATCAGAAGCTTGCATCGTATTGAGGACTTGAAAACTTGTGCATTCTTGTTTATCTGGATCAAGAGAACACTCCAAAACTCTGATCTTGGTTTCATACACCCATTTTCAATGCTTTGTTTTGGAACCCACGCCTAAAAGCATGCATTAGGTCTGCGGACTCAATGACGACATTGATATGCTGGAGTGGAGTCAGGGTCTGGGATGAGTTGGTGGTCTCTTAGAAATCCAAAAAGGGTACTCAGAAAACATATAACTTCTTAGAGTCCTTTGGCAAGTTGCAGAGTTATGGCTGCAGAGCAGGTTTGGGAGACCTACTAGGGTCACTAGGTCAGTTTGTTATTTTGATGTCTTGGGTTGTTTAGATCACAACCAATGCATGATTCTTGTTATTTAGATGATATCTAAGGGGTTTTTAAGTTTTTCTGCAGGAAGTAAGATCTAGAACCTTAAAAGTCTCTTTTGATAGAAAATCAGGGAACTTGTCCCTAGAAGGAAATTTGTTATTGAATGGGATTGAGTCCATAAGTTGTTGTGTGATCCTTGAAACCTTCAAATTCATTACTTTGCAGAGTTTAAACATTAACCTATAGAAATCAGAGCCTAATTGATTGGTTGAGTCATTTTGGTGTCTTGAAGTGGGTTGGGACATAGATCCAAGTTTCTTGCTGACTACTCTGCATCACTATTGAACCACATTAATGCTTTTTTCCTTCAACAAATGAGGACAGTCACTGTAAAGACAACATGATAATGTACACTCACTGTAAGGATAGTCACAAATGAGGAAATCTCAGAGTGATTATCCCTTGTGTAATTGCCGCTTGAATACATTTCTATTGAACCACATTAATGCTTTTTTCCTTCAAGTGGCAATTACACAAGGGACAGTCACTGTGAGATGTCTTCATTTGTGACAAGGACAGTCACACATGAGGACATCTCACAGTGACTATCCCTTGTGTAATTGCCACTTGAATGTATTGCTATTCAACCACATTTATGGGCCTGTTTGGACCACGGCACACAATAGCATCTACAGAGAAGAATATCCCAGGTGTAACAAGTTGTAAGAATATACCAACAGTTCTAAGAAGTTCCCTAGCACATAGTAGCATCTACAGAGAAGAATATACAACATGAGGGTAGCCACTATAAAGACAACATGATAATGTACACTCATTGTATGTGTACATTATCATGTTGTCTTTACAGTGACTATCCTCATTCAAGTGGCAATTACAGAAGGGATAGTCATTGTGAGATGTCCTCATTTGTGACAAGGATAGTCACACATGAGGACATCTCACAGTGATCGATTGTCCCTTGTGTAATTGCCACTTGAATGTATTGCTATTGAACCACATTAATGCTTTTCTTCTTCAACAAATGAGGACAGTCACTCTAAAGACAACATGATAATGTACACTCACTGTAAGGACAGTCACAAATGAGGACATCTCACAGTGACTGTCCCTTGTGTGATTGCCACTTGACTGTATTGCTATTCAGCCACATTAATGCTTTTCTTCTTCAACAAATGAGGATAGTCACTCTAAAGACAACATGATAATGTACACTCACTGTAAGTGTACATTATCATGTTGTCTTTACAGTGACTGTCCTCCTTCAAGTGGCAATTACACAAGGGATTTGTGTTTTCATTTGTGTTTTCAACAGCGCCGTAACCCTCCGCGAAATCACATCGGGATATAAGGGCAAAACAAACAAGAATGTTGTCATTTGTATTTTTAACAGCGCCGAGAGAGATAAACAAACTTAAAACTCAGACTTAAGAAAGATGAAGGAAATGCTTCAAAAGGTCGATGCCCTAAACATGAGAAAACACAATACCACCATTAAACGATGCCCTAGTCACCGTATCAATGCTGCCAGCTCCGTACCAGTATGCTGACTGCTCACTTTCATCCTATGATAAAGGTAACTTCATTAATCATACTTGAAATGGCAGCATACGAACTAAAGCTGATGAACATTTATAAACTAAAAGTTTAAAACTACAGATTACAAATGTAGTAGTTTCATATGAAAAGAACTTGATGTCTGAAATTTACCATTAGAAGTATCCAAAGGAATACCACAGTACTGTTGAACTTGGAGAGTCGGAGATGATCTACACAGCAAGGTTCAACAGCTGTAAGGACTGTTACACCATCTTTAGCATTTGAATACATTTTCTCCTTGGCTTCTGGTGGATCCTCAAAGACCCCCAATGACGTTTTCCCTACAATTATCAATTGTTTGTCAGTATGAGATATTAATAAATAAACATTAATCACAATATTAGGCAAACAATGTTCTTGATGTCTGAATCTAAATCACAGAAAGCTCTAATAAAGCAGTTCTCAGTTTCACATTAAACTAAGTTTCAATTTCAAATGGTTATAATAATTTTTGCAAGTTATAAGTAGCTGGTTACAGTATATGACATAAAAAGAAAAAAAATCATTTCTATTATTTTCTTCTTTTTCTCTTTCAACGAAGCTTTTGCACCACACAAATGCATACCAAGAATTTCTCAGGAGGTTTCAAGACCATTGCATACCAAACTTCTTCTCTGTAGATGCTACTATGTGTCATGGTCCAAACGGGCCCATAAATGTGGTTGAATAACAATACATTCAAGTGGAAATTACACAAGGGACAGTGACTGTGAGATGTCCTCATGTGTGACTATCCTTGTCACAAATGAGGACATCTCACAGTGACTGTCCCTTGTGTAATTGCCACTTGAATGAGGACAGTCACTGTAAAGACAACATGATAATGCACACATACAATGAGTGTACATTATCATGTTGTCTTTACAGTGACTACCCTCATGTTGTATATTCTTCTTTGTAGATGCTACTGTGTGCTAGGGAACTTCTTAGAACTATTGGTATATTCTTAGAGCTTGTTACACCTGGGATATTCTTCTTTGTAGATGCTACTGTGTGCCGTGGTCCAAACGGGCCCATAAATGTGGTTGAATAGTAATACATTCAAGTGGCAATTACATATATTATAATGTATCTGTCTAGTCCTCATGACTGCTCATAACAGTACAAGTGATATTTTTTTGGGAGTGGGGAAAGGTTCGAGACTTTCACCTGTATGAAGAATCCTTTCTACCTAACACAAAAATGCACCCCATAAAACATCTGATTGGTTCGAGTATCTTTGAACTATTTGGGTCTATTGACAACACTAGACCAGTGTATACAGAATGACTAA
This sequence comes from Chamaecyparis obtusa, assembly GCA_027943335.1. NCBI lineage: Eukaryota > Viridiplantae > Streptophyta > Pinopsida > Cupressales > Cupressaceae > Chamaecyparis > Chamaecyparis obtusa. Next base: position 113,890 of record BSBK01003973.1, read on the forward strand.
TTTCATGCAAGACAATGTGATGCAGAGTAGTCAGCAAGAAACTTGGTCTTAAGCCCCAACCCACTTCAAGACACCAAAATGTTACACCTAAGCAATTTAGCCTCTGATTCTATCAGACCAGTTTAAAATCTCTGTACTAGAGGGACTTCAAAGGTTTCAAGATACTTCTAACACCTTATTGACTCAATCCCAACCAAGACCAAATTTCCTTTTAGGGACAAGTTCCCTGATTTTCTACCAAAAGAGACTTTATTGATCCTAGGCTTTGCCAACCCAATCAAACATTTGAAAACTCTTAAGATTCCCTAAAACATGTAGAATCATGCATTGGTTGTGTTCCAAACAACCCAAGACATCAAAATCACAAATAGACCTAGTGACTCTAGTAGGTCTCCAAAACCTGTTCTGCAGCAATAACTCTTCAATTTGACAAAGGACCTTATGAACTTATATGTTTTTTGAGTACCCTTTTTGATGTTCTAACAATCCTCCAACTCCCAGACCCTGACTCCACTCCAGCATATCAATGTCCTTATTGAGTCCGCAGACCTAATGCATGCCTTTGGGTGTGGGTTCCAAAACAAGGCATTGAAAATGGGTGCATGAAACCAAGATCAGAGTTTGAAGATGTCCACCATGCTTTAAAGATCTAGATTCAACAAGGTTTGAGGTCCTTTACTTGCCGCTACCCTCTGATCTTGCATAATCCATCAACTCCTAGTCAAGAACATTGAGATTCTTGACCTAGGGCTTGCTCTCGAAATTCTCTGGCTTAGTATCCTGTTCCAAAGCTTGTAAAATATGAAAATAAACCCCATTAACTTGCATTTTAAAAAGAACAGAGGATATCCTATGGTTTATTTGCAAGTTAAGGCCATTTGAATGCAATAACCCAAAAAATGAGGGTTTGACAGAACAACAGATAAGAAAAAGGAATAACTTTGATATAAGGTGTCTTGAATCTACCAAATAAACTCTCAAAGCATAAGATATAAATACTCTAACTTCCACACTGGTCTGCCCTCCCTTTCACATCCGTACACTGTACAGTGCTTGAAGGAAATGCACAGAAAAGGCTCTGAAATAGTGGCTCTATCTGACAGAGAGTCCATGCTAGGCTTCATGACTAACCTAGAGCACATTCCTTGTTATGGAGGAAGTTTGAATGGTGAAGAACTTATGGAATGGATAGAGGACCTAGATAACCATTTTGACTACAAGTATCTTATTAATAACCATTTTGACTACAAGTATCTTATGGATAGAGGACCTTGATAACCATTTTGACTCATTTAGTATCTTATTGAGCTTCACTTTGTTTCGAGAATATAGTTTAATATTCTCTACTAAACAGGGCCAACCACGTGAAGGTGGAAGCTCATTTGGCCCCACCCCCCTCCCCCTAACATCACTCTACATTCCCCGTTAACATCTAACATTCATTCATTCTTTCAATTATTAATAAAATGTAACATTCAATCAATATCACATGATAACATTCATTAACACATTAGATTCGTTAACACACAACATTCATCAATATGAAAATAAACACATAATTCATGAACATTCATTAGCACATAATTAAATTCATTGAGACATAAAATTCAGTCATTATCAATTAAGGTATTTAGATGACAATCATTTCTTTTTTCTCTTTCTAATTTTTTTTTCTATGTAAGCTCTAAGAGGAGCATCAGTGTTATCATCAATACCCCCCTCATCAGTTGTTTTGTTCTCTGTTATTGATGATCTCAAATTCCTATGCTGCTGCAAAGGGGGGTCCTCTACAATAACAAATAAAAGAGTTAAATTTAAAATATTTAATTATAATTGTTACAAGTATTTAATTATTTTAAAGAACATAACTGTGGCGCTCTTTAATTACCTGATCTGGCCACATCATTTTGTCTAGACTCAACCTCAACATGCTCATGAGCACTGACCCCTCGATCCTCTATAGTTGCTATACAAAATGTTACATTAATCCAAACACCAATTGTAATTACATATAAAAAATTTAATAGCAAATGTATACCTCCACCACTAGGATGCACATCATGCGAACCTTCATTATGCATAGATTGTGTAGAAGGATTGTCAGGCTGCATTCCAATATCCTACACATTGTTATCATTTCTTTCTTAAAATAGATATACTCACTTTATATTAGAACTTAACATCAAATAGACTAATTGGTAAAGTATTCAATTTGAAATAAATTTCATTTAGCTTATTTACCTGTGGCTCAGATGCATCATTATTTGAACCTTGCACACTGATTTCAGCTCGTAGCCGTTCAGCCATGGCTCTATAGCCTTGTTGGAAGCCAATTCTCTTGTCCTCTTCTATGAGGCATCTATTGAACTCTGACCCCTACATTTTTGCTTGGTATGGTGAATTTTACTTGCATTGTTTGATCAAAAAAAATTTCCTTGCAATATATAAAAAAATTGATACAAGTTTTCATTTACTAGTACTTACAACTCGTGCTTGAAGTTTGGAAAAACCACCAGAGCCGAGCTTGTGTGTCCCGTGCTTTTCTAATCTTGCCTTTGTTGCCTTTGATGTGTCAGGCAATCTATGAAAAGTTTGAAATATGTTAGAGACCAGTACAGGAAAAATTTAGAGGTTAATTAGTACATAATTACATTCTCAAAAGTATCACATACCTTGCTCTACTCTCTACTGGCGTAATTCCTTTTTTCATGTCAGCTTTATACTTTCCATCCAAAATCAAAGCCTGCCACTCAACCTCAAGAACACAGGGCGGACGCTCGTGCCTTGGGTTAACCTCTAAATATTTCCTGTACTGGTCCCTAATATACTTCAAACATAAACCAGCTCTTTCAAGGAGCTTGTTTCTCTCGAATTCAGGAGGTCCAAAAAGCTGGGTCATACTATGTACAAGATCATCCTTCAAATTTTTATCTTGGTTATTCCACCTTTTAAGTAAAAAAAAACATGTTAGACTCATAAATGAAGAGAAGCTACCTTTAATATAGTTCAAGAAATTGATGAAAAGGAAAACTATTCTAGCAATGATATGAAATCAAAATAGTGGTTTGGGGTTTTAGTTAGGATATGATGTTCCACCATTTACGTATGGTGGGCCCGAATATCCGCAAACACTCGTCACCAAGTTTTCACCAAAAAATATCATTCCCTACAAAATAATCATGGGATCATTAGTCGATGAAGAGTGATCAAAAACTAAATTACTATTATATCACTATAGAATAATAATAACTTTAAAGTACCTGGAACTTTGTCTACTTTTAAGGGAATGCCTTCATCGTCGCTGATGATCAATATGCAATCCTTCACCATTCTCGTACTAGGAACACGGGAACATCCAGGAAATGATGTTGCATCGGGACTTGTTGCATCTCCTATTGCAAAAAATGAAAACCATTATCAAATGCCTCCAAGAAATAATACTTCAAGGGAAATAAATTGGTGCAGAGCACCCATGGCACAAACACAATCAAGGGATCTACATCGTAAACACATAACACTTAAACACATAACAAAAGAGAGAAAAAGAGGGATTTGTGTACCAGTAGATGGTGCAACAGTTGGTGCATTTAGGCTGTGTTGTTGACATGGCAGTCGGCAAGACATTTGTGGCTGTCCTGGATGGAGGCGGCGTTGTCATATCATCATAGAAGGGAGCTAAAGAATAAAATTGTTAGAGCATGCATAAATATAGAACGCGTGGACTAGCATGGACAAGATTGTTAGAGCATTAAAAAAAAAGATTGTTCGAGCATGTATTGTCAATGATTATGATCATTCCTATATATATTCAGTGGAAAACACAAGTGGGGAATGGAACATGTGATCTACCTGAACCACTTGCAGTACCGGCCTCATCATGGGAATGGGGTTCAAAATTACGCAAATAACTCTGTAAAGACAATGCATCCATATTTTAATTAATGTCATAAAAGAGCATAACATAAAAACCATTATTGAACTCTTGTAATAATTAAAAATTTCATTAATACTTACTTTAAAGTTTTCAGAAGTGCGCAACAACTCAGCTGCCCTGTCTTTTATTTCCTGAGTCTGAGGATGTATGGATACCAAACGTAGAAGTTCTTTCCCAATTTTCTTTAGCAGCTTTTTAATGGAACCGATCGGGTCATTGATCTCTGCTAAATCAATAAAAAAAAGGGTCCACAAGGGGGGACTCCTGAGGGACTGTAGGTTGCTTTCCCTCTCTCCGACCACCGGCACTCTGTGACAACAATAGTATTAGTATTATCAAAATTACTCCAAAACAATGAAGAAAATAACATTTTGCTTCTATCTAGTTTGCACAATTACAATGAGTTTTACCTGCTCATGTGTAGATGAGCTAGGAATATCATCACCATCACCTTCGGGCGGTTGCTCCATATTGTGCCCCTGTGTCAAAGATCAAGTATAAAAATGTTAGCCAAAAATTTAATAACTAAATGGTATGTTGGAGTCATTGATTAGAAGTTGGTTTAATAGTATGTACCACCCCCATGATAGTAGCCTCATTTGTATCTATGCAGTTCAAATTGTAATCAATAAGCAGCTCTTCCCCTGCATGTATTGATTTTATCACACAGATGAATACACGATTTCCCTCGCGCGCCTCAAATATGCAATTGGGTTGCTTTATAGTTGACCCAGGTCGTGTACTATTTATAAAACCTGAAATATTCCCTGTTGCTTTTGGCCTTCCATCAATGTATATAGCCACACTTTTACTTTGATTATTGTCTTGCTGTTGTATATAATTTGCTGAGAGTGCATACCTACGCATACTTTTTTTATATTGAACAATATGCATCCAACTTTTGTAATCGTAACATGGTCCAACATACTCCATCAATTTAGAAACTTTGTTGTAAGACACCTTTATGCCATCCATAGAAAATAGGCCCAAACCATGTAATGATGATGGTGCTATGCGATATATCCTCTCATTAACACAAAAATTAGTGTTTATTGGAGGAAGTTCCTTGGGTACCCAATGTTTCTGTAGATGTTGGTACCTCAAGGGCACCTCGATGTCGCCTTTCATCTCATCATCATAAGAACATGACCCCCCTTGAGCAAGGAAAAATTTCATGTGTTTATTGAATTTCCTTCTAGTCCTTTGACCTCTAGTTAATCTCCCTATTCTAGATAAACTGCATGTCTCACTTTCTTCTTCTATTCCTATATTTCCCTCACTCGAGGAAGACACTTCTGACAAATACCTATTTGCTGGTACCTGCAAATGGGAGAGATCTTAGAAGACATCAATCTTACTATTGATAAGTGTATTAAATAGACTTTCTATAAGGTGTATTGACTTATACCTGTCGATCCATGAGACTGTGCGGGATGCTCTTGAAAGGGGTTCAATTTCCTGCAAATGTAATTCAATTATCTTGAGCATAATCACATCATAATCATAATCACATCCATCATAAGCATCACATAAAAATTAAAAACATTAAAACGTACACATTATAACACTTAAATCAGGCTCACATTAATATGTGTTTTAAATAGTTTTATTTAATTAATTTATATTAATAGTTAATTTAGATTAGCAGTATTCTATTTTTAGTTGAAACTTGTAGCTTTTAAATAGATAATGAATAAACTATGTAACCATTTAAGACAAATATATTTCTATCAAGAAATGAATATTAAATACATTAAGGATTGATGGCATACCTTTAAATTTCATCATCATCATCCTCATCCTCATCATCATCATCATCATCATCATCATCATCATCATCATCATCATCATCCTCGTCGTCGTCGTCGTCGTCGTCGTCATTGTCGTCATTGTCATCATCATCAACATCATCATCATCAACATCAACATCATCTTCATCATCATCATCAGTAGCAGCATCATCGTTATCATCTTCTTCTTCTTCTTCATGAAAATTTGTCTCAGGAACATCATCCAATAATTGTCGATCGTGATCATCATCTACATCATCTTCTACTTCTTCAGTATCTTCTTCTTCCATCGCATTATACTTTATCGGCCTTCCTCTCGGTTCATGTCTAACAACAAATGACCAACCCGGTTTATGTGAAACCTCTGAGTAAAATACCTGCTCACATTGGCTTGGAAGAACATAGGGCTCATCCCCAACTGGCTCAAACGACCTTGTATTAACCATTGTAAATCCATTATCATGTTCAATAACAGTTCTATTAGGATCATTTGGATTAAGTCGTAGCCTGTACCATTTGACAACGAAGAGTACTAATTTGAAGGAACTAAAGTCGCACTCAAGTATATCATCCAAAATGCCATAGTATTGATTTTTAGACTCTTGAGGATCTAAGTCATTTCTAGATGAAATATTAGTCACTTGAAAGACTGCAGTTATTCTAGAATCACAAGTTTTCTTCGTGTCATCCAACACTTTGACGCGAAATTTTTTACCATTACAGAACATACCCTTGTGGTGTTTAACCTGCAATAATATGTGAAACATGTCAAAATTATTATATCGTGAGTTGATAAACATACGGGTGATTAATAATTTTGTACGTACCTGGAAATCTCTTAAACCATATGCTAAATCTATTTCCCTTTGCGTAACATTAGAATCTCCATTACGATGAGCTTCTTTAACCAATGAAGATACACCTTCCCATGTTAATGTGTGACTAGAATGTTGACATCGTTCAATCCATACCATCATCCAATCAAGATTGTTTGCAATATACAAATGTAGTGCATCCCACTCTCGAGCAACTGTACAAAAAAAAAATAGACGACTTACAACTGATTTATTTTGAAGATTAAGAAATAATTTATTACAATAACATCTTATAATTTATTACCTGTCACCTTCCTCAATCTACCTTTCCCCATCAAGTACTCCCCTTTGAATTTTTTAAAAGGGTCGAGATCCCAAATGCGATCTACATGGATATTTGAAGCAAACTTAGGAAGATATTCAGTAATGTACACCATAGTCTGGTATACCATGTATCCCTCTACCATAGAACCCTCAGGATGTGCTCTTTGTCGAACCAAAGCCTTCAAAGATTTCAAGTGCCTCTCAACCATCCACATTGACCTAGTGTGTGCAGGTCCACATAATTCAATCTCCTCAACTTGGTGTATGAGGTAGTGTTCTTGTGCATTGAAAAAAGTTGGAGGTAGACACTTTTGCATTTCACACAGTAAATGAGGAATTCTTCTCTTCCAATAGTTTATATCTTCTTTATGGATTTCTTTAGATGACAACCACCTACATTAAGAGATTCAAGTCACAAAAAATATATAAATACGAGACTTTACAAAATAATATACAATAGATTACATAGCAAGAAAAACAAATCGCGAATATAATAAATATATACAACAAATTGAATAGATATTACTGCTTACCTCATGTATTTTCCAAGATCATATATCACTTGTTTGATGTTATTGTTGAAGTGCTATGGGAGAGATAGAGGTAGCATGTACTGCAGTAATTATAAACCAATCATTTCATTATTTTCTAACATAACATAACGAATAGTACACGTAGTTTATGAATATATTGTAAATACAGAAGAACATAACTTACCTTGATGAAAATATGCCAATCATGCGTTTTGAGCCCTAGCCCAAATTCACTTTTCTTTGATATGAGATTGCTTATGTTCCCAGCAAATCCTGTGGGAAATCAAATTTTTCGTATGACTTCTTTTATGGCATCACTTTGCTGCTCCGTTAATAACCAAGGAAGGGCACTTATATTAATCTGATCTCTATTGCTATTTGAGTGAATGAAATTCTTCAGTGCATGATTGGATTCATGAATGTCATTACAAATTTTGACAATTTTTTCTTTGTCACGCCTTCCATCCAGTATTTTCCACAATGTCTCTGTTATATTCTTTCCAACATGCATAAGATCAAACAAATGCACAATTTGTAGGTCCTCGTAGTAGGGCAACCTACTAAATTGTCTGGGATAGCTTTTTAGTCCCTTTGGAAGGTTGTCAGTAGTGCCTTGACGACCTTCACGATCATCAATTACATAATTAGTAAACAAAAATCACAATAGAAATATATAAATTACAAACATAAACCATTAAGTGGAACGACATTACCTCGACGATTAATTCTATTATATTCCAACTTCCATAGGCGAGGTGTCATTCTTCATGGCTTTGATGTAGTCTCTTCTTTCCCATTGAAAAGATGTTTTTCCATACTTCGATACTTATGATTCCTGTGGAGGAAGTGTCTGTACTCATCAAACACATGCTTTCTTAAACTTTTTGAATGACGAGATTTCATCTTTGGACCACAAACTGGACATGCAAATTTTCCCTTTGTTTGAAGACCTACAAGATAATGATATAATTGGATTATTAAATATGTTGATTTTTATAATTAGAATTATCATGCGCAACTTGAATTCACTATAACATACCACAAAAATTTGTTAGCCCTGGGGCATCATGTATTGTCCATACAAGTATTGCATGGAATTGAAATTGTCTTTGTCCTATTGGTCTAGACACATCATACATAGTGACACCGTTCCATAACTCCACCAACTTGTCAATAAGAGGCTCAATATATACATTCATATCTTTAACTTGATATTTACCTACTTGAATGAACAGTAACATTACATAATTATTGTGACCATTTTACTGTAAGATTTGTAAGTACATGTAAATTAATAACTATCAAATGATAAAATACCTGGAACAATCATTGCCAACATAATGTGCTCCCTCTTTATTGACATCCACGGAGGAATGTTATTGTTGATAACAAAAATAGGCCACACCGAGCAAACAGATCTCATCTCTCCAAATGGATTGACACCATCCGCTGCCAATGAAAGCCTGAGATTACGAGGTTCTTCTTTGAAGTGTTGCCACTTTTCCTCTATGTGCATAAATGCCGAACCATCCGCAGGGATTCGAATAATGTCATCTTGACTTCTATTGCATGCATGGTAATCCATAAATTGTGCCAAGCTAGTACACCTGAATAATTGTCGCATCCGTGGAATAATGGGGATGTAACGAAGAACCTTGTGAGGCACCTTTTTTGTTATTCGATCTATTTGATATCTACTCGTATGACATACAGGGCATTGTGTTGCAAATTCATGTTCTTTATAATATATAATATGATCATTGGGACAAGCATGTATTGCTTGATACTCCATTCCAATATCTTTCATAATAGCAGATAATTCTTGATATGAGTGAGGTAGAATATTTGATGGTGGTAACAAAAACTCGCCTATCAATCTACAGCAAAAAATATAAGTTATTAATATAAACAATATTAGTGGTACATTATTCACCCTTTGTTAACTATAAAGACATATATGACATACCTTAACATACGTGACATTGTTATGTTGGATAAACCATTCATAACCTTCAAGTTCAACAACAACAATACAGAAAAGAGAAGAGTTGTTTGGGAGTCTTTGTATAGGGGCTCATATGCCTTCTCAAGTAGAGGTACATCGAGGCTATCATCATCATCATGATCAGATCCGCTTGGACTAAATGTGTCATGGATCAATGTATTTATACCATCATCTTCAATTGTGTTTTCTGGCACATGATCGTCATCTTCCATGGGATCATTATCTTCACCTTGGATATTCGCACCCCCATGTTCCTCCATATCATGTACTTCCCTGGGGAGATCAACCTATATAAAATTGATTAACATAAATAAACCATGATCTTCAACTCATCATCAAGTGATTTCATATGTATATAAATTGTTAAAATGATATAATGAACAACTTACCAGTGGATGATAGTCATGCCCCCCTTCAATGTGACCATTCTCCCTACAATGTCTCTTAACTGTTTTGATTAGCAATCTTCTACGGTTTAAGCCCTTACAAATTTTGCAGGGACAATAACATTTTCCATCACCTTTTCTTTTCAAGTTAGACCACAATCTAGCAATTGTCTCCCTACTTTGTTCTTCACTTATATTATCTGACATGATCGTTCTTCACAGGAAGCAAAAATTGGGCTATGAAAACTTCAGTCTACAACTTTCAGTGACTAAGCAAAATTGTCAAAAGTACACAAATCTTCTTAGACCTAGTTAAATCCTTTAATATTTTAAAAGTCTAGTTAAAATATACATTAGATTAAAAAATATAAAATTTTCATGCTTGAGCGCGCGGCTACAACTAGTGCAATGGTCTTCTTGCTTAGCTCTAGAAGCTCTCTAGCAATCAAAACATATAAGCTACAAGGCCTAACAGCAATTTCAAAACATATAAGCTACAAGGAAAGACATATTACATGACATGGCAAAAGGATTAAAATATACATTAGATTAAAATATATACAATTTTCAAACCTGAGCGCGCGGCTATAACTCGTGCAATGGTCTTCTTGCTTAGCTCTAGAAGCTCTCCAGCAATCAAAACATATAAGCTATTAGAATTCATTAACTTTCTGTAATTGGAAAACTCTATTTGATATTAGACCGTAAACTACTACTATTCTCTCCATAAGAACTAAGTACAAAATTCTTTCAAGTTCACATCCATGATTCCCTTTAGATTAAAATATACAGCAAAAATAAGCTAAAAGTCTAGTTAAAATATTCATTAGATTAAAAAATATACAATTTTCAAACCTAAGCGCGCGGCTATAACTCGTGCAATGGTCTTCTTGCTTAGCTTTAGAAGCTCTCCAGCAATCAAAACATATAAGCTACAAGGCCTAATAGCAATTTCAAAACAAGGGTCATCAAAAGAACCAAAAACAATGTGTGCAAACAATACCTTGTGAAGTGGTATAGACAATTAGAAGATGCTACTATGTGCTAGGGAACTTCTTAGAATTGTTGGTATATTCTTACAACTTGTTACACCTGGGATATTCTTCTCTGTAGATGCTACTGTGTGCCGTGGTCCAAACGGGCCCATAAATGTGGTTGAATAGCAATACATTCAAGTGGCAATTACACAAGGGACAGTCACTGTGAGATATCCTCATGTGTGACTGTCCTTGTCACAAATGAGGACATCTCACAGTGACTGTCCCTTGTGTAATTACCACTTGAATGAGGTCAGTCACTATAAAGACAACATGATAATGTACACATACAATGAGTGTACATTATCATGTTGTCTTTACAGTGGCTGCCCTCATGTTGTATATTCTTCTCTGTAGATGCTACTACGTGCTAGGGAACTTCTTAGAACTGTTGGTATATTCTTACAACTTGTTACACCTGGGATATTCTTCTCTGTAGATGCTACTATGTGTCGTGGTCCAAACGGGCCCATAAATGTGGTTGAATAGCAATACATTCAAGTGGCAATTACACAAGGGACAGTCACTGTGAGATGTCCTCATGTGTGACTGTCCTTGTCACAAATGAGGACATCTCACAGTGACTGTCCCTTGTGTAATTGCCACTTGAATGAGGAACAAGGAGGAAGTGATACAATAATAGGGGGGTGATCATTTTAAAATGTGTTGGACACAGATATGTCCTCATTTTTGGGTATTTTAGCTCTCTAACAGCTGAATACGAGATTAAATAATAATGACAAAAGAAAAATAAACCCAACGTACTCAGAAATTGTAGCTATGATTTTGCGGAGGGAATCTCTCTCGGCGCTGTTGAAAACACAAATGACAACCCGCTTGATTTCACGGAGGGAATCTCTCTCGGTGCTGTTCAAAACACAAATGACAACCTGCTTTGTTCAAAACACAAATGATAACTCGCTTGATTTCACGGAGGGAATCTCTCTCGGCGCTGTTGAAAACACAAATGACAACGTTCCTTTTTTTTTTTGCACTTATATCCTGACCAACATAAGGTCCATTTGTAATACAACATGATAATGTACACTTACAGTGAGTGTACATTATCATGTTGTCCTTAGAGTGACTATCCTCATTTGTTGAAGAAGAAAAGCATTAATGTGGCTGAATAGCAATACATTCAAGTGGCAATTACACAAGGGACAGTCACTATGAGATGTCCTCATTTGTGACTGTCCTTACAGTGAGTGTACATTATCATGGTGTCTTTAGAGTGACTGTCCTCATTTGTTGAAGAAGAAAAGCATTAATGTGGTTCAATAGCAATACATTCAAGTGGCAATTACACAAGGGACAATCACTGTGAGATGTCCTCATGTGTGACTGTCCTTGTCACAAATGAGGACATCTCACAATGACTGTCCCTTGTGTAATTCAAGTGGCAATTACACAAGGGACAGTCACTGTGAGATGTCTTCATTTGTGACTGTCCTTACAATGAGTGTACATTATCATGTTGTCTTTAGAGTGACTGTCCTCATTTGTTGAAGAAGAAAAGCATTAATGTGGTTCAATAGCAATACATTCAAGTGGCAATTACACAAGGGACAATGTCATGAGCCGTGACATATTGAACTTAGTATAATAATAAAATGATTAGATGATATATAATAATCTATTATTAACGGTATATAACAATAATATATAATTATTATCAAAAGATAATAATAATATATAGTTAGCATAATAAGTAATATGTTAATTAAATAATATTAAAATATTAATAAATAATATAATTATGATTATAATTATAATATAAATTAATAATAAATAATTATTAATAAATTATATATATTATATTATAATAATATATTAAGTAATAATATTAAATCAATTATTGATATAATAATTTTAATATATAAATAATATTAATAAACCTCTCAATATAAAACAATATGTTATCACTATAATAATATTTATTATAATATTATTAATATTACTAACATCATTAATTATAATATTTAATAATAACAATAACATTAATAATAATAATAATAATAATAACGTTTAAAGCAATATCGAATATCTGTAATCGATATACATCTACATTAAACATCTGCATTATCTATCACGATGAGGAATGAAGAAGTGATACAACAATCACTAGTCATTACACATCGATACCATGAGAGGATGATTAATGAACCAAATACTATGAAGTCAAGATCAACATGATATGAATAAGGGATAGGTCGCTATGTGTTTCAGAAGATGTATTGATAAGCAAGAAGGATAACCATTCATATATTATAAATAATCATTAATTGCACAAGTTTAGACAATGACATATCCGATAAAGCAATATCAAACATGAAGACCCGCTAGCAAATATGCACCATCACTTCCTATGTTATCATGACAATAACATAAACTAGATTGAATTCTACTATCTATATCAATAGACACCACATAGGAGGATATCGACTAAAGGATTGAAAGATTATCGATTGTCTGAGATAAACCACATCTTGTAGAAACACAAAAGCATCAGTGATTATATCACAAGCTATTGATGAATGAGGCATTAGTCATGGATAATAAGTACAATGTATCCTTAAGTATTAACAGGAATGGAAGTCAATTTGAAGATCAAACTCCATTACCAGCAATCAACCAATAAATGGACAATTATCAGAAAATGATATCGACTTATATCAGAGTAGAAAGATTGGATATAATCATAACAATATGGGATAAGGCAAGAGTTAATATCGATTGACTAAATACTAATGATAGTTAGACCAAACTAATACAAACACGATGGATGTTAACTACTGGTTGCACTACCAATTAGGGAAGATTACCTTCATAAAAAGATTTGATATTGAGTCAATCTGGGAGTTATCTATGATCAGAAAATAATGAAATAATATTATGTGAACTGTCGGATTATGGAAAAGTGTGATTAACAAAGGGACATGGAGGAAGAAACAAGACACGTCTCATTCATAGCATCTCTTCATTTGTCAAAGACAATATAAGAATGCATTCTCGTCAGTCACTCAAGGCATCATTAGAACTTTATTTACTTATCCATATTTGGATATACTCAATAGAGCATCTGCCTTTGGCAGTTTGGTTTCAAGTTTATCATTGCAGATCAGAGACAACACCATGATTGCACAGATAGAAAGGATAGTCAGAAACAGCATCAATATTTGAAGTTGCAAGCATATAATTCAAAATCTGAAATAGCAACATATCACTCATAGCGATATTACACATTTGCATAATTACATCATCATATCAGACACAGCAAATACATTCCTATAAGCAATACTTATTGATTGTATATCGATATTGTTTATATCAGACATAGCATCATTATACTATCACTATAAGTGATAGGAAACATCATATTCATAGCATATTTCATATCATTATATCCGACAGTGCTATTAAACATATTGGTATCAATATCATCTTGCACACATATTGTGATTGAATCTGAAATAGCGGTTGATATCTTAAGTAACCTCCATTACTTAGTTTAATTGTAAGTATCTGATAGAGTAAGTCTGAGAAGTGGAGTAATTGTTCCTATTTTCCAAGTTAGCCAAAAAGGGGACATTACAGACAATCACTGTGAGATGTCCTTATGTGTGACTGTCCTTGTCACAAATGAGGACATCTCACAATGACTGTCCCTTGTGTAATTCAAGCGGCAATTACACAAGGGACAGTCACTATGAGATGTCCTCATTTGTGACTGTCCTTACAGTGAGTGTACATTATCATGTTTTCTTTAGAGTGACTATCCTCATTTGTTGAAGAAGAAAAGCATTAATGTGGTTCAATAGCAATACATTCAAGTGACAATTACACAAGGGACAATCACTGTGAGATGTCCTCATGTGTGACTATGCTTGTCACAAATGAGGACATCTCACAATGACTGTCCCTTATGTAATTCAAGTGGAAATTACACAAGGGACAGTCACTGTGAGATGTCCTCATTTGTGACTGTCCTTACAGTGAGTGTACATTATCATGTTGTCTTTAGAGTGACTGTCCTCATTTGTTGAAGAAGAAAAGCATTAATGTGGTTCAATAGCAATACATTCAAGTGGCAATTACACAAGGGACAATCACTGTGAGATGTCCTCATGTGTGACTGTCCTTGTCACAAATGAGGACATCTCACAATGACTGTCCCTTGTGTAATTCAAGCAGCAATTACACAAGGGACAGTCACTGTGAGATGTCCTCATTTGTGACTATCCTTACAGTGAGTGTACATTATCATGTTGTCTTTAGAGTGACTGTCCTCATTTGTTGAAGAAGAAAAGCATTAATGTGGTCCAATAGCAATACATTCAAGCGGCAATTACACAAGGGACAGTCACTGTGAGATGTCCTCATTTGTGACTGTCCTTATAGTGAGTGTACATTATCATGTTGTCTTTAGAGTGACTGTCCTCATTTGTTGAAGAAGAAAAGCATTAATGTGGTTCAATAGCAATACATTCAAGTGGCAATTACACAAGGGACAATCGATCACTGTGAGATGTCCTCATGTGTGACCTTTGTGAAGGCAAGTGCCAATTTGTACCCAAGTTACCAATATTGTGGCAAAAGTGGGAATGAATCATTTAGGGGTCAAATTGGGCAAAGAAGTGTAGAAGTGGCCTATGTGAGGTCTAAATAGCCTAACTAAGTCATGGTTAGGGTCTTATGGTGTTTGAACAATAAGTTTTGAACCAAAATCCCAAAGGTTGTAACAAGTTGTCAATGTTGTCATTCACAACATTGACAACATTTGTGCAAGGGAGCATTTTCAAGTAAGATGGTTATGTAACTATATGAAACCATTGAATTAGGCATCAGATCAACTATAAGAGGCCTCCATCAATCTATGAAAAAGGTTGGGGGGAAAAACATTTGGAATTAAGAAGATTTGTAGAGTAACACGGTTTTAGTGAATTCTTGAGTTTTTTTGTTTCTTTGTTTTTAGTTGATTAATGGATTAGATAGCTCACAGTGTCTATTGGAAAAGTTAGTACAAGTTGTTTTTTTATTCTGTGTTGTTTTTTTTTTGAGTTTTGAAGCATTCCAACTAGTTTGTTAATTCTTTTGTTAAGTACCCTATCATTGGTTTGAACCAGGCAGGTTGAACAAATGGAGTCTTAGCTCATCATTCCATTGTCAATTTTGTACAGGCTCTTGGAATGGGTGAGGAGACTCCATGTACTATATGTTTGGAAGGAGGGGCCCTGGGAAGCTCATTTTCTATGTTTGCAATGATGTTCTAGGTGAGTCAGTTGAGCACAGTTAGGGATGACAAATCATTACAAGAAGATTACAACAAGTTGAATGCATTGGTTGCTTCAACTAAAATCTCATGGAGAGGTAGACACACATCTAAAGAAGCCCCAAGTCAAATTAGAAGATTGGGTGAGTTTCTTTGGCTGCTAAGAAAACAAACTCTTACTCAGATTGTCCAAGTTGTGTCAAAATACTTGTTTTTAGGCATGGCTGTAGCAGTTGGTGTACAAAAAATCTAGGAGGAGAAGACCTTAGATATCTTGGAGTTCTCAATAAAGGGCATCTGAATCCTAAGCCCTTTAGGTGGCTTAATATAAACAAAAAGGCTTGACAAAGGCCTAATTGCTAGCAGCCTATTTTTGGGTGCAATTGGCATGGTTTGATGAACTAGATTGAAGTACTGATGAAAAGTATAGGTGAAGGAGTAATATTGAAACCAATAGAGGTCCTAGTGGCCAGCCTCTCCATGGAGTAAAGTTCTAGTTGAATGTGTTTCAATTTGTGAAGACAAGACTAGGAGTGTCCTAGTAGCTAGATTGGTATTGAGCAGAGTTCGTTGTATTTCTTGTTGGTGTGCACTAGTTGAAGGAGTGGGATCTTGGGTAGAGATACCTAAAGAGTGTAGGGATAGTTAAGTACCCTATCAAGTCAAAACATTGGCCTAAAGAGACCCTAGTGAAGGATAGGGAGTGAGCAAGACAAAGTGTTACATCAATTAACAAGATCATTTTTTGGTAATTGTGTACATTATCATGTTGTCTTTACAGTGACTCTCCTCATTTGTTGAAGAAGAAAAGCATTAATGTGGTTCAATAGCAATACATTCAAGTGGAAATTACATAAGGGAATATCACTATGAGATGTCCTAAGTGTGACTGTCCTTGTCACAAATGAGGACATCTCACAGTGACTGTCCCTTGTGTAATTGCCACTTGAATGAGGACAGTCACTGTAAAGACAACATGATAATGTACACAAGTACCGTGAAGGTAGTCGCAAGTTAGGGCTGTTTCATTGCATACCCGAAACAATGAAGACATTACAGTCCACAAAATGTTTGTGCTTGAAAGATGAACAAATAAAATTAAACTTCTAAATAACCAAAGCCGCTAACAATAAATTCAACACAGATATGTCCTCATTTCTGGGTATTTTAGCTTTCTAACAGCTGAATACCAGATTACATAATAATGACAAAAGAAAAATAAACCCAACGTACTCAGAAATTGTAGCTGTGATTTCGCGGAGGGAATCTCTCTCGACGCTGTTGAAAACACAAATGACAATGTTCTTGTTTTTTTTGCCCTTATATCCCGATGTGATTTCGCGGAGGGTTACGGTGCTGTTGAAAACACAAATGACAACGTTCCTTTTTTTTTTGGCCCTTATATCCCGACAACATCGCAATTGCAAGTTAGGGTTGTTTCACTGCATACCCGAAACAATGAAGACGTTACGGTCCACAAAATGTTTGTGCTTGAAAGATGAACAAATAAAATTAAACTTCTAAATAACCAAAGCCGCTAACAATAAATTCAACATAGATATGTCCTCATTTCTGGGTATTTTAGCTCTCTAACAGCTGAATACCAGATTACATAATAATGACAAAAGAAAAATAAACCCAACGTACTCAAAAATTGTAGCTGTGATTTCGCGGAGGGTTACGGCGTTGTTGAAAACACAAATGACAACGTTCTTGTTTTTTTTGCCCTTATATCCCGATGTGATTTCGCGGAGGGTTACGGCGCTGTTGAAAACACAAATGACAACGTTCTTGTTTTTTTTGCCCTTATATCCTGATGTGATTTCGCAGAGGGTTACGGCGCTGTTGAAAACACAAATGACAACGTTCCTTTTTTTTTTGCCCTTATATCCCGACAACGTCGCAATGGCGACGTTGCCAAATGTATTGTCGTCGCAAATTGCGACGGTGTCGGGCTATATTTGAAAAAAAAAAGCCAAAACCGCATGACATTTGCCTGTCGTCGCAAATTGCCATCGCAATTTCACCCCAAATGTATTAGTGAGAGAGAGAGAGAGAGATCTCTCCCTCTATCTCTCCCTCTCTTCTTCTCACTCTAACTATTTTTCATCACTATTTAAATCTATGTCTTAAATAGGGTGCATGCCCTATAGGGCGAGCACACTATTAAAATCTATGACTTTATAGGGCACATGCCCTATGAAAGTTATAGATTTCAATAGTGCACTCACCCTATAGGGTGTGAGCGCTTTGTAAGGCATTGGAATTTACCAATCCTAAGGTTGGAATTTTCCTTGGAGATCCAACCCAAAGGCTTGGATGAATTAAATAGGCCTAAGACATATTTTCCAGCAAACATACAAAAAAGGACTTCTTAAAATTTTGAGTCTAACTATCTTCAATTTCTTGTTGAATTTTAGAGTTTGCTGATTTCAAGAAAAAAGTGGCATCTTATACCCCCTTTTTGGTCCCCCATCTTTGTGCACTTACTCACTATTAATATGTCTTGGTAGAACCAAAATTCCAATGGCTTTGGCAGAAGCTCATTTTGGTTCTTATGGGGGACATTTCGGTGGAAAATCTTAAGTCAATAAACTTCTTAGAATGGGATATTATTGGAAAACAATGGAAAAATATTCTTTCATGTTTGTTAAGAAATGTTCTCAATGTCAACAACATAGTAATTTGATTCATGCTCCTGCTCGTGAGCTTCATAATCAAGTTGCTCCATGCCCTTTTTGTATTTGGGGTTTTGATCTTATTGTAAAAATCTCACTAGCTTCTTTTCAAGGACATGTGTACGTCATTGTGATCTCAGTGGCAATGCATGAACAACATACACATCTGCATCGGTACTATTAGCTAGGGTCATCATGTCTGCTCTTTCCTCTAGTCCTCTCTACTCGGCATCCTGCTTTCTCTCCTAAAAGCTACAAATGGTAAGAATGAGTAGGTATGTGCTCTCTTCCCTTATTTATAGATCAAAATTAGGGTTTTTTAATTAGGGTTTTCGTTAGGGATTGTTAGGGTTTATTTATGTTAAATTCAAATTTCCCTTCATATGCATTAAGATAGACATTCACTCTTTTCATCATAACTTGAGTTTGGTAGCTCTGTTTTCAGTGTTATCTGTGGCATTGGAATCATGATTAAGATACCTAACTCCTTGAATCAGTATAGGGAGGGTATAAATCCTTCTAACTAATTTAGGAAAAGGCCTTTTCAACAAATTGTATATCTAGTGTATAGGTCTATCCTTATCACCCTAGTTCACCCTTTAGAAATAGAAAGCTGAAACAAGGGGGGCATAATGGGCTCTATGCACTTCTCAATTTTATTTTAGTAAGTCTTAGCTGATTTATGGATTTTCATCAACCTTTTGTTCTGAAGGTTGTGGGTACTAAGGTTTTTTTGCCTAATCTCTGCATTGAGGACTTGGTTATATCCTTTTTATTTATTATGGTGTTTTCTTACTTTAGCTTGCATATTCACGTAGCATCATATCTAAGCTAAAGTGGGGGATAAATGTATCATCTTAAAATGGAATCACTTCCATCTTGGTAGGTTTATCACCCTCATTTAGTGCATTTTCATAATAGATTTGCATTTAGGATGCATCTACACTTGATTATTTGTTTCTAGGTGAAATTAGGGTTAGGCTCCTGAAGATTCTCCTTGATTTCCTTCTTCATAGCTCTATTTCTATCTAGGAACTATGTACTAGCCCTCCTATCCTTTAGAAAATTTCTCCTAGGAATTTGTGCCCTTTTGTATAATTTTGTTCTATTTTCCCATCATTCTAAGTCTCTAGATGATCCATAAACCTCACTAATTTTTATGTTGAGTGGCCTGAAACCTCAAGTTAGGGTCGAGGTTGACCCTAACCTAGGTTAGTGTCAAGGTCAACCTTGACCTTTGTTAGATTTAGGTCCCTACTTCCAAATTTACATCATAGCTAGGCTTTAAATTAAAAGCAGGCCTCTGGATCCGAATGCGGAGGGGTTTTTATTCAAAATTCATTTAATACTTTCCTTCCTTAATTGGATATTGTGATTGCACCATAATTCAAGGTTAAATTTTAATTAGGGGCCCTTACATTACCCTAGGAGCCTTGCCTTGAAATCTCTATATAAGCACTCTCTTTTGCCTTCATTTCAACAAGTCATTTTTGAAGGAAGTCATTTTCAACAAGCTATGAGGAGATGAAATAATGATGATGATGCAAGATTGTAAGAGGATGATATAGGAGAACAAGATATTGATGATGCCTTGATGCAAGAAAGCATTTTGTGGACAAGTTATTGTGGGCATGTTCATTTGGAGGAAGAAATATTCCTTCCATTTTCAACATTCAAGCATTCTAAAGATACAATCATGGGGTAGCAACTATGGATTGTGAGTTTGGTAGTACTTTAGCCTTGGGGGCTTGATATGCTTTCTTTATCATATTCAAATTTATGCATTTCTCTCTCATTTCAAGTCATGCTAGGGTTTCAATCTAGAGGATTAGATCTTGCAATTGCACATTCAAAGCTCTTCCTACGAGCAACACACACACATATTCTATTACATCCAACTATTCATGGAAGTGGAAATCACCAAAATGGGGGTTTGACTAAGGCAAAAACCTATATAGCCACTCCAAAACACCATTTTCAGATATCTACAGTCACAGTTTTGGTAGTTGCAAAGCATATTTGGATACCCTTTTCAGCAATCTTTTAGGATCTGCGGATAGAATTTATGTTAGAGAAATGCAGGTCAAGGTCGACATAAAGGGGTCAAAGTCGACCTGGTTCAGAAAATAAAAATATTTTGTGGTTTTCTCCATCTTTGTGTTTCTCTTCCAAATCTTCTCATAGAATTTCCAGAAACTCAGTACAAACACTAGAAAATGGTTATTTGTAGATCTGCTATGTTATGAGGTATGTATTTCATTTTATCTAATTTCATTATTCCTTGCAAGCATTTCCAGATTTATATTCCTTATTATTAGAATTTCATGTTTAGTGTTAAATATTGGTTTAGGGTCTCTTTTATGATCCAACCCCCAAATTGTACTAAACCCTATCCCCATATTTCACCATTAAACAGTAGCCCTATTATCCCCTCGCCTAAGGACTCTAGTTTTTCCAAGGATCTGGGTAAATGGATTATGGACAGTGAGAGTAAAGGGGTTATGCCAATGGGTAAAAATGTTAAAATTTGAAAAGAAGGATGGCATAGAAATAGACTCTAAAGGTGAGAGTGATGATGGTTATGCGGTAACTGGTAGTTCCCCCCATACACAGTCTGATGAAGAATGCAAAGATTCCCTGTTGGCTTCGGTTAGCGATTCTGGTGAGGAAGAGGGCAAGGAAGAGAATGCCTTTGAAGCCAAGGATAAAGGTAATGACCCTGAAGTGAAAGGTAAAGCTATGGATGTGGGTGGTAAGAAGGTCCCCATTCTAGCTAATTATGCTAGCTTTGAGGAACATGATGTTCCTATTTCCCCAAAGCTTGAAGTGGTCATAGAGGTGCAGTTGGATAGGAAGGAGGATAATGAGATTTCTATTTTGGAGTTTGATGAGAAGGGTAATAACCCTTCCAACTCTAAGAACATTCCCTTTGTGAAAATGGTTGACATGTAGGAATAGAATGGTCAAGTCCTTAAAGAGGATATGGATGAGAAGATTGATCCCCCTTTTGGTGTCCTCCAAACAGTGAAGGAAATGTAGATGTATTCATTTCACCTCATGAAATGGGCTTTCTAGGAAATTAAAAGACTCAATCTCAAATTCGCCTCCCTCTTTGCCAAATTTGATCTTCTTCAAGGGAATCTGGATACTGGGTCTACCGGGATGGAAGTCTGAAAGGACAAAGAGGATGAGAAAAATATGAAGGATATGTGGGATGGAATGTCTAAATTGGAGAACACTCTTAAGAAGCATATGCTGGATAATAACCTTTTTATGGGTTCTATGATAGAGTGCTTCAATACCATCAAGTCTAATCTGGATGATGGGTCTCCGACTATGAAGCTCGAAGATGACAAAGATGATGCTAGTCCTAGGGCGCATACTCGGTCTGCAAAAAAGAAGAAGATCCATGACAAGATCCTAGAACTCTCATATTTTAATGCGGCCATCAAGAAGGTGTTTGAGGCTAAGAAAGAGGTAGAGGGAACTTTTTTGGAGTTTTCCTAGGTCTTGTTGTTCCCTTGTTTCTGTGCTGGTTTAGTTTTAGGTTTTCTGTTGCTAGTTTCTATTTTTTTGGTTTTTTGTGCTGGTTCGGGGTTTAGCGGGCTAGTTTCCAGTCCTATTTCATTTCAATGGGCTTAATGTCTATTCCTTTTTTTTAAGTATTGTAAGGGGTTTTGAGACCCCCTAAAACTTGTTTTTAGTAGCAATAAATAAAAAATTAATTGTTTTTTAACATGTGGGTTTTAATTTTAAACTTTTCATTTATATTTATATTGAAACAAATTAATAACATTATTTTACTATTAAATACATGGTGTTTTGATATGCATGGAGATTTTAGTTAAATACTTATTTAAAAAGCATATATGTATGAGATTTTATTTTAAATAAATAGTTATATATGAGACATATATATGAACACTTTTGTAGTCATATGGACTTTAGTCAACAAGATGATTGTTTTAGTCAACTGGAATTTATAAATTGGTTTTGGGGAATTACATTGGCTTTTAGGGAAATGGTACCAGAGGCTTTGAGACATTTTTTTGTTGATCTCTAATTTTATGTGGAGAATTTTTATAACCATTTTTAAGTCTTGATTAGATCATGTATGATTTTCTAATATTTTTGAGTGATCTCATGTGCCTTGTTGTATTCGATCTTTATTTTGTGATATTTTTGAGTGATCTCATGTACCAAGTGTACCTTTTACAAGGTCCTTCAAACTCCTACATCTAGTCAAGGTCGTTCTTCCTCTCGTGGGTGTTTTTCAAGGGTACAATCAATCTTTTGATGGAAAGTATGATATTCATTCTAGGACTCTTCATCTTTTGTCAGAAGAGGTCATTCTCAAAATGGATGGTTGTAACCCATTATCCATTTCTCTACTTCTCTCTCATATTTTAGACATGGTACTATTGATTAACCAAACTCTAGTAAATTTCCTTGGTCCTAGAACTTGCTATTTCTTCTATTTGTGATGCTACTGAAGATTAAAAATAAATGATAATATGAATAATGGTCAGTTTGGACCATATTAATATTTGGAGTAAACCAAATAATTAGGACCCAAATCCTTCTCCTAGTACTCTTTATTTTGTTGAATAACAACTTGTTATGATTGTCTATTTTCCAAATTATTATCTTGCTTAAATTTTTGAGGTGTGTCTCTTTCCATCCATCTTTTTTATAAATATGTATCATATTATTTAAAACTGATAATAGATATCTATTCATAATAAAAAAAAATTAAAAATAATATATTTTTTTAATGGAAGAAGAAATTGGAAAAAAAATACATTATCCGGCCAGCAGTTCAATAAAATAACTTAGTGAACATCAACAAAAACTAGTCGTAGACACTCAATAATGAGCTACAGAAGGTTGGAAATCTCAAAATCTCATTATACCTTTCAATAGAACACCATTACATAATTTTAATTTTTTAATTGAACACTTGAATCCACAACATTATCTATTTTATATTTATGCTAAATTTAACAAAGAAAGATAAAATGAACAACCAGGATTACAATATAACATCTAATTATTAAACAAGAGCAACAAGAATAGAATATTGTAGGAAATCCATATTTGAAGTAAATATAAACATCAATCATATCAGCAAATGAAATATCCATTTCCATCTACCAAAAAATACTAATATCTCATGCAAATACCCAAACTTCAACTACTTCCTCTCACCATAATAACCTGCCAACATAATATATCACATTGTTTGGTCTTTCCCCCAAAAAGCCTTTTATAAATTTGAGACTCCACCCTTATCTGAACATAGGGTAAGGAAATAGTCATATAAAATAATGGGAACCAAGACAATCGAAGATAGACTGGATGGATATACTGAAACATCATGTGAATATTTTTGATGTTTGAGATTTCCTATAAACCCTTTACTATAGTTTTCTACTATTGCCCACCAACTTTGTAGTTGTCATTATAAGTATATCTCTTGGTTTAAGTGTAGAAGGTGTCAATTTCACCAACAAAAAAAATAAGTGATCATTGAGATTAGAAAACCAAACAAACAAAGCAATACAAAAACTGGTTACATTCCTATGTATAAGGCTAGTTAATACAATGTTCCTAGAATAATAAGTTTTCTTCACATGGAATAAGGGAAAGAGAAGTATTAAAGTTTGTATGCATGCTAAAAAAAGTTTAGAAAGGTCATGGGGTACGTTCCATTTGATTTGAGGGTTTTATTAAAATTAAAACTTAATTAATCAACTTAATTAAGATGCTTTATTAAAATTAGGGATATTAGTTTTTCCTATGGAAAACTATCCACTAGAAGAAATGAATTTATGATATAACCTTAGAATTTTATACATTTATCTAATTAAGTTCTTTGTTTCATAGAGGGGAGAGTAGTTTGTAACCGGTTTTAGGAAAGTATAATCCATCATTACAAGATCACCAAATTAGCTTGTCTTGAAGATCTAATCTATAAAATCTTAAGGATTAAGATGCAGGAGTTTAACACCACCAATTGGAGAGGACAATAAAACCATAATGGATCAATTACTTAAGGGAGGAGAAGTATTATGCCAGTATTCATACACCCAAGATCTAGGTCTGTTAGATAGTTCTCTTTCAAGGGCATAAAAAGTAGGGTGGAATTGTAGGGGAGTGGTCAAGATCCATGAGTCTTCCCAAAAGATAACTTTCTACCCATTTCCTATTTTCCAAATACATCCTTGTCTCAGAAGAAGAATAGTTTTGAATACATTATTCCAGATATTTGATCCTTGAAGCAAAGGTTTTTCAAGGAAGCTTAACCCTCCATTGTTCTTAAGATACTTAGAGATCAAGATATTCGACCAATCAGCTAATCTATTGATAAATTTCCACTATATTTTTGTCAAAAGGGCTAATTTTAGAAGACTAGGATTTCTCACATTAAATCCTCCATTTTGTTTAGGATAATAGGCCTTCTCTCATTCAACAAGAGATAGTTTTTTTTTCACTTCAATTCCAGACCAAAGAAACCTTATTTTGATAAGATCTAGATTTATAACCCACATAGATGACCTATGAAAGATCTATACATGATATAAATGGAGATACTTTGAATGGATTTCAAAAGTATGTGAAGTTTTCCAATATTTCTGAAAATATAACCTTTTCAACTGCCCAGTTCAACTTCAATTCTTTCCAACATACTAGCCTTAACAAAGTTGTCAACCTTACCTGCAAATAAAGGCATGCCCAAATAGGTTGAAAGATGGATAATAATTTGACAATTTAGAATTTTAGCAATGTGAATTTGGATATTATGGAGTGTATTCATGAAGAATACAACACTATTTTGGGGATTGATTTTTCTATCTTAAAAGTAGAGAATAATTGTTTAGAGAATGGATTTCCAAGCTTCAACATCAACTAATATTTCCAAATCCAAAAGGAATATATTATCAAAAAATTATTGATCAAGAACTAAACTCAAGGAAGAAGAGGGTTTGAAACCTTTGAGAATTCATTGTGAAACCCTATGAAAAATGCTTCTTCCTAAAATATCCACAAGTAAAATAAAGAGGTATGGGGAGAGGGGATCGCATTGTCTAAGACCTTCAAAAATAGAGAAATTACCTTGTAGAGAACCATTCATCGGGATAGAATATCTACGGGACTGAACACAAGATTCAATAATTTTGAGAACGTTCCCTTAAAATTCATACTTTAATTTAAAGAGTGAAAGGACTAGGTGACCATATCATAATCTTTTGAAATGTCTAGCTTGAGGAGCATAATTTCTTGCTTACCATTCTCCAAGGTTTGAAGAGCTTCATGAACCAATATATATACATAAATAATTTGCCTCCTTGGGACAAACCCTCTTTGATGGGCAAGAATAAGTTTTAAAAAGGAAAGGTTTTATTTTGTTCCTCAAGTGTTTGAATGGAATTTTATAAATGTTTTTGCAAAGGCTAATGGGTCATAAATTTACCATTTTATTTTCTCCACATTTTTTATGCACTAAGGAAACATAGTTATTGTTGAGATCTTTCAAGATACGTCCATTAGAGAATAAATCCCTAGAATCCAAGAATATATCAGTCCCAACAATATCCTAAAACTTTTTGAAAAAATGGGGAGGAAAACTATCAAGGCCCAAAGCCTTGCATGGGTTGAAAGAAAAAGTTGCTTTCTTGACTTCATCAATAGAGATATTTGTACACATAACCTTGACATCCTCTAGAGAAAGAAATTTAGGAATTTTTTTAATAGAGAATAAGAAATTTGGGATACAGGAGGGTCAGATATCAAAGTAGCGCTTAGAATAGAACAAAAGTAATTAACTACTTCCTCATTAATATCTTATTTTGTACTGAGAATAAAGTAATTTGGGTAAATTAATTTTCTTATTGAATTCATGTTTTTGTGTCTAAGGGCACATTGGTGGAAGAATTTAGTATTATGGTCACCCTCTTTAATCCATTTAGCTCTAGCTCTTTGTTTTAGAAGATTTCCTCTTGAGAGACAATGTTGTGAAGTTCAGCCATTAAGATACATTATATTTAGTCTCCAATGAACATCCATCTTTCTCAAAATTATTCTAAATTTCTATAATTTGTTGTTTCAACTACTTGTTTTCAAGCAAGTATTACCAAAGGAGGATTTGTTCCAATTCCATAATTTGGTCGTAACATGTTTCAATTTACTAACTAACTTGAACATGGTTGTACCATGGACACTGGCTTTCTACCAGAGAGACATGAGATCTTTAAAATCTGGCTGGTAGGTCCACATCACTTCAAATCTGAAGGGGACAATTTTCCTAACCTTATTTGAGTCCCATTTGAGAAGGATGAGACTGTGATATGATCCAAGTATAATTAATGAAAATAAGTCACATTTTTCATAGATGGACCAAAATGCATGTATTTGACTAAATAAAACCTTTACCAAATAATTCCAAATCCAAGAGAAGGCCGAGTGGACTCAAGGCCATGAAGGTCTTGGACGGAATCAATAAAATCAAGAGAACCCTATCATTTCTCTAGGGGATAAAAGGGAGTGTTGAAGTCCCCCACTATCATCCAATCAAAATCAAACAAAATGACCCTATTAGCAAGGTCCATAGATCTTTTCTTAGGAACTATTTATTAGGAGAATATACATTAGAAATAATCCACTCAAATGAAGATTGTCATCCTTAAAAGGAAATGTCATGGGCCTTTTTATTTTGGGAGTGTAGAGAACCAACCAGATCATTGGGTATTCAGAAATAACAAGGCTTCTTGATTGCCCCATCAGCAATAATAGATAATAATAGCTAAAGAGTTGGTGAAAGTCTAGATGAATTTACTTGCTTTGTAGAAAGCTTCTTCAGACATTTTAGTCTCCTGGATATTAGTTATATGTTTACTACATACAAGTATTAATGAAAACTTACTTATATTTTCTTTTTACTGCATGTTTTTCTAATAATACTAATTTTTTTTAAAAAAAATTCATACCCCTTATTTCCTTTTACTATTTATTATAAATTTCATTTAAATTGTCAGTCTTCATTTTTGTCTTTATAGGTATACAAATTTCTGATTGTTTATTTCAATCTTACAAATCTCTAATAAATATTAGTTTTTGCTCATCCATGTTTGCTAATCTTTAATTTTGCATGTGCTTTTTTCTATTTTTTACTCTTAAAAAGGTCTTTGTTTCTATGATTTTTTAGTTTCATTATTCATTGAGATTTTGTTTACATAATCACTCTAATTGAATTTTTTTCATTTATTTATCTGAAAATAAATATTTTATTAATCATCTATCATTTTTAGATTTCATTCTCTACTTATTAATGGTCATTTCATATTTTCAAAATCTAATTTTCTATCGGTTGAGATTTTTTGTTATTTCTCTTTTTAATTGTATGTTGAAAATAAATATTTGAATTGATCATCTATAATTTTTAGATTTCTTTCCATACATTATTAATGGTCATTTTATAATTTTTACATTTCATTTTTGGTCATTTTATTTCTAATGATTATTTCACATTTTTTAAAATCTAATTTCCTATCAGCTAAGGTTGTATGCACAAAAGCATGTGCCTGGTAGTATACATCTATCATAGAAAAAATCAAATATTAAATATTAACAAATATTAAACTAAATATAATAATTTAACCCTTCTTTTACCATATTATTATTGTACTTTCTTAATGAACACCATAAAAATCCTTCTTTTTAACAATAGAATTCCTTTCTTTTTCAGACTTAGGGAATTATTAGTAGATATTTTAGAAACTTTTCTATTTATGAAAAATTTTAGACCAGACAAGGGTAAACCAGTTACCTGAGCTATAAGCTCCACATTGAGAATGATATGCCTATCATCAATTGTGACCGAACTGTTCCTCCATCCTGCTATGAATTTTGGGGTGATGTTCTTATTGAGACCATGCACCTTTTTCAGATAAGGTGTTATACAACCCTTCTCCAATTTCCTCCAAAGTTTAGGGATCTTCTTAAGTTTCATGCAATCAGCTATCAGGAAATTTGGAAGCTTAAGGCTCATAATATTGACCTTGAGGCTAAGTATCAAAATCTTCTGGAGAAAGGTAATAATAGGGGTAAGATTGATCACTCTCACTACCCCCTTGTTAAATTATTGGCCATGATTGAATGTGTTGAAAAAGCGGTGGAAAACGTTCTGGAGCATTTGATGGAAGGCATGAAGTCCGCTACCAGTAATCTTTGTTCGCTAGTTGACATGCTAAAGAAAAAGAATGGGAAGCCATGCAGAATCCTAACACTAAGGGGAAAGGCTCAGGATCCAAAACCAGAGAAAAAATGAGTTTGAATACCTCCTCTAGTAATGAGATTTTGGGGCTCATGGAGAATCTGAAAAAAAATGACAAAGATAGAGAAAAAGATGGAAGACTCCATCCAAATTCTGAAAGGATGGCAGTAACTTTGGTTTTTAGATTCTCTTTTTGTTTCATGTGTTGTAGGTTTTAGCTAGTCTGAGGTGTTTGTTCCCAATTTTTGTTTTAGCTTCTCTTTGTTGGTGAGCTTAATGCTTTATCTTTCTATTAATTTTGGATTTCAGATCATATAAAAGCTATTTTTGAGTTAATTTAAAAACAAGACTTGTGCTTGGAACTTGATGAGAAAAGCTTCTTTTTTTGAAACTTCATGCTTTCAAATGACAATGCATCATATTAAAGTTGTTAATGCTTATTGACACTATGTCATATTTTGTAGATACATTATTTCAACTGCCTTATATCAACTGCTCATTTTGCAGTTGCTAGCTATTGTTTTTGTTTTTGTTTGCACCTTTCAAGACTGAAACTTGTAAATTGTGAAGACACTTATTAAGAATGTATCTTCCATATCCAAGTGTTTATTTTCATTAAAAAACACATTGTGATTTTTTGCACGGGTATGTTCTTTTCTATACATGTAAGTTTGTTTGCACATTTTTCTCCCTTTCCACAATTGCTTGGGTAGACTTCAGTGTGGCATTTCTTCCAGCTTTGTATGTATAATTTATGGGCATTACTAATTTTTCATGTATTGATTTTTTTGTTGATACCTAATTCTGATCGTCTACTTCTACCAGATCATTCATACATCCTCATCTCATTGTATGTGTCATTCATCTCGCCGTGTTCTAATTTTCCATGTTAAATGCATGGAGAAAAACACTCCAGTAAAGAAATAATCTCTATACAACTTTTGTTTAAAATTCAGAAATCTAGTAAGAAAATATTTGGAGTAAGATCAAAATTCAGAATCAAGATGCAAAGGAATGACCGAATGAGTGAGCTTTCAATAAGAAATTCAAACCTCTCAATGGTGATTGTTATAATTGTCATGGTTTTGGACATAGAGCTATTGAATGTAAGAAACCTAGATGTAATGATAATAATAGTAGTAGAATGTTTAGAGATACTAAGCATGCAAATAAGAGACCTATTAAAGATATGAACAAAAGAGATAGAGTTGTGTGTTATAGATGCAAAAAGATTGGACACATTACCAGGAATTACAGATCACAAATCAGTCAGACAAGACCAAGATATGGAAACAATGGAGTAGTTTTCCAGATATGTAACAAATTTGGTCATACAACAAGATTTTTCAGAATGAACAACATAAGAAACTCTAATCCTAAAAGCTATACAAGAAGAAATGAGAATGCAAGCAATAGTTAGAAAGGATGTTGTAGTAATTCAGAAGAAATGAAATTTTTGAAAACCACAGATCAAGCGGACACACTCAGTACATAAGGTAATCAGACAGGTGAAGTATCTGATAGTAAGTGTAAATCACTTCCTAACCCATCTCAAAGTACTTAATTCATATTTAGAATGTATTAGAATAGGAACTTAGGATATTGTAGAAGTTAGTATAGAATGAATTGAGTCTTGCATAGTTAATGTAAGGTAGTATGTGATATAATGATGCTATGGTTAAGAGTGCATGAGCTAATATGAATGTATGCAAGTTCGCGAGAAGTGTGAAGTTTTGCAGGAAAGATGGAAAAACTTTTCGGAAAGAAGCGGCAAAAGAATTGAGTGCAATGTCAGAATCTTGAAAGATTGTAAGATTAAAAGCTTATGATCAGTATTATTTGATCATTCAAGTGACTATAAGGGATAATGAGATCAATATAGTGGAGATTGAGATCATTTTGCAGGATTTGGTAAAGAATTTCATGTCGGATCTACACAAATCCCTAAATCATGAATTTGAGGTATTTTACTGAGCATATATATCAAGCAGTTAAAGATTTTACAGAAATCATGGATGTATCACTTATTCACCATATAAGGGATACTGTTAGACCTAGAGTCAAAAGGGAACCGGTAGAACCCTTGGAAGAAGACCCTAGTCTTGCATTGTTGTATGTACCAGACAGAGTTTTACATTTAGAGGATGTAAGAAGTTATTTAAGATGAAAATTTGAAACCCTCAGTGAAAGTAATATGACTAAGGAATATGAGAAGTTATATAACCAGGATATGTCATTGAAAGTAGGGTTTGAACATCTGAAGGATAATGAAATTGTGAAGTATTCACTGTACTATGAATTTGATGATAATGAGTGCACTAAAATCATTTTAAGTAGAATTCACAATGGGAAGTTTTGGCTAGATGACAGATTGATAGATATCAGTGTAGACCTAATTCATGAGGTAACTAGTTTGTCTAAAAATGGAGTCATACCCTTTAAAAATAAATATGTAAAGAAGACTATATTGGACAACACCAAGTCATCCTATAATGGTAGAGGGATAGTAATTAGCAAGATATTACAAGATGATGTTAGATTTGTTTGCAAGATCTTAATATCTAAGTTTTATGAAAACTCTAGAGAAGATGACATGGCAGTTGGAATGGTTCATGCAGTATATTTGATGTGCATTGATAAAGTTCAAATAGATATGTGTGAAATCTTAAGAATTTAGTTGTTTGAAAACCTTGAGAAGATAAAGAAAACCAAGAACTCACAGTTTAGATTCTCATCTTTGATAACATACATGTTTTTTCATTTATTGAGAAGATTTCCATACACTATTGGATAAGATTGGAATGATAACAAGACCACTATAGACATAATCAGCAAGGTGTATCTGAGACACCCTATAGACAAGGTTAATGAGAGCGCAACCTTGGTAATCAAGACATTTCAGAATCAAATGAAGAAAAGGTCAAGGATTCCACAGGCTATTGTAGAGAAGTACAAAAATGAAATATGTTTTATGGTTGACACTAATTTTACCTTTATTGAAGTAGTTGAACTGAGATTTGAGTTTATAGATCCTCTTGGATATGAAGTTTTAGAAGTTGAGGTAGAAGAATATGTGAACAGATTGCTTAAGTGTAAGTTGGATATGAACAGTTCTAGATTTGAGACTTATGAGGAGAACTTTAACACCATGAAGTCTCTACATGAAGAGAAATTGGCCAAAAAGAGAGTTGGCAGCACTATTAAGAAGATTCTTAAAGATACTGGAATGACAGAACAAGAATTTTTAGCTGTGAAGCAGACTGCAGCAACAATAAGAGACATTGGACAAAAAGAAGTTTTGGTTGTTACACCCCTATCATTAGTTGCTGAGGATATTCAGGATTTAGAAAAAGTGGTAAAAGTTGAAGAGGTACAAGAAATAAGGAAATCAACTAGAACCTCCACCACTCCCCTAGCTAAAAGAGTAAAAGAAATGGAAAGTGGACCAGGAAAGAGACATAAAACAATAATTACCCTAGTGCAAAGAAAGGTATCTAAAGTAAAGGATGATGAAGATACTAGAGGAAGTAAGAAGAAATGGAAACCAAAGATAGAGAAAGTAAATGCCCTAATCATCAATGAAGGAGATTTTTCTAAGATGAACAAATACTATGAGATGTACAATTATTCTGAGAAATTGAACTTAGAAAATATAGTTGTAAGGCATATGATTTTGGCTGATAAAAATTTTGACAATATTCAAGGGAAGATTCCTAATGAATTATTTGAAAAGTTAGAAAACAGAAAGAAAAGAGCAGCAGAAGAAGATAAAAATATAAGAGAGAACTATATAAGAAAGCTCTGTGACATTAATGATGAAGATCATTTCAAAGAAATTTTGAAAAGTCTTAATACTCATTTAAGAATGAAGAGGAGGAAAATCTTGATAATGGGAGAAAACTATTAGGAAGTTAACAAAGAAACTAAACAAGTAGTTATAAAGGTAATGACCTCAGGCCCTAGTGAGCACACAAGTGCATTAGATCAAGCATTGGAAGCTAAGAAATAGAAAATTCCATCACCGCCACCATTAATAAACATTGAAGATGAAACAATGAATGTGGAAGCAAGAAACATCATTTTGGAC
This sequence comes from Chamaecyparis obtusa, assembly GCA_027943335.1. Classification (NCBI taxonomy): domain Eukaryota; kingdom Viridiplantae; phylum Streptophyta; class Pinopsida; order Cupressales; family Cupressaceae; genus Chamaecyparis; species Chamaecyparis obtusa. The sequence continues at coordinate 147,024 of BSBK01003973.1, forward strand.
AGCGAGAACAACCCATTCAGTAATCTTGAGGACATTGTTGACAATTTGGCTATGGAACAACAAGACAAGACAATGAATGAGGAAGAAAAGGAAACTGGACAAGAAGAAGAAGCAAGACAGAAACAAGCAGAAACAGAGGCAGCAAGACAAGAAGAAACTCAAGAACAAATGGAAATCAGTCCCTCACCCAAGGTAGAAACAGAGAAGTCACAAACTAAATCTATTTTTACTAGTCTTGGACAAGAAGTTGATGATGATGATCAAATAGCGTTGATCTCATCTCTGAATAAAATCATTGGCAAAAACAAGAAAGTAAAAAGCCTTAAAGTATCACTAATTGAAGTTATAGAGAAAGTGCAGAATGTTATAACCAATCAGATCAATGAAGCAGATCCACAAGTCAAAGCAAAAAAAGTTGTGAAAGCATTTGACAATGAATTCACAAACCTATCAGACATGGCTACAATCAAAGCACAAGCAACCTATAAAGAAAAAATATTTTAGGATATATGTTAGAATATTAGAAATGATATTGATAATCTGGATATTTGCATAAAAGAACTGAGGAGAAGCTTGGAGAAAGGAAAATCTCTATATAAACAATGTACAAAATCATACAACTTTGGAAGAAGGAGGATATTATCAAGCAGGCAACTGAAACACTCTGTCTCTGAAGATGCTAGAACGGATATCTACAAAAATATCAACCTAATTGTATGAAACATAAAGTTGTATCCTTAAAAATAGCAATGTAATAGATGTATCATTATAACCTCGATATCATCGACCAGTGGGTATGCCCACTGATAGTTTGTATTTCTAGATAATTACCAATTGTTTTAGAGATGTGGGAATGCCTGTGGGAACTATGTATTTTAACAAATCTTGACAATTGTTGAGTCATGGGTATGCCCACGTAAATTTTGTATAAGTATAGGACCTATAGTCCCAAGCAAGGTTGGAGGTTTTCTCAACCCCGCTCTTTCCTACCAACGCCTGCAGCGAGCGGGGTCACATGTAAAAATAATTTTATATTAATAAAAAAACTTTATAGGGCTTCATCCTTTTACCGATAAAAAATAAATAAAAAAATGTACAAAATCATAAGATCTTGTATCAGAAATATTAGAGAAAATAAAAGCAAAAGAGGTAGAAATTTAGTCAGCAGCAAATCTCTTAGCAAATCTGAATGTGAAAATCTTTGATATTGAGAAGAGAATAAGTAAATTGTATGATGACATAAGGATTCTAAGCAATGAAAAGGAAAATAAATTAAGGAGATTCACTCTATTAAGATAGCATGTTTCAGTTAAGATAAGTATTCTTGAATGTCAATTGGAAGAATGTCTTACCTCTAAGACATCTTATGAGAAATTTCACTATGCAAACCTTAAGGCATGTGAAATAGCATCTTATGGCCTATGTGCACTTCGTAGTGTCTCAAACACCATTAAGAAAAAATGGGAGAAAGAGTTAGAGAGCATAAAGATAAATTTTGCAGATTGTGTTGCAAGCCTACCAAATTTGCAATCTTGAATACAAAGGTAAACATTTTTGTTGAACAATTTTGGCACCCTTTTTGTCATTGTTGTCAAAGGGGGAGTGATAGCAGAAAATTGTATAGATAGTATGATATATTGTATAGAATTTATGGAGGCATACTCCTAGGGGGAGTATAGATATTCTATAGATATTTGGAGATATAAGTATACTGAAGAATTTTTGTTATGGCCACAATTTTGAAGTTTTGTATGACTTAGCCAATTTTCTCATATGTTGCCACCAATGACAAAGGGGGAGATTGTTGGTAATTTGGCTAGGTTGAATATCAAGTTGTTTTCATTATGGAAACATATAATTAGTATGAAGATCGCACTATGACAGAAAGCAATTATGTTAGAGCGCAAGTAAAATTGTCTAAGCAGTATTTTGCAGTCTAACTAGAGACAGTTTTGGATTGTGATGTTGATAGAAGTAGGTTCAGTGCATGCACACTTGAACATGGATAATTCTATGTATGAAAAAGACTCATCTGGAAATGCAAGTCGGTACGACATGTACGAAAGAAGATATTACAAGACTACTGAAACAGAGTTGAAGCCGATTGAGTAGAGTAAGAAGACAAAACAAGTAAAATACTTAAGGGATTATTTTGTTTATCAAAATAATGACTTAACCATACAAGGGATGACATCCTAGATGTTAAATCTTGGGAAGCAGAAGTTAGTTTTGAGTTTATGCTTTGTAAAGTCGACTGTAAAGTTATTTTTCTTAATAACTTGTATATATGTAAGAAGCATGTGATGCGAAGACATATGCTCGATGTAATAAGATAATATAATGATATGATGTGATGATATATGTTGTAAAAGAAAAGTAAGCAGGCTTTGTATATGAAAGAGAAGAAGCTAGCAAGCTAAATCAGAATAGGAAAGGTATTCGACAGTAGTGAAAGGTTATGTACCTTACCTTTTGTAATCAGATATCATTATACATTACATGTTTGGCTAGTGAGCTCATCTTGTAATCATTCTATTTTGTATACCAACTCTTAGTAGGGTTGAGGCTTCTAACAAGGCCTAGAGTCCTTTAATCAGGATAGAGACACTATACATGTATGTAATAGACTCCTAACAGGGTCAACATCCTTAAGTAGATACTTTTGATTAGTGGATCAGTTGTGGGTATCATCCCCACTGAGGTTTTCCCTTGGATAGGGTTTCCTCGAGAACAAACATGGTGTTATAAGTTCATTTTCTTTACTGCTTTGCATGTTATTTAGTTTACTTTGTTTTGCAAGCATCAAGTTTATTTTTTATATCCATAATTGGGCAAAAGTAAAATTTTGTAGAATACTGATTCACTCCCCTCTCAATATTCCCTATTTCTAACAAGTTATGCCTCTGACTTTTCATCCACCAAGATTATTTCCCATCCTAGGACCACAATATCATCAGCCTTGGCCTTTCTGTCACTCACCCAATGGTTATAGCTATGCACCAATGCCACTGCCTAGGCCACCAAGCACGTCACCTGTCCAAGAGCCACAGATGATGAATCTTAAAGGTAATTATTTTTGTCTGAGTTATTGTAGAAAAAGCTTTTGGAATCTAGTTAAATTTAAAATTTGGGTTGCACTACTTGACAAAGATATGTTGGTGTCTGATTCTTAATTCTCTTTGTTTTTATAGTACATTCCCTATATGTGCATTCCAAATTATTTCCAATTTTTATTAGAAATAGCTTTTGAATAGATATTTGAATATTTTTTCAATTATTTTTTATGTTTGTGATCATATAATGCGACAAACATCAGATTGTGTAATGTCTAGTCTTTCTAAATTTAAACCAAGGTTGAAAATGTAAATGCCCATGGAAGGACCTGCGAGTGATTTTACATATTTGTAAACCATTCATATCACACTACAGAATGAATATGTGATGTTTAGGCTTTCCTAGTTTTGTAGCATTTATGTTGTCTACACAGTGGAAATTATTAAGATAAATTCCTAGATTCGAATATGTAGTTTATACCTTTCAAGTTTTCAACATTTAGTGTGGCTTGAAATGTTGGCAAGGAATAACATGAAACGGTTTTATAAAGGACTCATCCCAGTGTCTAGTTTTACATGAGTTACAGTAGAAAAGGTTTATGAAAAAGGCATGTGAGGAAGATGTGAAGAACTTAGGAAATTCTTAATTCATTTATTTGATCAGACATAGTGTGTAGGCAATTCCTTATTTTATGCTATCTTTTAGTAGATGTGATGTGTAGGTATTGTTAATTCTATCCGAGATATAGTATACTAGAAAATGTCTGGAATTAATTTTCTAAATATAATAATGTTTTGGATAATACTAGCTAGTCCATCATCAAGACTGAGATGTGATTGTATGCATTCATATCTGTGTTTGATCTTTAGCATAAAACTATAAATCTTGTAGAAAAGTGATGTTTTGTGATTTATTTGTGATAATTTTGTGAATTGAAATCTATTTATCTTCATAGTGTCATTTAGTCCTTTGCATTTGGTAGAGTAACTCTACTGACACTGCAAATTTTTATATATTTTTGCATGAATGGCAGCAACTGATCTAATTAAAATTTGATGTTTTGATTTAGAGTAGAACAACATATGGTTTTCTATGATTTTGTTACTTGTACTAAATTACATTATAACATTTTTTAGATCAGGTTTGTGCATTGGAAAATGTTGATGTTTTGGAAGAAGATGAAGAATTGTATTTGAAGGGTCATTATTCAAGATATAATGGGCATAAATCTTCCAACTTGACTCAACAAGGACATCAAGAGAAAATAGAAGATTCATTGGTAGATGTTAATCATGGCAATATGCAAGGTATCTGTAGTTCCCCTTGGGATGAGATTGATTGGTAGGGTACAAAGCATTATTGTGTGTGGGCCCAACCAATGAAAGACAATGGGACTGCAAATATTCTTGGGAACCACATTGAGCCACTTTTATCACCTAATTTCTATTCCCTTGATCAACAAGAGTGGGAAGCTAGTATTCTATGGGACAACCATTCTGCTCTTAAAAGCTCTAAGTCGGTTGAAGCAGATGATGCTCTTATGGAACAACATGATGAAGAGGACTTGCAAATTAATATAGAGAAAGGTAAAAATGAATCTGAATATTTAGAAAAATAGGCATAAACTGTTATTGAGAGAAGCCATTCAAGTTACTTGCTTGGTTACCCGATTTATGTGTAGTCATTTGATCAGAAATCACATGTAGAAGATATAGTTGAAGTTTCTAATGTTCTAAACCCTGTATTAATCACTTTATCTTTCAGTACTTAATCACCTTTATAAGATCGTGGGTGGTACTAGATGGATATCTGGAGAGTGTCACTTCTTCATATGCACCTTACATGCAGTGGAGAGCTCTTGAAGTATGTATTCCCACTTCCATTTCTCTCATGCATGCACGAATTCTGTGTGCATGCTTGAATGTTGTCTGTGTCTTCTTTTTATCAAATTTTATTAGTGGCCTACAGAGTTTTTTTAATTTCATTTATGAAGAAACTCAGTATTGTTTTATTTTATAAATCTTGCAGTACTTCTTTGGTGGAGCAATGAGTGTTTTTACCACACATTCATTACTTCATTCTATTGGAATTGTTTGAAAAGGTTCCACTTCATCTGTTATTTCTATCAATTGGATTCTTAAGGTAAGCCACATCTTGATAGTTGTCGTACATTTTCCATTGAGCATTTTTCCATTCTTGAGGGGGATATTGATAAATAGAATACAACAATTACATTTAACATCATGATTTCACTACAAAAAAAAGATCTTCTTTAAAATGATTTTTGATTATCTTGCCATTTCCCTAGGATACAAGGACCAGCTTCCACTTATTATATGTTTCAAACAGAAGGTCCCTAGCCATTACAGTTGATTTTGTTTTAACAAAGTTTATGCCTATATGTAATTTTTAGATCAATCTGTGCTTTAAAATACTGAATTTTGATCTATTTTTTTCTCTCATATATTATGTATATAGTTTGTAGTATTCAATTAGCTTGTCTTCAATTATTTGAATTCCATCCTTTTTCTTTTTCTTATAAGAATTATTCAATAATGGACTGGAGTTTTCATCTTGCATTGCTTTTGAGTTATAGATTGACATTATTATATTTAGATGATGATGACCAAGAGATCTTGTTAACTTCTCTTTAATACAAAATCTAACTCACACGAAGATGATTCATGGGAAATACATACTTTCAATCAACTCAGAAGACTTACATGAAAAAAAACACAGATGGAGTTTTCAATGAAATTATGATCACATGATTGCTTCTAAAATGTTTAAGTCAGTTTTTAGTAGATTCTTTTGGACTATTTAGTTTTTTAATAATATTATAATAGCAATGTTCTACAATTTATCGTGAATAATGTAATTGTTTCTACAAAAGATTGTGTAAATATTTATTTTTCAATATTTTGGATTACATTTAGGATGATGATAAAGAGTTTAAAAAGATATAATATATAGGGGTAAAAGCACAATAACTTGTCACCCTTTTACAAAGGAAAAGGCTAACAAAATCAAAGTTGTTCAACTTCAATAGTATAAAAATGGCATTTATCTTTGGAATATGAAGATGATGTAAACTAATTAAATGTGATAAAATAGATGAAATTTATGATAAATATTTTCAATAATTTTTTGAATAAGAATTGATATTTGTTTTTTTTTTTAAAGATTATTTTTTAGTTGCTGAAAAATGTTGAAAATTAATGGTCTAATTCCCACCATAAAATTATATGTAAATAAGCATTTTTCCCCCTAATTTCAAAGTATGTTGTAGATGACACATATAGCTAGTGCATGAAGAAATAAAAATTGATTTGTGACCTATATTCTCTCTTTTATAACAATTCAAATTTCAATTCACTGAAACCATCAGTTTTCATCTTGCAAAATATTTTTCATAACAAATCTATCCCAATCAAAAAAATAAATATATATTCTTGAAGAAAACTCTCTCTGCACCATATATTTTTCAAATTTATTTAATATGATTTACTATTTTTTTCTTTATCTGAATCAACATCTCCTCAACTATTAAAATACCTACTTGCAATATTTTTTTATTACAATAAACTATGTCTAATTAAAACACTATTAAATCTCTATGAGGATATTCTTGACTTTGATATCTACAAAAGGAAATATTTTTATTTTTAAAAAAATATCATTAAAAAGATTAGGAGTTATTGAAACACTACTTTTTTTAAATAATTTTATTTTTATGGTAATTGGACCCAAAGTGGTATAAAACATGCATTTAATAGATATTTTCAATTGGAAAAGTTAAAGCACTTATCTAACTTAGCTAGAATGAATCTAGCTAGACCATATGTTTGACCAAAATTAATTTTTAGTTAGAAATACTAAAATTCAACTATGTTGATAAGTTAGCCTAAAAGGTGACACCTAATTGTGCTTTTACCCATAGATCTTTTTATCTTCTTGAGCTCTCTATTATCATTCTATGTAATGTCCCCTCTCCCAGAGAGAATTTAATAAATAAATCATAATATTAAGCTATGACAAAAATTAAATACCTAATAATACTAATTATATAAGTAATTAATAATAAATAATAATTAAATATAATATGATTAATATCTACAATTAGATAAGTTTATATTAAATAGTAATATGAAGATATTAAATAAAGAAATAGATAATGAACAAATAAATGAATGCAACTTGATGTACTTAGCGCCTTACCCAAAATTTTCGCTAGGATCCCTCCCACGCTCCTCATTAGGAAACCATTAATGGCTTCAACATCGGGAGGAGCCATTAATGTCGTCTCCACATCCAAGGGTTTTATCTCTTTGGAGAAGGATGTTTCTCTCGTTTCAAATGCTGCTATCACTGCAAACCCTAAGGCGATCCCTCAATCGACTCCAGAAGCTTCCATCAGCATTGTAGGAGGAGACGCTCTACAGAATGGAGGAGAGAAATCAATCACTCCCAAGGAAAAATCCTTCAAGTAGGTCATCCAGAATGAACGCATTCTACCAGAAGGAGCAGCCTTCCTTGCAAGTGCCACCCAAGGGTTTTCAGCCACCGAAGGAAATGGAGGTAAAGATCTTGTTCCTCCCAATTTAGTTGTTAAACTAAACTCGCAAATGAATGTTATTATTGAACAAAAGAATTCTAGGCTTAAAGAATGTGCTATTTTTTTAGCTGTAGTTGATAGCTCCAAGATCCCCTCTAGGAATTTTCTTAATGATTGGTTTCATAGAACATGGGGACAAAAACTAGGTTTTCATTTTTCTTACTATCGTATGCTCCAAAAGGGTTTGTTTATTTTGTTTTTCTATGATTCTAAATCCCAGAAAGCTATTCTAGATAAGTAATTCTGGAGAGTTGGCCCCTATGAATTTAGGGAAATTCCCTGGTCTCTTGAAGCCTCCCAAGATGAAGTCCTAGCCTTATCTAGCCCAAGGTGGATTATTATTGGCAACCTTCCTCCATTTTTGTTGATGCTCATTCTACTTGCACTTGAGCCGATAGGAAAAGTACTTAGAATTGATCAGTCAAATACTCTCATTCCTAACACAAATGTTCATGTCCTCTCTATCAAACCCGGAGTTGACCTCCCTGAGACCCTACAATTTGACATTGATCCTGCACCTATTTGTTGCCTGATAATATTTCTGGGTGGTTTAGGTGGATGCTTTATTTGTAGGAAAGAAGGTCACAAAAAGAAAGAGTGCCCTATTATTTTGAAGAGGATTGCACTGAATAAAAAGGTCAATCCTCCTCCAAACCCTAAAAATAGGATAGGCCTAGAGTTTCATTCTTCTTCCTCCAAATTTAATACCGCTCCTAAGCCTCCACCCATCATTCACATTCCCCCCCTGCTTGGAACCAAGACTCAACCACCCTCACTACTACTTTGGATAATCTCAAAGGAAAATTTGACTCCCTCCCAGATAACCCTAAAGTTAAACCTATTATCACTAAGCCCCTTGAAGTTGTTCCTATTGTTGAAGCACTAGACTTTGGTCTTAATGGGCGTAAGCTGAAGCAAAAACATAGGACTAAGAATGCTCAGCAACTGGCTATTGACAAAATCAGGGATAGAGCCCTGAAAAATCAAAGTGTTCCTTAGCCCAAGTGGAAAATTTACAACCTTCCTCAAGGGCCAAGGCCTCTAAGTAATTCTTCTCCCCACTCTTCTCCCCCTACAGGTAGGGTGGATAGAACTTTTTTCTCTCTTGTTCACTCCTCATCTAAAGAGTTAGCAATTACCCCCTGTCAAGGTGGTGGAATGGGTGGGAATTCTCCCCCTCCTTCCCTTGAAGATAGACTGAATGATTTCTCAATTGTTGTTATTCCAGCCCTCCCTCCCCTTCCATCACCACCAAATAAATGGAACTACGTGTCTATTGTGAAGAGGAGTGAGGGAGGGTCCACCCTCCCTACAGGGGGAACAGAGTTAGGAGATGTGTAAAGGCATGACTTTAAGCTTGAGGAAGGAGAGATTGTCATCCGAGATAGTGCCCATCAGAAAGGGAGTTCAGAAGAGTCATTTTTTTTTTCACCTGATCTCTCCAAAAAGAATAAAGGGGAGGATCAATCCATTAAGGCAGGATCTTTAGATTTGGGCTTAGTCAAGAAGAAGAAAAGGGGAAGATCCCCTTTAACCAGTGGGAATCCTAAACTTTCTAATACCCCCAGAGTGGACATGCCTAAATGCTTTAAAGTATTTAGGAAACCCATGGATACTGAATGATAATCATTTACTATGTTGCTAAAACACACTTCCTAGAATGTTAGAGGGTCAGAAGCCTCTGACAGGAAATATGTGGTCAAGAGACTCCTTAACTCTCATAGAGAGTTAGACATCCTAATGCTTCAAGAGGTCAAAGCAGTAGGATTTGAGCTTGATATAGCTCTTAAATGTATCTGGAAAGATGCAACTGTCTTATCAACTAAACACCCTAGGGGTAAGGGTGGAACTTCTATCCCAATTAGCCCTTCTTGGAAGAATGTTGTACATATGTGGGGCATCTCACCCTGTAATAGAGTTGTTTGGGTTAGGATGAGGGTCAAGAACTTTGACTTTGGTATATGTTTAATTTATGCTCCAAATGATCATAGTGGGGTATGTGCAGGATCATGGTATGCCAAACTAGGCCCTTAAGTGGCAATGAAAATTTAGAAAATCAGGTTTAGGCAAGTTGACATAAAAATTTGAACAAGTTATTAATATTATATCAAAAAAATGTAATAAGACAATCTATAGAAAATTGAATTTAGTTTCTAAGATACTAGGCCTATTTTGAAAAATAATTATTCTATATGTTGAAATTTCAAATTTCAATGTAGTAGTACAAAAATTTTAGGAAAAAAATAAGAAGTACGTGTATGTCTAACCACCTTAAACACAATCAAATGATATTTTTTTATAAGATTCTATATATAAGTAGTAGACTCATGTACGGATGTGACACATATTTTTTTGTAATTTTTTTCCAAGTAAATAATTAATTATGATTTTTCTTCTACAACTTTTCTAGAATACAAAAACTCTCATGTCTGACCACGATAACTTAGTCTAAGCTTTATCAAATTGAAAATTTTTTTTATTTTTCTTGTAGTAGGCAAAGCATAGAATGTGACACATCTTTTGGATCTCAAAAATGTTATATAGTTTGAAAGTTATAGTTATTTTTCAATAAGTCTATCAATCAGGCTAGAAAGATAACAAGTAGGTGTATGTCTGACCACATTAAAAAAAATCAAATGATAATATTTTTTTATAAGATTCTAGATAAAAGTAGTAGACTCATATCTGGATGTGATGTATAGTTTTTTGTATTTTTTTTCAAGTAAATAATTAATTATGATTTTCTTCTACAATTATTTTTGAATATAAAAACTCTCTGACCACCTTAGCTTAGTCTAAACTTCATCAAATTGAAAGAATTGTTTATTATTATTGTATTAGGTGAAGCATAAAATGTGATGTATATTTTAGATTTCAAAAATGTTATATTTTTTGAAATTTATCATTATTTTTCAAAGATTTTATCAATAAGGACTTCTTTTTCACATCGCCATTTTTTGGCATACCATGATCCTGTACATACCCAGTGGCAGGATTGATTTGTGGAAGTGGTTTGCTGACCTAGAGTCCATCCCTTGGATTGTAGTAAGGGACTTCAACATGGTGGAGAGGGCCCAAGATAAGATGGGAGGACTTAGGTTTGAGTGGAAAGGCAATGAGCCCCTCTTTTGGTGTAGATTGATTAACAAACTTAACCTTTTGACCCCTTAGTAGGGAAAAAGAATGAATCAAAAAGCATTTGGTATACCTGGTCTAATTTTCAAAGAGGAGAGAGAATAATTTATTCCAGATTGGATAGGTTTTACCTTAATAAGCTCTGGTTCAGCTGTCAGCCCTATCTTGACAACAATTGTGTGAAGGTGCTGCCCTTCACCCTATCCGACCACCACCCCATTTTTTCTTCCATTCAACTCATCGAGGACCAAGTCTCTGATGCCCCTCCTAAGTAAGGCTTTTCCCTAAATACTTCCCTTCTAGGGGATGAGGATGTCCAGGCTATGGTCAAGATCATTGCCTGGTACAATGAGAAGATTGCACATCATGACTCAAATATTGATAGATGGAAGCAAACCACTAAATCTTGGCAAGGTATGCTCAAAACTGTGGTAAGTAAAAAGGTTAAAGATTCTAGAATGTTAGAATATAAGCTGGTAGAATCACTGCAAGAGGTGGAAACATAGACTCAAAACAATCCTTCCTCTGAAGAACTCCTTAAAAATTTTATTTCTTGTAGAGATTCCCTCAGAAGGATTCAATTGGTCAAGACTAGAGGAGCTAGGATTAGAGCCAGGATCAATTGGATTAATCTAGGAGATAGAGGCTCCAAATTCTTCTTTCAAACTCTTAAGAAGAAAGAAGCAAGAGATAAGATTGCTAGTACTTGAGTACATGATTCTATGGTATCTTCTTAGTAGGAGATCCTTAGAGCCTTCTCCTCCTTCTACAAGGGCCTTTTCACTTCTGAAGATTTTGACCCCTCCATGGAGGAAGCTAGGGACAAGATCAGAACCCTCATCCCTAAGAAGATAGGAGAGGAGGAGTCTAAACTATTGGACAAGGATCTATCTGAGGAAGAAATCAAATTAGCCATCAATAGAATGGCTAATGATAAAGCACTAGGTCCAGATGGGCTACCGATTGAGTTTTACAAAACCAACATAAATTGGATTGTGCCTAAACTTCTTCATGTTTATAAGGAAACTATTGAAGCAGGCACTCTTGGCCCTAAATTAAATGCTAGCCTCATTAAACTCATTCCCAAGGAGGGTGACAGGCTTCTAATTAAAAATTGGAGACCTATTAATCTACTAAATATTGTCTACAAGATCTTAGCCAAAATTCTTGTAGTAAAATTTGAGAATCTTCTCCCCTCAGTTATTAATAGCACCTAAACAGGATTTTTCAAGGGGAGATACATCCTTGAGAATCTTATCACATGTTGGGAGGCCATGAACTAGGCAAAAGTTTCAGATCAGAACTATTGCATGCTCCTCATAGACTATGAGAAGGCATATGATAGGATCGAGTGGAGATTCATCATGATGATGTTGGAAGCTCTAGGATTTCCTCCTCTCTTCTACAAGATGGTATCAACACTTCTCTATGGTGCCATGGCTGCAGTTGAAATCAATGGAGTCATATTAGAATTCTTTAGCCTCTCTAGGTCTATCAGATAAGGTTTCCCTCTAGCTCCCTCCCTATTTGTTATTGCAATAGATTCTTTGCACTACCTCCTTAGATATGATTCCCTCTCCCCTAGGGTGAAAGGTGTCCTCCCTAGTAATCAAGATGTCTCCAATGTCCTGTTAGCATATGACACCTCCATCCTCCTCCTTGAAGAGAATAATATGAGACTCTTGATGAAAAAACATGACCTCTTTTGCCAAGCCTCTAGTAGCAAAGTCTCTTTATCCAAATCTGTTATGTTGGGATGGGCTCAGAATCTGCCTGAATGGTGGGGTAACTTAAATTTTTCTTGGGGTGGTCCAGACCATATGGTCAAATATTTGGGCATCCCTTTCTCCATTTATCCTAATCTCAACTAGATGTGGGACTGGATCTTTGAGAGGATTAATAGAAAGCTCACTAAATGGGATAGTAATCTTCTTTCCTTCCTCGGTAGATTCCAAGAATGCCAGAAGATCCTCTCTTCCTATCCAATCTACTTCTCCTCCATGTGGATTTTAATCAACACTAGTTCAGTTCTATCCAAAAGGTAATTAGGAATTTTTTATGGTCAAATGGCAGAGGGAATAAAAGATTTCATGTTGTTTCCTAGGATTGGTGTTCAAGGGATAGATCCTAGGGAGGTCTAGGCCTCAAGGACCTCAAATCTCAAGGCATAACCTTGGCTATCAAGTGGATAGCTAAGGCAGGGGAGGGTGAAGAGCCATGGAAAGTACTAGTGAGAAATAGTCTGCAACTGGCACACTATAGCAGGCCTAAAGGTTGGCAGAACCTTTGTTTTACTGATACTCTCACTGTAGATGCTAATATAGTTGTTCAAGCATCCAGTGTTTTCAAGAGTATTTGGAAGGCATGTAAGTATGTTAAGGGTTTCCTGATCAACAAGGGGCCAGTTGAGAGTACTGGGAATATTTTTAGGCTCAAATCCATTTGGTGGAACCTGAGTCATAGAGATAAAAAGCTAGCTCTTTTACAAGGTTGTTTAGCAAAGAAGTGGACTGGTCTTGGTATTGCAACATTTTGTGATATCATGTAGTAGGGTAAGCTTCCATCATGGGAGTGGTTTGAATCCTAATTCAGTATACCTCATACCCAATGGAGAACATACTTTGTCCTCAAAGATGCCTTTAATTCCCTGGGTCCAATTAAAGGAAGTTGCACTGAATCTTGTTGTAAGTTCCAATTGTGCTAGCCTGACAGTACCTCCCTCCACCTTGGTAAGTCTAAATACTTTTACTAGTTGTTGACTAATAATTATGACATCTTTACTCATGGTAACCGTAAGTGGGGCCTGGAAATTCAGGACTCTGAATGGATGAAATATTTTAAAATGTTGTGGACCAGACATGTTGAACCAAAGATCTCTTGTTTCTGTGGAAACTGATCCTGCACAAGCTACCATTTAAGAAACCCAGGGGAGAACCAAATATATGCCCTATGTGTAGACAACCTGAATCTATCACCAATGTTTTCTTTGAGTTTTTTTTTGCCTTTGAAATCTGGAATATCTTTGGACTGGCTTATAAGACCCATTTTAATGCACTGAATATTATCTCTGGTACTATCAACTACAGCAAATTTTGTAACTCATTTTGGTCTTTGCTTTCTTCTATTGTTTTATGGTTCATTTGGAAGGCTCAGAATAATGATGTGCTTGTAGGTAAGAACAGGAACCTTACTGAGTCTTGCAAGAGACTCATTTATTCTGATATTTCCATGTAGGTCACAGTGATCATAAAGATGAAGGAGAGCAAGTTCTTGTAGGTGCTGAGGGAGGGGAAGACTACCATAGAGAAATTAGAGATAGTGCATGGATATACCATAATGAAAGCCAAGGATGAGTTTGAGTACACCCTTACGGAGTTCATTCAGCAGCTGAGACGCAAAAATCAACAAAGAGAGATGAGGACCGTAGGTGACAGAGATTTCAGAGTCATTGGATACAACTCAGTCCCTCCTAAACTTTTAGTTGTTTTCTTTTTTGCAAGCCTACTTTATTAAGATACTAATGTAATTGCAATTGACTGTATCACTCAGTAGTACTGAGAAGTTTTGTAATACTTTAATTTCTCAGCTCTGATATTTTTTGTATTGAACAATTTATAAATTATATGCAATAGAAAAAAAAACAAATAAATGAATAATAAGTTAATAGATAAATAAATAATAAATATAATTTATTATTAAATTCATTTTATAATGAAACCTAGACTATTATAATAATAATTGAATCAATAGAATTAATATAAATATATTTATTCTAATAAATAATAATAAAATGTGATTATAATATAAACAATGATATTAATAATCATTGTAAATGGTAATTAAAATAAATTATAAATAAACAATAATTAATTATTATAGAGGCATATCTCTAACATTTAAAGGTGGCAACCCTTCAAAATGCCAATGTATATAATGGATATCAAATCCATTCCTTCCGAACTTTTAGATATGGAGGAAATAAATAAAAACAAGAAAAATAATAATAATATGGGATTATTCAAATTTCAACGGAAAACAAGAAAAGAAATGTAGGAGATAATCAAGGAGGAAATATAGGAGAAGATCAAGGAGGAAATGTAGGGAAATATTAAAAGGAAAGAAATATTGAATAACCTAAAAATAAAGACATAAAGAAGGTAAGTATTTTTTTTTGAGTTAATTTATTTATAAGAATTGTATGAATTAGATATTAACAATAATATGAAATAAAGTTTAGAATAATAAGTTATGAAACAAACATTGAAATAATGAATTATGAAATATAGTAATATTGTTAAGAAGTAAACTTACTTTTGAAATAACTTAACTCAAATATATTGATAAATAAGTAACTAATATATATATAATATGAAATAAATACATTATATAGAGAATTATGAATTCTCATGATTATAAGTATAAAATTATTTAATAATGAATTTTTATGATGATAGGTTATAGAATATAAATTATATCTTATTCATAACAAGATGTGAATTAAATATCAAATATGATATATAAGTTATCCATATATTTACCATTTATATATTTAAGTGGAATCAGAACTATGCATTATAGCATGTATGTTTACTAATATTTTTATTATACAGAAAATAATAATATATATTCAGCTAATTCTTTAATAACTCACTAATCACTATTAAGGGGATAGGGAGTATGTGTAGAAAAAAGTGAGTAAACTGGTCACATGATAGAAATATCCCAAGATAGGTAGAACCTTGAGGGAATCCACTTGTAGACTGTACAAGTGTCCTAACACGATAAGTCCACCATCTTTCTTAAGGTCTATGATTAGGAGTGAAGTAAGGAATTAGAGCTTAAATATGTATCATGAATTAGAGATTATTCTAAATATAATTTAAATACATAATGATGTATGATAATTATTGGGGATTGGCATCCTCCTAGTATAAAACATTACAAATTACCATTCCCAAGGGAAATCCAAACACTAATTATGAATTTTAAGACAAATCAAGTAAGGTCCAAAATGGGATCATTACAGATCCTGCCATCATGTGGGGTAAAGGAGGATTTATGAAAAATTATCCATGCGAAAGAAGAACGTGGAATTCCAAATGGAGCTTCAAAATGGTTCAATCATAACAGCGAAAAAAATCTAAGAAATTGGTAATGTATACATAGTAAATAATATATTTATTTACACAATAATTTTTATGTTCATTAATAGATATTTAAGATATAATTTAAATGAGGGGAAAGACTGCAATTAAGGGAGAATCACTAGGGTACCCTATTGCAGTAGCATGTTAAGGGAGAACCGCTTCAAGGGCACCCTACTCCTCTGTGTTTAAGGGAGAACTACTAGGGCACCTTATTGCAAAAGAAACCAAGGCTGCAATTTAGGGAGAATTGCTAGGGCACCCTATTGTAGCAGCACATAAGGGAGAACCGCTACAAGGGCACCCTACTACTCTGTGATTAAGGGAGAACCGCTAGGGAACCCTGTTGCAAAAGAAACCAAGGTTGCAATTAAGGGAGAATCGTGAAGGGCACCCTTTTACAACAACAGTTAAGGGAGAATCGCTATAAGGGAACCCTATTACAACAATAGTTAAGCGAGAATCGCTATAAGGGCACCCTACTGTGTTGTGATTGAGGGAGAACCGCTAAGGGCACCCTATTGCAGAAGTAGTTTAGGGAGAACCACCAAGGGCACCCTATTGCAATAGTAGTTAAGGGAGAACTGGTAGTAGGGCACCCTACTACACTGTGATTATGGGAGAACTGCTAGGGCACCCCACTACAAGGCATAAATTATATCTCTAAAGGCCTAGGAGAGATAGATCTATCTTCTAGGAAGGATGGATATGCCAAATTTTGGATATCCATACGGCCTTAGGAGGAAATATTCATAATGAGATGGTGACATAGCTTGAGGACCATTCTAGAATAGCTATGTGGCAACTAGAGCCCTAGAAGATCCTTCCAGGGAGCTTATAACCTGATTACGAACCCTCCCTAAGGATTAGGATTACTTATCAAGACTCATCATGGAACAAGAGGGGAGAAAGTAGTACAATACATCCAAATAAGTTCTATCTTTGAACTATTCTTAGTAATTTGAATTGAATTTTGTTATCTTTAGATTTGATATATACATATTTACAAAATATATGACCATCTAACCTCAAATTGGAATTGTTGTTTCAGGACTAAATAAAGGCACCCCAATCGAATCATAAGAAGGAAATATTCAATTGCTCGAGGACAAGCAATTTTGGGAAGGGTCGACAGTAATGTTCCCTCTCCCAGAGAGACTTTAATAAATAAATCATAATATTAAGCTATGACAAAAATTAAATACCTAGTAATAATTATATAAGTAATTAATTAATAAATAATAATTAAATATAATATGATTAATATCTATAATTAGATAAGTTTATATTAAATAGTAATATGAAGATATTAAATAAAGAAATAGATAATGAACAAATAAATGAATAATAAGTTAATAGATAAATAAATAATAAATATAATTTATTATTAAATTCATTCTATAATGAAACCTAGACTATTATAATAATAATTGAATCAATAGAATTAATATAAATATATTTAGTCTAATAAATAATAATAAAATGTGATTATAAAATAAACAATGATATTAATAATCATTGTAAATGGTAATTAAAATAAATTATAAATAAATAATAATTAATAATTATAGAAGCATATCTCTAACATTTAAAGGTGGCAACCCTTCAACATGCCAATGTATATAATGGATATCATGACTTTTAGATATGGAGGAAATAAATTAAAAAAGAAAAGAATAATAATAAGATGGGATTATTCAAATTTCAACCGAAAACAAGAAAATAAATGTAGGAGAAAATCAAGGAGGAAATATAGGAGAAGATCAAGGAGGAAATGTAGGGGAATATTAAAAGGAAAGAAATATTGAATAACACATAAAGAAAGTAAGTATATCTTTTTTGAGTTAATTTATTTATAAGAATTGTATGAATTAGATATTAACAATAATATGAAATAATAAGTTATGAAACAAACATTGAAATAACGAATTATGAAATATAGTAATATTGTTAAGAAGTAAACTTACATTTGAAATAACTTAACTCAAATATATTTTTTTTAAATTAAATAATCGATAGATCAAAAAGGAAGGTACAATAACAAAATAAGGGGGAGGCAAGCCTCAACCACCAAGTTCAACTGAAGATCATACTCAGTCAACTAGCACAATAAGTAACAGTTTAATGAGATTACAAAAGAGAGCAAAATAGAAGCTACTCCAAAATATCATCTTGATCATCAAACCAAGCTGTCCATCCCAGCTCTCCTTCCATCCACACCATCTTCTTCTTCTCAAGGATTTGAGTAAAGAACTCAAGTCTATTTGAAAAGGGGCCTCTAGTATCCCGCATCTCTTTGAGCAGCTCCTTGAGGGCTTCCTCAAAAGCAACTTGATTGTCAATAATGTTGGCCCATTCAAGCCCATGTTTCATCTTGTATATGAACATCGTAGCGAGCCCATCATGAAGAAATCTTTTCAACTTGTCTTTTTCAAGCTTCATGATGCAACAAACCTGCGAGACAATCTTAAAACGTATAAGTTTCAAATGAAACAAAGTAAGGGATCTGCTAACATCTTGGAATTTGTCCTCATTTCTACATTTCCATATAAACCAAAGGATATGGGAAGAAAGAATATTCCAAAACAAATTAGCATCCCTCTTAAGACCAGATATATTTCCAATAATAGCATCAAGAACAGTGACATGATCAGCTATAGAAATTCCAAAGAAATTCCATATAGATCTAGCAAATTGGCAAGTAAAGAAAATATGTCTTAAACTTTTAGGAGTCCTGCAAATAGAACAAGAGTCAGTACCACCAATCTGATTTTTAACAGGCAGCCTATCAAGAAGAATTTTCCATTTAAAATGCAATAACTTGGGAGGAACATGAGACTTCCAAAATCTGTCAAGAATCTTTTGCCATTCAATAGAGTCCAGGTTCACATACCAGATGATATTCAGGTGTGAAATAATAGAGTGGTCTTTGTTAAGCACCTTATATATGTCTTTAGCTTTGATATTATGCAAGAGTGATCCATCATCCCAACGAAAAGATAGAAATCTATGGGAATCCACATCACATCTGCAAGGGAGATTAAAGTTACGATAGACATTGGCAATCATATTATAAGTACGCTTGTGAGAAACAGGGAGATTGAATTTAGTTCTGATATCCTGCTAGCTGGCAAGGTTGTCATTCTCCAAGATATCAATGAGGCATTTAACACCCTAGTTGTTCCAGAGTTTCATAGAACATCCTTGAGTCATAGCAAGAGGCTTACCATTATGTTGTAGATTCCACAATATAGATCACTCATCATGAATAGACTATTGTTAATAGTGCTAGAATTATCAATAAAGCCCCTCACAAGTTCCCAAGCCTTCCAGATAGACTTAAAAACCAAAGAACCATGGATGGAGACAGGGAACGTTCCAACAACAATGTTAGCAAAAGGAAGATTCTTCCAATACTTGGTTTTCTTAGGGTGACCAGATTGAATATTATATCTAAGGAGAATCTTCCAAGGCTCCTGACCATCAAGAGCCCGAAAAATCCACTTAGCAGCAAGGGAAATACCTTGGATCCTAATGTCTTTAAGGCCTAAGCCACTATCTTTCTTATCAATGTGGCACCAACTCCATTTAACAACGTGCTTCTTTTTGTTACCTTGGCCGTCAGACCAAAGGAATCTTCTGATAGCCTTCTGAATTTCAAACAATTGGTAGTTGCTGAACATCCAAACAGAGGAATAATATATACTATAAGAAGACAAAATTTTTTGGCAAACTTGCACTCTACCAGCAAGAGACAGTGCCCTATTATCCCACTTGAAAAGCTTCTTGATAATTCTATCCTTAACCCAGATCCACATGTCTTTGAGAGAAGGGGAGATGGAAAAAGGAACCCCCAAGTATCTCACAATTTTATTAGGTCCGCCCCAAGAGTATCCAAATTGGGGAAACCAATCTGGATGTTCCTCATTCCAACCAAGCATGATAGATTTGGATTTAGAGATGCGAACACCTGAGATGGTTTCAAACAAGACGAACTTCAAATTGAGATGTTGGATATTAAGACAAGATAATTCAATGAAAAGCGAGGTATCATCCGCAAATTGGATATTAAGGAGCTCCGAGCTATCAGGGAGAGAAATGCCCTTAACTTTGGGAGAGATAGTATTGTCTCTGAGGATATAATACAAGGCATCAGAAGCTATGACAAAAAGAGCAGGAGCAAGGGGGCATCCTTGACAAATAGATCGAGACAGGGGGATAGGATTAGATAAAAAGCCATTGAGATCAATTCTAGCAGAGGAATCTTTAAGCAGGACTTGAATGTATCTGACAAATTCATTAGGGAAGCCAAAGGCCTAAAGAATAGGAAGGATGAAATCCCATTCAATATGGTCATAAGCTTTCTCAAAATCTAAAAGAAACATAGTAGAGCACTGATTCAAATTTTTGGCCCAATCCATAGATTCCCAGCTGGTAATAAGGTTTTCCAGGATATATCATCCTTTGATGAACCCAGTCTGGGTAGGGCAGATAAAGTTAGGCAAAATATTACAAGTTTGGAGGCCAAGGCTTTGGCCAAAATTTTGTAAGAAACATTAAGCAGAGTAATTGGCCACCATTTCTTGATGAGGGACTTGTCTCCATCCTTAGGGATAAGTTTAATAATCCCCATATTGATAAAATTGCCAAGAGTGCCATGATCATAAGCTTCTGAATAAAGATCAAATAAATCCTTGGCAATCCAATCAACATTGGATTGGTAGAATTCAGCAGGAAGGCCATCCAGCCCAGGCGCTTTATCCTTCTTAAGAGCAGATATAGCATTAGATATTTCTTGTATCGATACCTTATCCCTGAGTATGGAGGCATCCCCCTCATCAATTTTCTTGGGGATAAGATCCTTACACCTATTCCTAAGATCCTTGACATTGATGTTGTCCTCAGAACTGAATAGAACCTTATAAAACTTCTCGAAGGCAGCAGCAATGTCATTGATATCAGTAAGCTCTTGATTATCCACTACAATTCTATCAATTTTCTCTTTATTCTGCTTATGTTTAAGATGATTAAAGAAGAATTTGGAGCCCTTATCACCATATTTCAACCATTGATGGCGGCTTCTGACAGAGGCCCCAATGGTTTTAATATGTTGATGCTTCCTCAGAGTATCCCTGGTAGCAGAGACACATTCAACATGTGAAATAGACATGGGATTAGCTTGAACCTCAGCTTCAGCTGATTGCAATTGTTCGTTCAAAGTGTTGTTCACTCTTCTATAATTCTTAGCCTTCCTTTGCCCTAAGGTTTGAAATATTTTCCTCCACAAAGTAACATTGCTATTCCATCTATCAATATGAGTAAAAGAGTTATTAATATGGTTAAAATTCCTAACCATCTTAACAGCAATGTTAGTATCCTGATCATTAAGCAGCGAGGTGTTAAGGATAAATTTATCATTACGATGAGCAAAAGGGGCAAGAGCATTTCTAATGTTAATAAGAGCAATGATAGGGAGGTGATCAGAAAGGGTAGAGGCAGAAGCAATAATAAGGGCATGTTGTTGGATAGGCGAGAAGGAGAAAAAATCAGAATTCACATAAAATCTATCAAGCCTGGAATAAATCCTCTTAGCCCCCTGTTGAAAATTACACCAAGTGTACCAGAGGCTAGAAGTATCTCTTCTATACCCTTCCATAGGGTCAAATAAATTAAATTTTTGTTTACAATGATCCCAAAAGTCCTTCTCATGATGTTTCCAAGTAAAAGGGAGACCCCCGAGTTTATCATCTTGGTTCTCGACCATGTTAAAGTCCCCAGCAAAAATCCAGGGAATGTCGGGAAGGTTAAAAAGCCAGTCCCAAAGAATGATCCTATCTTTAACCTCATTGGGGGCGTAAATGGAGCAAATGCCAAATGATGAACCGTTAAGCTCAATAACAGCCCATGCCACACGGTTGCAGGGGGAGCAACCAACAGACATAATATATTTAGCCCAGTAAGGATTAATAAGAAAAGCAGCACCACCTTTCCCTTTAGGATGGTTAGTACAGATTTTGATAGCATCCCTCCAGATAAAATCTAGAGAAGAATTAAGAAGAAAATTAACAGCCTTAAGCTCTTGCATCATAAAAAAATCTAAGTTCTTGTGACCCATTAAAAACCTCTTAATAATCAACTTCCTATCCGGAGACTCTAGGCCTCTAATATTCCAGGATATGCACTTCATGATGATGAATTCAATAGAGGGCCAGTAAGAGGAGTCAGAGTCTCCCCGTTTTTCTTTTTATTTTTTGACCCTAAGGGCCTACCCTTCTTTTTGGAAGCCGAGGAACCCCAGGGAGGGTCCTCCTCATCCTCACCATTATTCAGTTGAGAGAAATTGGAGTGGGGGCCAATCATATTGAAATCAGGATTCCCTATATTCCCATTAATGTTATGTTCAACCGGGTTCTGTATTCTAGCATTATCAGAGCCTTTATTAGCAAGTATAACTTCAATAAAAAAATCATCATTTAATTCATTAAGACCAGAGATGGGGGGGCTGATGTTGCTATCATCAGAAGGGGGGACAACATTCAAGTTAGGGAAAGTTTTACTACTACCCATGCCTGTAGGGACCTCACTCATGGTAACATCACCAGACCTACCATCCTATGAGTTCTGTCCTTCCAAAAAATTAATATCAGAGATCTTACTATCCATAGAAGGTCCATTTTCAATTAACAGAGTAGGGGAAGCCAAAGCAGCAAAGGGGTTCGATTTGGAGGTAGCACGGATCTGATCAGTAGCCAAATGTTGCGCACTCTTTTTCCTAGGCTTCTTATTTTTCATAGTTTGAAAACCCTCATTATCTCTCAAACTATTTCTTTGGTCCGAAATGATAGGTTGTTGAGCTATAGGGTTAATAAAACTAGATTTATCAGGCCCTTTTCCAGAGTGTGAATCAGAGAAGGATTGATTAGGGATCGAAGTATCAGGGATAGTGGCCAATTCCCTGCTACCGAAATTACCATCTGCAAAGTTTCCTTGGGACGGTTCATTATTTTTCTTATTAATGATGGGGCAATTCTTCCGAATATGCCCTTCCTTTTTGCACAAAAAACATGCGTTTAGACCTCCAAGGATTTCAACCGGGCAGGAGATGGTTTCACCATGGATTTTCAAGGTAAGTTTTAGGGGAATATCAACCCCAGGTTTAAGAGAAACTAAAAGCCTAGCATCAAGATTGGACACAAGTCTGGAAGTTTCATCAATTCGAATGATAGAGCCAAATGGAGCAAGCAAATGTGTAAGGAATTTTCATAGGAAAGGGGGAACTTCTTTTAAGATAAGCCATCTGGGTGAAGACAAGGTGAGAACTTCTTCACAAACAGCATCATGCGACCAAGCCAGAGCCCTAAATGAAGTTTTACCAACATTCCAGTATTGTCATTTTAGGGCTTCTACTTGAGCCTCATGATTATTAAAGAAAATAATGAAAAGCCCTTTTTGAATTTGTCTACAGAAAGAGATCTTAAGCCCTAATTTTAAATTCCATAAGTTATGAAACCAGTCGTCCAAGAATTTCCTAGGAGGGCATTTCTCAATATCAACACATGCAAAGAAAATTGCGGTGTCATAGAGCCTAGACTTCTCCAAAGAAATTTCCTTGAGCATAGCGTCGTTGGGTGAGACAACAAATTCATTCAATATGTTAGGAGATTCCTTACCTTCTTCAAGCGATCTCTTGCCTCCAACCACCTGCACAAATCTCGCAACAATGGAGACCCCATGATTGCTGGGAGCCACCATTTCAGTGAATGATTTCTTATGAGGTAAGGGTGAAGGGCTAGGGCCAGCTTTAACGACCGAGGGTGCGGATTCCGAATCAGAGGGCAAGGAAGATCCGGGAGCCGAAGACACATTGGAGGGAAAATGAGAAGCCAAGTTGGACGCAGGTTTAATGCAGCCATCGGAACCCATTTCCATAGCACAAGGAGTAAATGCAAGTCAGAGCACAATAAAGGAGTTAAGGTCCAGAGAAAGCAAACCGAAGTGGAGGAGCGTTCTCCTCCACACACTATCGCCACGTCCTCAGGAGCATGCGTCACATCCGAGCATGAAGGACATAGCAGATGCCAGCGCAGATCGCCATCAAAAAATGCTGATAAAATTCGCTCGCAGAGCAAAGCCCCAAAATCCCAGAGTCCTATCTTAACTCAAATATATTGATAAATAAGTAGCTAATATATATAATATGAAATAAATACATTATATAGAGAATTATGAATTCTCGTGATTATAAGTATAAAATTATTTAATAATGAATTTTTATGATGATAGGTTATTGAGTATAAATTATATCTTATTCATAACTCACTAATCACTATTAAGGGGATAGGGGTATGTGTAGGAAGAAGCGAGTAAATTAGGAATCCACTTGTAGACTGTACAAGCGTTCTAACACAGTAAATCCACCATCTTTCTTAAGGTCTATGATTAGGAGTGAAGTAAGGAATTAGAGCTTAAATATATATAATAATGAATTAGAGATTATTCTAAATATAATCTAAATGCATAATGATGTATGATAATTATTGGAGATTCCTAGTATAAAACATTACAAATTACCATTCCAAAAATCCAAACTCTAATTATGAATTTTAAAACAAATCATTTAAGGTCCAAAATGGAATCATTACATTCTAATGATAGATTGATCTCTATTATCATTCTGATAATGGATCACATAACATAATTCTGAATGTTGATAGAAAATCTGTACACACACTAATCCATACATTTTTAATCTCCCTTCATTTACATTGCTTAAATGTCTATCCCAAAAATATAAATCTCAATTGGGTGTTTCCATCTACATTAAACTAACTGATCCATTTCATTCTTTTTTTGGAAGATGGAAGAAATGTGTGATTTGACAGTGACTGAAATAGTGAAGGCTTTATTAGAAGTGTAACTGTGGTGTGGTCATTAAAAGACACAAATCCTATTTGCTCAAACATGGTAATTTAGTTTCTAATCCTATTTTGGTTAGATTTCCTTTTCTCTCCATAACAATTTCTAAATATTCAGCTGGTACGAAAAGCTCAAGGGAAAGTAACTGAACAAAACATAAGCATGAAGTGAGTCTCAAGAAATGAATCTTCTGCACAAAAAAGACTTAAGATTTTTCTAAGTAAGCTCTAAATTTTGATAAAACAAATTTTCTCCAAAGGCTAGAAAACATATATAGATATCTCACTTTGCACAAATGCTTGACAACTACAGTTTGGAGGTAGTAGAGATACGGGCTCTCGAAACTTAGAAGATCTCCATCATTGTTAAACGGTAACAATATCAAACTGCAAGCACAAAGTCAATTCCAGTTAGCATAATGTGGTCATGGTTGTCATTGGATAACAAACTTAGAAAGAGAAAATCCTTAAAACAAGCTCCCATTAATCAAAGAACTGTCAAGACATTAGTTACTATCCACAACTTCTTAAAAGCTGTTTCCTGAAATTATAAAATTGAGACTTTCTTGAATTCTTCTCGAATGAGAAATTAGGTAGAAATAACAGCTGAACATGTTTGAATCAATTTCTTTGTGGCATGACCTATTATGATATCAAGTATTCTGAAAATAACAGCTGAAAATGTTTGAATCAATTTCTGAACCATTTTTACCCCAAACCAAACCCTCTGTGCTTCATCCTCTTCCATTAGAGGCAAAAGTATTTTCTCTGCTCACTTTGGCTAGGCGATGATCTACTTCATCATGACCTTCATTGCTATTATCAACATTAGCTGAAGTTTCACATAAAGATCTTGAAACTCTTCTTATGAATTTTATCTTCATATATTCTTGAGATTCTTCATCACCAGAAGAGGAGTGCTCCAGCATTGTGCTTTCTTCACTAGCAATAGGTATATCATTCATTTGTTGTTTACTTGTACTTTTTCCTCTGTTGCTTATATTTTGATTATGAACATTTCAAAATTTTCTATGTGATTTTCTGACTATAGTTGTTGCAGTTACTTTTATGATATGGTTATAACAATCTTGTACTGTTTGGCTAAATACAGGCAGCTCATGTAATTATTCTTTTAGGTTCTCAAATATGGGTGGAAGATTCTGAAGTGTCCTGGATTGATGGAGAAGTTATAGAGATCAATGGTCAACATGTTAAAGTTCAGACAATTGATGGAAAGTTGGTAAGTAAATAATATTATTTTTAATGACAGCCTCTTTAGATATTTTTTTTTGTTGTTGTGACTTCTCACAATCAGTTTTAAAAAATACTACCAATGGCAATATTTTTTTTTTTTAAATGGGCTTATGTCTACTAATATTATTTTCAGCTTTTCCTTCTACATTGTGTATGATAAATATTTGGTCAATGGATAAATAGTTCTTTTCAGAGAAGCTATGGTATACACACTCAATCCTAGGGATTGATGTTATATCTACAAAGTCAATATTCACTTCTTATTACTATCAGAGTGAAATTGCTGGTAAATATGGTTGGTAGTCGTATAACAATATTCACGTTCTAGAGATCCAAATAAGAAGCTTTCGCTTGTGTGCAAGTGACTGTAAAATTATCAAATGTATATCCAAAGGATTGTGAAGCATTGTCATTTGTAGTGGATGATATGGCAAAACTTGATTATTTACACGAGCTAGGAGTTCTACAAAATTTGCATCTAGATATCTACTAAATGAAAGTTATGTGTGAGTTTTCAAGGTTTTCTTTGAATTGCCTTATATTGTGATCTAGTTATATTTATATATTTCTTCATCTATTTTCTCTTCATTTATAACACTCTTCTATTCTTTTTTATCTTAGTTAAAGTACAATACATGTGATTTTGAAAAAACTACAAAAATGGTGTTACTAAAAGCAATATTTCTATGATGGCATTATGTGGTATCTGACAGACCTACTCTGGGAGAATGTTAATTTCCATCAATCCTTTTAGAAGACTTCCGAACTTGTATGACAGACAAATGATGGAATAATACAAAGGGGCAACATTTGGAGGGTTAAGTCTACATATGTTTTCTATGGGAGATGTTGGATACAGGTATGCCTCTCCAATTTTTTGATTCAAGTTGTGTTTTGTGTTAGATAGACTCTGTTTCATACATCCATTTAAAAATTTTATGCATACAAGGTCATGATCAATAAGGGGATAAGTCATTCCATTTTAGTGAGTTGAGAAAGTGGGGTAGGTAAAATAGAATCCACCAAAATACTTGTGTTATCTTTCTTATATGTGTTATTTCATGCAGTCATTTTGCTAAATTTGTTGACCTACAATTTGACAAAAATGGAAGAATGTCAGGAGTTTCTGTTAGAACATACCTACTAGAAATGTCTCATGTTTGCCAAATTTTAGATCCCTAGAGAAACTAACATTGCTTCTATCTTCTCTGTTGTTAGAAATATGTCTAATCTCACCTTGCTTTTCGTGCTTTGTTCTCCAGCTCAGCATATTTACCCACATTTAAGGCAATTTATTTGGAATGCTTTCTGGAGAAGTTTTGACAGATTTGGTTTGATTTGCACAATCTGGCTAATTACTCTCACACACTTTGTGGGCGGTAAAATATATTAATATTTTATTTCTCATAGCTGTCATCTATAGATTTTTTGATTTATTGTTGTTTTGTGGTCTTTTTTGTATGATGTAAAAAAAGAAGAGAACAGGGCAACACAGCTTTGCATCTGAAGAGAAGAAGAAACTCTGAGCATCATGCTCTATTAAATTGTTCCATCTTTTTCATATATGAATATATATAAATCTGTTTGTGTCCATCTTGTTGTGTTCTGTTTATTTCAATTCCTTCACCCCTATTTCCACATCTGGTATCAGAGCTATTGGTTCAAACATCAAGTCTCTATTCTGGGTCTGCACTTATTTCTTGATTGATAGCCATCAATGCCTTCCACAGCCTCAACATTTGGTGCTTCCTTGTCTAGCTTGCAAACCCCTCTTTTCACAAGCAAAAATTATGAGTATTGGTCATTAACTATGAAAGCCTTGTTTAGGTCTCAAGATGTGCAGCTTACAATGCACTCACCCAGGCAGAGAAAGATCTCTTGAAAGAGCAAAGAAAGAAGGATGGAAAAGCTCTCTTCTACATTCATCAAGCAATGCATGAAAGCATACTACAAAGAGTTGCAGCAGAAAATCAAGAAAAGGAGGCATGGGACACACTACAAACAACCTATCAAGGTAAGGACAAAGATAAATCTACAAAACTTCGGATACTTAGAAGAGAATTTGAAAACATGAGTATGAAAGATTTAGAGTCTGTGGAGTTATTTTTTACTCGTGTTGTTGGGCTAGTAAATCAGATAAAATCACATGGGGAAACATTAGAAGAGACAAGGATAGTTGAGAAAATGTTAAGGGTTATGCCTACTAAGTTTGATCCTTTAGTTGTTGCCATAGAGGAAATTAAGGATTTAACCCAGCTGACAATGGATGAATTGCATGCATCTTTGATAAATCATGAATATAGGTTGAATAGATCATAGACCTCCATTGAGAATGCTTTCTCATCTCAGGCTTCAATAAGTCATGGAAGAGGTAGAGGTAGATTTACTTCTAGGGGTAGAGGAAGAAACACATTTAGAAGACGTAACAACAGTCCTACAAATCAAGGTGGAAGAGGACATAACAATGAACCATCTCATAATCATTCAACTGGTCAAAGACAAGACAAGTCAAATGTTCAATGTCATTACTGCAAGAAATATGGCCATTATGCTTTTGAGTGTAGAAAGAAACAACATGATCAAGGAAGACAAAATCAAAATCCCCCAGAAAATTCTACAAAAAATTCTATGTTTATTGCATGTACAAAGATTGCTGAAGCAATTCCTACAAAATCACCAGTTGAAAGCATTATGGTTCAAGAGAGTCCAAATGATATTTGGTATTTAGATTCTGGTTGTAGCAATCACATGTCTGGAAATCTAGATTTTTTTTCTAGCTTGGATAAATCGATCACTTTAAATGTTACTCTTGGGAACAATAATCAAGTGAATGTTATGGGAAAAGGCACCATTGACATTCTAACAAAAAAGTGGGAGCAAAAAGTCATTCATGATGTTTTTTATGTTGCTGGTTTGAAATATAATTTGATGAGTATTTGTCAATTAGTGCAAAAAGGTTATAGATTTTATATGAAAAATAATGCATGTGTCATTCTTGATAAATATCCCAGCACACAGCTAATTGTAAAGGTACAAATGACAAAAAATAGAATGTTCCCATTGAGGTCGAAACCTGACATCAAATGAAACATAGGTGGAGCAGCATTTAAGACTGAAAATTATGAAGACACCACTCAAGTTGCTCTAGAAATTTTCTTTGAAAAAGAGCAATGTTGCAAAGTTTCTCCAGAAGGGAGCTAGAAAAAGGAACAAGGCTGCTCCAAAACAGAACAAGGTAGCTCCGGAAAGAAAAAAATTTAAACTAAAGAAGATGAACTAAATGGTAATGTAACTGTTCAAACAACTTTTCAGTCAATGGTGAAAAATGAGTCATGGTTGTGGCATTTGAGATTTGGTCATTTGAACTTTGGAGGTTTGGATTTGTTGCATAGGAAGAATATGGTTAAGGGGCTGCCATTGATTAAGAAACTAGATAGAGTATGTGAAGCATGCATATTGGGTAAACAACGTAGAGAGATCTTTCCTATTGGAAAATAAAAAAGAGCATGTAAACCACTTGAGATTGTTCACTATGATATATGTGGACCTATGCAAACTCCTTCTATTGGAGGTTGCACATATTCTCTTACTTTTATTGATGATTATACAAGAAAGACATGGGTTTATTTTTTGAGGCATAAATCTGATGCATTCGGAGTCTTTCAGCAATTCAAGGCTCTTGTAGAGAAGCAAAGTGGTTACCACATCAAAATATTAAGAACTAATAGAGGTGGTGAATATAGTTCTAATGATTTTCTAAATTATTACAGACAACATGGTATTCACAAATAATTTATAGCTCGTTACACACCTCAACACAATGGTGTGGCTGAAAGGAGAAATTGAACTATCATGGATATGGCAAGAAGTATGTTGAAGTTAAAAAAGTTTCCAAATGAATACTGGGCTGAAGCAATAGCAACTACTGTTTATATTTTGAATAGATGTCCAACTCAAGTGTAAGGAATGTGATTTCTCAAGAAGCTGGGAGTGGTAGAAAGCACAATGTTGCTCACTTTAAAGTCTTTGGATGCATTGCATATGCTCATTGTTAATATGATTTAGAACAACAAAGAGGGGGGGTGAATCAGTTGTTCTCAGGTCTTGATGTATAAAACAACTTCAAAAACTTTTACTTAAAGCAGATCAAGTCACCAAAGCAAACTTGGTCACCACTAATTCAATAATAGAAACATATAACTCGGTAGTCCACTACCTTGCTATAACTAACTTATGAAACACTTAAATGTTCAAACCAAAACATTCACACAAGTATGACAACAGGATTTATAGTGGAAACCCAATATGGGAAAAACCACTTTGTAACATGCTACTATTAGTTAAAAGCCAACCCTGTCAAAGGTTACAATACACACTGTCAAGTGTGACCCAGTAAAAGGATTTCAATCACCCTGTTAAAAGTGAGCCTGGTTAAAGGACTTACATACACTCCATTAGAATGCAACCTTGTTCAAAGGATTTAACCTATGACTGTTAGGTCAACCTCTATTAAAAGGATTTTGACTGCTACAATGGTTAGAAAGTAGTAGTAGTATTGATCTGAAAACATACAACTCCCTTTGCAAATATCAGATCTGATTCCGTACACAAATGCTAGTTTACTAACTTTGAAACTTTTCCATCTCCATCTCTGATCTGCTCGGAACTTTCCTTCAAGCAATCACCACACTTTTCCTTCAGCCTTTTCACTTATACAGTCAATAAAACTTTACTATTCTTCCAGCATCTCCTTCACCCATGCATTCTCATACCTCATGCTTTGATTCCCTTAATACTTTCCTCTGTTAGGTTAACTTTTCTTTTTCTGCTTAATCTCCTTCGTAGATCTTAGGGTTAGGTCAGATTCATTGAATCTACCCACTTCATGTTCTTCATTTCCTTTTCTAGAATCATCTCAAATCTCATAAAGATTTACAATAAAACATTTTACAAAGCATTAAATGCTTCCATACATTCAATAAATAAAGTCAACACGGTTTACATAATCCAAGAATTCAAACAATGTCGTCCCCAAAATAAATTCTCTTCAAATATAAAATTGTTGATGCTCGGTCAATACTGTGATCATTCACTCAGTCTCCATGTAAAATTCTCGGTCACTACTAAAACTGTTTCCTTGGCAAATACTGATACTTGGCAATTTACTAATACTCGGTCGACACTAGATTTTGCTCGGCATCCACTAACTCGGTCGACTCTGTCATAACTTGACTTAAACATGATTTCTTCATTTTTATAGTTTAGGCTTCAACTTTTACTAAAATAAACAATACATTATCTCATCATTGTGCAACATAGTCAAGTACACTTTGTAGTATCAAGATAATTCAACCTTTCCTTAGGTGCTATTGTTACCAACCTTGCCCCACTTTTCCTCAACAATTCAATAGATATAGTACTTTCCTAAGTAGCAAGAGTCTTACCAATTAAGGTTTGACATCAATGACAATACAACAATTGTTTCAATTGTAGTTTCCAACAATCTCCCTCTTTGGCATTGATGGCAACACCATATGAAATTACCTGAATAACACATGGATTACCAATCAATCCAAAAAACTTATCTGTCCATCAAAGAAAATTTATAATATCCTTAGCTTCATTCTGATTCAGAATTAGTAAATCTCACTTCTGTGACTGTCAAAAGTATCTAGATCTCCCTCTATCCTTATCTTTCATTTCAGTTCATCATTACTACTCTTTAATTCATGTGTTATAGTATCATTTCAGTTCAATCTCCCTCTTTGAAAAAAATGCTGAAGCAGCAACTAAAAGATACGTCCAACAGATGTAGATATATCTGTTTAGCACAGTGTTTCTCCCTCTGTCATCTTACTTACAACTGATTTGTTATCTTTTCTTCTTCTTCTTCATAGCTCTAGGACAGTCCTAAAGTGTGACAATCTTCTACATCAATGTGTCAAATATTCTGTTGTAGCTTATTTGATGCAATGCTCCTAGCTTGTCTAGGCAGCCTCAATTAGGGGAAGGACCCCTAATTGACTTCTCAGGTACTCATGAGCTTCTTTAGGTAAAGCTTTAGTGAATATGTCTGCCAATTGTTCTTTTGTATTCACATATTCCATTCAGACTTCCTTGTCTTGTACTAGTTCCCTCAAATAGTGATACTTGATTGCTATGTGCTTTGTCTTTGTGTGCATCACTGGATTCTTAGAAATATTGATAGCACTTGTGTTGTCACAGAAAATAACAACAGGTTCAGTGATTTCTTCTTTCATGCCTATCAACAATTGTTTTATCCATATCAAATTTGAATAGTTTACAACAGCAGCAACATACTCGGCTTCCGCAGTAGATTGGGAAATGCAATTTTGCTTTTTGCTTGTCCAGGAGACTAAACTATGTCCAAGAAAGACAGCTCCACCACTAGTACTCTTTATGTCATCTACATTTCCTGCCCAATCAGCATCAGTATACACTGTCAGTTCAAATTTATCATTCTTCTTATAGTATATCCCATAGTCGACAATTCCTTTCAAATATCTCATAATTCTCTTCATAGCCATCATGTGTGTTTCCTTAGGATTGGCAGAAAATCTTGCCACAATCCCAACAACTAATGCAATATCAGGTCTACTGTGTACAACATACTACAATTTTCCAATCATGGATCTGTACAAGGTCTGGTTAACTTCTGTAGCATCATCATTCTTAGAAAACTTTTGTCCAGTAACCATAGGAGTGCCCACTGGTCTAGCATCTTCCATTCCAAAAAATTTCAGTATTTCATTAACATACTTAGACTGTGTAATGAAAATACCTTTCTTCATCTGATATACTTGTAAACCAACAAAGAATTTGATCTCACCCTACATACTCATCTCAAATTCAGTTTGCATTTCATGTGAAAAACTTTTACACAATGCATCTTGTCCACCAAAAATAATGTCATCAACAAAAATTTTGGCCAACAAAATACCTTTTCCTTCTTCATTCTTCATTTATAGGTTGCTTGTGTCATTTGTCCTTGAAAATCCAATCTGTATCAGATAATTATGCAACCACTCATACCATGCTCTGGGAGCTTGTTTCAATCCATATAAAGCTTTGTTTAGTTTGCATACCATATGTCTTTTGTTTGGATCAATAAAACCTTCTGGCTGTTCTATGTAAACTTCTTCTTCTAGTATACCATTTAAAAGTGCAGACTTGACATCCATTTGATATACCTTGAAATCTTTATAAGCAGCATATGCAAGCAGAGTTCTTACTCCTTCCAATCTAGATACAGGGGAAAATGTCTCCCCATAATCAATTCCTTCTTCTTGTGCGTAGCCTTTGCATACTAGTCTAGCTTTGTTCCTAGTGATTTCAACTTTCTCATTCAGCTTGTTTCGAAATACCCATTTTGTTCCAATAACATTCTTATCTGCAAGTCTCGGCACTAAAGTCCAAGTTTCATTTTTCTCAATCTGGTCAATCTCTTCATTCATTGCTTGTATCCAGTCTTCATTTTCTAATGCTTCTTTAGTTGTCTTAGGTTCAAATTCACATAGTAAGCATGTTGGATCCTTGGTCTTGCTTCTAGTCTGAACTCCAGTATCTTTATCTCCAATTATCTATTCAAGCTTGTGATGTCTTCTTACATATTTTGCCAAAATAGGTTCAACATTTTTCTCTTCTATTTCATCAGGTTCCCCAACAAGATTGTCAGATTCAGGTTCTGAATGCTTGGCAACCTCTTCCTGATCCTCAGCAACATTATCATGTAGCTCGGCATGTTCTTGTTCTCTCTCGGCACTATTTTCCTGACGCTCGGCATCATCTATCTATTTCTTGGCATTGCTTACCCGAGACTCGGCATCAGGTGCATGTTTGATACCTGCCTCATCTATTTCCTCAATGTACACAAAAGATCTGTAATCTTCTGGTTCTCTTTTACTATCAGCCTCATTTCTTTCTGCATACTCATCAATTTTTACATTCATACTTTCCACAATTTTGTTAGTGTTAGAGTTCAAACACTTATAAGCTTTACTTTTTGTGGAGTAGCTTAGGAATATGCCTTCATCACTTTTAGCATCAAATTTTCCATTCCTAATATCTTTCAATATGTAACACTTGCTTCCAAAGATTCTAAAGTATTTAACACTCGGTACATGTCCATACCATAATTCATAGGGTGTCAGATTTGTACCTTTCTTGATCTGTACCTAATTAAGAGTGTAAACAGCTGTACTTACAGCTTCTTTCCAATATTTATGTGCCACATTCTTTTCAATCAATAGTGTCCTATCATAGTCCAAAATAGATATGTTCCTTCTTTCTGCTATACCATTCTGTGGAGGTGTCCTAGGTGCAGACATCTGTCTTTTGATTCCTCTATCATTGCAAAATAGATTAAATTCATTTGATGTAAATTCTCCACCTCGGTCAAATCTAAGACATTTCAGGTTCCTACCTATCTCCTTCTCAACCTTAGCCAAATACCACTTAAAAAATTGAAAAGCATCAGATTTTTCTTTCAGAAACATTACATGCATCATCCTGGTATGATCATCAACAAACAAGATAAAATATCTAGCACCACAGTAACTTTGTACACCCATGGGTCCACAAAGGTCAGTATGAACCAAATCTAAAATGTGTTCAGAAGTAAAGGTTTTGCTCTTGAAACTTGACTTAGTCATTTTTCCTAACTGGCATTCTTTGCACATCACATTCTCAGGTTTCTTCAATCTAGGTAGGCCTCTTACTTTCTTCTTCTTACTTATCTCTACTAGATTGTCAAAATTAACATGACATAGCCTCTTATGTCATAACCAAATGGCATCAAGTTGTGCAATCATACATATTTCTTTAGATAGGTCAAGATAGAACAAATTACCTCTAGTCCGCTCACCACTTCTAATCAGTTCACCAGTAGCATTAAATATCTTAGCTTTCTTGTGATGAAATTCCACTCTGTAACCAGTCTTGTTGAGCTGAGAAACACTTAACAAATTATAATTCAATCCTTCAACCCAATAAGCATTTTCACAAGACATTTTATCAGTCAGTTTAATCAATCATTTTCCTCTAACAAGACATGGTGCATCATTACCAAATGTTACACTTTTACCTTTATTATGATGTAGGTTCTCAAACTTACTTGTGTCACCAGTCATGTGATGTGAACAACCACTATCAATAATCCATTTATCATTCTTGTTCACATAGGAAATCAATGCAGTTTTCTCATCCTCATCAGATTCATCTTTCATTGCAACATAGACAACCTCAATTTCAAAATCATCAATATCAGTGTCAGTCTCTTCTTCAGCAATATAACAGGATTTCTTACCTTTTCCTTTGTAGTCTTTGTACCTTTCGTAGCTTTTGTCATCTCTTCTTTCTTTGTGTTTGTTGTTTCTTTCTTCATCTTTATCCTTCCTGTCAGGACGTCTAGCAGCTATATGACTGACTTTATTACATGCAAAACATATAATAGAGATTTTACCTTTATATTTTCCTTCCCTCTTCTCGGTCTTCTAGCCATAAGAGCTTCTAGATCTTCAATATCTTCATCAAAAGTGTCACTGTCGTCTTCACTTTCACTTTCACTTTCACTTTTACTTTTACATCTTTCTTTCTCCTTCTTAGGCTTGTTCAAAACTAATTGTGACTTAAAAGCAGATTCAACATTTCCAAGATTACCAACAAAGAAGTTATCATAATTAGACAGTTCAAAAGTAGTCAGTTTGCCAATCAAACCTTCCAAAGTAAGCACATTTCTAGAGTTACATCTAGATTCTTGAATAGCTAAGATCTTAATAGCATATATAGGATGCAGAGTTCTTAACACCTTTCCAATTATGGTCTCATCATCAATAATTCCATTTTCTCCTCTAATAGCATTCACAACTTCTTTTATTCTACCACAATATTGTGCAATGTTTTCATCTTCATTCATTCTCATTTCATCAAACTTACCTCTGAGACTTTCGGCTTTAGCTTTTAGTACATATTGATCACCACCATAGATCCTTGTAAGAGTGTCACACATATCTTTAGCAGTTGTGCATTCATTAACATCTTCAAATTCTGGATAGCTTAGGGCATATGCAATTTCCAGCATTGCCTGGTTGTGTTCTTGCTTAGCTCTCATTTCCTCGACAGTCAAAGGTGCAACAGGTGTGACATAGTTATGCTCAATGTAGTACTTTGTGGAATCACCAATACTAGCCAGATGCAGCTTCATCAAGCTTTTCCATGTAGGGAAGTTTTCCTTATTCAGCTTTGGTACCTCCTTATACATCTTGATCATTTGCTTCAAGTCCCTTTAAACGTTCTTTCTGTAAACACCAATAAGCAACATAGCTCTGATACCAATTGTTAATATGATTTAGAACAACAGAGAGGGGGGTGAATCAGTTGTTCTTAGGTCCTGATGTATAAAACAACTTCAAAAACTTTTACTTAAATCAGATCAAGTAACCAAAGCAAACTTGGTCACCACTGATTCAATAATAGAAACATATAACTCACCAGTCCACTACCTTGTTGTAACTAACTTGTAAAACACTTAAATGTTCAAACCAAAACATTCACACAAGTATGACAACAGGATTTATAGTGGAAACCCAATATGGGAAAAACCACTTTATAACATGCTACTATTATTTTCACTCTTCTAAAGTGAGTTCAGTTAAAAGCCAACCCTATCAAAGGTTACAATACACACTGTAAAGTGTGACCCAGTAAAAGGATTTCAATCACCCTGTTAAAAGTGAGCCTGGTTAAAGGACTTACATACACTCCATTAGAATGCAACCTTGTTCAAAGGATTTAACATATGACTATTAGGTTAACCTCTGTTAAAAGGATTTTGACTGTTACAATGGTTAGAAAGTAGTAGTAGTAGTATTGATCTGAAAACATACAACTCACTTTGCAAATATCAAATCCGATTCCATACACAAATGCTGGTTTACTGACTTTGAAACTTTTCCATCTCCATCTCTGATCTACTCGAAACTTTCCTTCAAGCAATCACCACACTTTTCCTTCATCCTTTTCACTTATACAGTCAATAAAACTTTACTGTTCTTCTAGCATCTCCTTCACCCATGCATTCTCATACCTCATGCTTTGGTTCCCTTAATACTTTCCTTTGTTAGGTTAACTTTTCTTTTGCTGCTTAATCTCCTTCGTAGATCTTAGGGTTAGGTCAAATTCATTGAATCTACCCACTTCATGTTCTTCATTTCCTTTTTTAGAATCATCTCAAATCTCATAAAGATTTACAATAAAACATTTTACAAAGCATTAAATGCTTCCATACAATCAATAAATAAAGTCAACACGGTTTACATAATCCAAGAATTCAAACAATGTCGTCCCCAAAATGAATTCTCTTCAAATATAAAATTTCTGATGCTCGGTCAATATTGTGATCATTCACTCAGACTCCATGTAAAACGCTCGGTCACTACTAAAACTATTTCCTCAGCAAATACTGATACTCGGCAATAAACTGATACTCGGTCGACACTAGATTTTTCTCGGCATCCACTAACTCGGTCGACTTTGTCATAACTCGGCTTAAACATGATTTCTTCATTTTTGCTCGGTTAAGCCTACCAGTTTAGTCTTCAACTTTTACTAAGATAAGTTACAATACATTATCTCATCATTGTGCAACATAGTCAAGTACACTTTGTAGTATCAAGATAACTCAACCTTTTCTTAAGTGCTATTTTTACCAACCTCACCCCACTCTTCCTCAACAATTCAATAGATATAGTACTTTCCTAAGTAGCAACAGTCTTACCAATTAAGGTTTGACATCAATGACAATACAACAATTATTTCAATTACAATTTCCAACACTCATGTGTCTAAAGAGCTGAGAATAAAATTGGACAACAAAGGTGAGAAATGCATTTTTTTTGTTGGGTATTTAGAAGACACAAAAGCTTACAAGTTGTTTAATCCAATTACTAGAAAAGTTATAATCAGCAGAGATGTACAATTTGTGGAGAATGAAGCATGGGATGGAAGCATAAAAAAAAGCATAAGTGTAGCAGCAACTGATCCACATGATGAAATGACTGATGAAGTGATAGAACAAAAAGGTATCCCTCTACCAATATCTCCTTCCATGCCTGGACAAGCAACACAAGTTGTAGCACATGCTACACCTTCTTCTACAACAAGACTTTTAAGAAATCAGAATTTTTCTTCCACACAACAAACTTTACAAAGAACACCAGCCATAACATCAATTGGAATTCCATCAAACTTAGTTGATAGAAGTAGTTCATCTGATCCTACATTGGCAAGTTTATTGCAGTGAAAAATAAGGAGTTTAAGAGATATATATGAAGCTGATTTTAATGTTGAAACATCAAATTCATTTTCTATTTTTTCTTTATTTTCAGAAGTTGTTGATCCAATGTTCTTTGATGAAGCAATTAAGGATGAAGCATGGGCTGAAGTGATGGATGAAGAGATTGTAGCTATTGAGAAGAATAATACTTGGAAGTTGGTAGATTGTCCACAAGGAAAGGATGCTATTAGCGTAAAATGGATTTACAAGACAAAGTATGACATGGATGGAAATGTGTTGAATCATAAGGCAAGGTTGGTTGCTAGAGGCTTCACACAGCAGCCTGGTATTGACTACAATGAAATATTTGCCCCAGTAGTTCGC
Organism: Chamaecyparis obtusa; assembly: GCA_027943335.1. Taxonomy (NCBI): domain Eukaryota; kingdom Viridiplantae; phylum Streptophyta; class Pinopsida; order Cupressales; family Cupressaceae; genus Chamaecyparis; species Chamaecyparis obtusa. The sequence goes on from BSBK01003973.1 coordinate 185,817, forward strand.
TTGGATACCGTAAGAAGTGTTTTAGCCATTGCAGCCCAAAAGAAGTGGCAAGTTTTCCAAATGGATGTAAAATCAGCATTTTTAAATGGTTTGATTGAAGAAGAAGTTTTTGTTGAGCAATCAAAAGGATATAAAATTGCAGGACAAGAAGGTAAAGTATACAAACTGAAAAAGGCCCTCTATGGACTCAAGCAAGCTCCTAGAGCATGGTACAATCAAATTGATTCCTATTTTATTAAGAATGGTTTTAGTAGGTGCAGTAGTGAACCTACTTTATATATCAAAATGGATGAACAAGGTAAAATGTTGATAGTTTGCCTCTATGTAGATGATTTGATCTTTATGGGAGACCTTTCTATAAGTTCTTTTAAGACTTGTATGATGAAAGAGTTTGAGATGATTGATCTTGGTCTCATGAAATATTTTTTGGGAATAGAAGTTAAGCAATCAACAGATGGTATTTTTATTTCCTAGTCAAAATATGCAAGTGATGTATTGAAAAGATTTAATATGTTGAAATGCAAACCAGCTCCTACTCCAATTGTGACCGGACTAAAGTTGAGCAAGGTTGATGACGATTCCTTGGTTGATCCTAGATTGTTTAAAAGGCTGGTTGGTAGTCTCATGTATTTGAATACTACGTGACCTGACATCATGTATGGTGCGAGCTTTATTTCAAGGTACATGGAATCTCCAAAAGACTCTCATTGGTAAGCTGGAAAAAGAATTTTGAGATATGTATGTGGAACCAAGAACTATGGAATTTTGTATTCAGTTGTACATGACTTCAAACTTATTGGATATACGGATAGCGATTGTGCTGGTAGCATAGATGATAGAAGAAGTACTTTTGGTTATGCTTTTCATTTTGGATCTGGTGTTGTTTCTTGGGCTTCAAAGAAACAACCCATTATTACACTTTCTTCAGCAGAAGTGGAGTATGTAGCAGCCACTGCAGTTGCATGTCAAGTAGTATGGATGAGGAGAATGTTGGCTGAGTTGATGCATAAACAAGATGAAGCAACAAAGATTTATTGTGATAATAACTCATCCATTGCATTGTCTAAAAATCATATTTTTCATAAAAGAAGCAAACACATAGATACTAGATATCATTTTATAAGGGAGTTAGTGAATAACAAGGAAATATGTTTAGAATTTTGTAGATTAGAAGATCAATTTTCTGATATATTTACTAAACCACTGGGAAAAGGTGTTTTTGAGTACTTGAGAAGTTGTTTGGGTGTATGTGTTGAAAGTGGATGCTTCGGAAGTTTTTGAGCAGAATGTCAGCTAGTTGAGATTAAGGGGGAGTGTTAGAAATATGTCGAATCTCACCTTGCTTTTCGTGCTTTGTTCTCCAGCTCAGCATATTTACCCACATTTAAGGCAATTTATTTGAAATGCTTTCTGGAGAAGTTTTGACAGGTTCAGTTTGATTTGCACAATCTGGCTAATTACTCTCACACACTTTGTGGGCAGTAAAATATATTAATATTTTATTTCTCATAGCTGTCCTCCATAGAGTTTTTGATTTATTGTTATTTTTGTGGTCTTTTTTGTATGATGTAAAAAAAGGAGATAACAGGGCAACACAGCTCTACATCTGAAGAGAAGAAGAAACTTTGAGCATCATGCTCTGTTAAATTGTTCCATCTTTTTGATATATGAATATATATAAATCTGTTTGTGTCCATCTTGTTGTGTTATTTTTATTTCAATTCCTTTGCCCCTATTTCCACATCTATGATATATCAAACTAAGTAATCTAGACCATTTGTAATCTGATTAATCAACAAATTTTTTGAATATATTTGCCCCTCTACAAGTTGATGTTCAAAAGGTAGAATGCAAACTACTAGGACAACTATGGCTTGAAATTTTGGCACCATTTGCAAGTTAACAAGCATAAGATTAAATGAATTTTGATGATCATAGATGGATGCTTTCCATAGAACTCTTTACTTATTTTTTGCATGAGTTAACCTAGCCAATATTATAAAAACTAGCCAATATTATAAAAAATTCTAAGTTTAAGTTTTACACTAGCCATTTAGAGTTTAGAATTGAAATAATCAAGGTTGAAGCTTGAGGCCATCGAGCATGTGTTTTATATTTTGAAAATTTCCACACCCATTTTTTGAGATCACACGATCATGTTTTGCAATTTGAGATCTATCATATTGAAAGAAGCTACTGCAACTTTGAGATGATTATAACTACTTGTAATTTTAGTGGTAGAGTTTGTTTTGCAGAAAAGGTTTTCCAATCTATCTAAGTCAGAGTAGAGAGCTGCCCAAAAGTTTGGGATAATGTGATGCATTCGTAAGAGATTCAAAAAGAGATTAGTACTGAAATAATCAAGGTCGAAGCCTGAGGTTATCCAATCCATATTAGGTTATGAAAACTTTCCATACTATTTTCTGTAAGCACTCAATTGTGTTTTGCATTGTGAAATCTATTAGATCAAAATAAGATACTGCAACTCTGGGATTTCTTGAAGCTTCTCTAATTTCAGTGGAAGTCTATTTTCAAGAAAAGGGTTTGTAACCTATGTGAATAAGGCTAAGATTCAATGGTTAATTCATTTATTTTTTAAATTATATTATATTTGACATTAGATTCAATGGTCTTGGGAGCTAATGCAATGATATACTTTGGAGCATATTCAATTTGCCATAGGTTAAAAATAAACAACCAACATGTCTATTGCCAGGATACTATTGTGCGCCAATACATTTAGCATTTCTAGTAATGGTACTCTCTAGTTTAGATGTTATCCTAAATTAAAAATTCAGCAAGTAGAATGTCTTTCACGTAGTTATCATTGTGTCATATCTAGTGTTCGCAATCTCTAGGAGCTCTGTCCCATTTATTTTAAGTCTTTTTAAGCATATTGTTGAAATATAATCATTGAACAAATGGCTCACATAAGTATGGTTTGATAAAATAATTGTCAAATTTTGTACCTCAGTTGTGTTAGAAAAAAAGATTTCTCCTCACTTGTTTGCATTGAGAATTTAGTCACCTTCTTTGTTGCCTTACCAAATTCGGGAAAAGAATAGTTTAGTTTTTTTTGCCTTTGGGGTCATATAGTAGTTGAGGTATAACATATATGTTATATTAATACAAGCAGTGTGTCTAAAAAATGTTGTACTTGCAACTAACAGGCACTCATCACTGTCTCTTTATATTGCACTCATCACTCATCATTCACTTCTTCCTTATATTGCAAATTGAATAAATTCACCATTGAGTTTAAAGTATCACTAGTCATCCTCCCCTTAGGCTTTGCCACCCTTGAACTATAGAGGGAAAAACTTGAAATCATGTTTAATGGAAAGTACTAGTATACATGGTATGATTATTCTTTAAAGGGTACTAGCTCAATGGAAGAGCACCTACTTTACAAGTAGGAGGATGGTGGTTCGATTCCATCATGCCTTGATATGATTAAATATATGACTAAATTAATGACTTAATGTATGACTAAATTAAGGACTAAATATATAACTAAATAAATGACTAAATAAATGACCAAATCAATGACCAAATAAACAACTAAATAAATAACTAAATAAACAACTAAATCAAATGACAAATCAATGACCAAATAAATGACCAAATAAATGACTAAATAAATGACTAAATCAATGACCAAATAAATGACTAAATAAATGAGTAAAAAATGACCAAATTAATGACTGAAATAGTTTAGTCATAAATTTGGTCACAAGATAAATGACCGGCAATAAACTACTAATGGTTATGTGACCAAAATTAGTCATTTATCTACAATATTTGGTAGTTTATTTGGTCATATATTCTTGTTTTGTACTAGTGAAGTAAAATCTTAAATGATATGCATAGTGGAGTTTGTGGTGGCCATTATATGGCTAAGATAACAACACACAAAGTTGTGAGGGAAGGTTTCTAGTGGCCTTCATTGTTCAAGGATTCTTTTGAGCTTGTGAAAAGATGTGATGCATGCCAGAGATTCTTTGGAAAGTTAAAGTTTTCAGGTAATTTTCCCTTTAAACATGTTTAAGTTCAAGCTCCTTTTTAGAAATGGGGCATAGATTTTATTGGAGAAGTCACGTATAAGTCTAATGATGGTCATTCATGGATTTTGGTGGCCACTGACTATTTTACTAAGTGGGTAGAGAAAATCCCTACTAGGAAATTCACTAGTAAGGTTGTAATGGATTTTATTTTAAACAATATTATTATCAAATTTGGATGTCCAGAGAGAATTGTGATAGATAATGCAATGTGCTCTAGGTGTAATGAATATATTGAATTTTGTGAAAAGTATGGAATATACAGATCCACTTCATCCCCTTACCATCCACAAGGTAATGGCCAGGCTGAATCAAGCAACAAGAATTTGTTAAAGATCATCAAAAGGGTCCTTGACACTAACTGTTAAGGTTTTAGGATCATTGCAAATGTAATAGCACTATCTCATTGTATGTTTTTTTCCAAATGCAACAATCTCTTACATTTATATTGAGAATGAGCAAAGAAGAGATATGTCCCTTCATGAGACATGTCTATTCATTAATATGTAATTAATATAATGACAATTATGATTATACACACACACACACACACACACATATATATATAACATCTCTTGAGTATTATATTAATTTCTTTAATATTTACATAATAACATATATATATATATATATATATATATATATATATATATATATATATATATATATCTATGTATGTATGTATGTATGTATGTATATATATATGTATATGTATGTATGTATGTATGTATGTATGTATGTATGTATATATATATATATACACACATTAGTATCGATTTATAGTGTTTATCCGACTGAAGCTACAAAACATCGACATATATGTATGTATGTATGTATGTATGTATGTATATGTGTGTGTGTGTGTGTGTGTGTGTATTAGTATCGATTTATAGTGTTTATCCGACTGAAGCTACAAAACATCGACACTCCCTCTTAGCTAGGGAGGATAAATCAATCCAATGTAAATACTTAAGACCCTTGACAACATCAATCATATGATGTAAGAAATAAAGAAATCATCCTCAATATGTACTCAATAGAAACATAGTCTCAATATGTGGATTGCCTCCATCGGTGATTCTATCCACAAGCTCTCAAGTGGATTGCCTCAATCCACGATTCTATCTACAAGCTCTTGAGTATTGGCCTATCAGAATGTCAACACATGACACTCACCAAATACTCTGAGTATTTTCCTACCAGAACATCAACATATGATACTCACCAAGTACTCAATAAGGTATTGGCCTGCAAAATATCAACACATGATATTCACCAAATACCTATCATATATCTATACAAACAACTCATAGACCGTCAATGACATCTAACACATAGTTGTTGATTTACAAGATATATTTATGCAAACAACTCATAGACTGTCAACTTAATGACATCTAACACTTAGTTGTTGCATTAATTTATCATGATCTGTTTCAACATTATAAATAATGTATATCATGATTTAAGTTATTGTAAGATCGTCACCTGCCAATAACTTCTACAAATATAAGTGATAATCATTTGGAAGTTGTCACTTCCTCATGATTTACACAGGGGGAAGGCTCATTAAAAAAAAATCATGATTCATTAGTATAATAATCAATTATATCAAGTTTACCTCAGAAGTGTTTCACCTTCAATAGTGAACTCCCTCTCAATCAATATGATCAAGATTGTCACAAGTTGACTAAACCGTCTGCTCCCTCTGAAGCTCAAGTTTATCAACTTCTTGACCTCTTTTGAAATGTCAGAATCCCTTTGCATCTAGTCTCAATCATTAATTCATTTGCAAGCATCAAGTTCTTTCTCCCTTGAATGCAATTAGCTTGCGCTTCTGACCTAAAGGTATGTTAGAGAGAGATTACAAATAGTTCATAAAACTAAATTATCCCAAATAAATATTAATGATAAAAGCATACAAGATTTTCTATTCCAATGTTATAGTATGAATTAATAACTACATAAAAATTTATGAACATTAATCAACATGGAATACTTATCTCTTGATTAATGTAATGATCCTTTTCTTATTTGCACTATAAAAAGTGTTTGTAGCTTTTAATCAAAGAACTCTCTTTGTTCAGAAATGTACATAGACCTGTACAAATTTGATCATAACTTTTGAACCATAAACTTTCTGTCCAATCGCTTCAGTGAGATTCTTCTAAATTTGGTTTCCACAAACATATCCAAAATTTAGTAAAATCCAACGGTGCATTTGTGATATATGGTCCTCGTACTGAGACTGTAATTTTTTGAGACAGTCGCACATTCACCATTAACAAACTACTCTTACATTTGCAACTTGGCTCTGATACCATGTTAAGGTTTTAGGATCATTGCAAATGTAATAGCACTATCTCCTTGTATGTTTTCTCCAAATGCAACAATCTCTTACATTTATATTGAGAATGAGCCAAGAAGAGATATGTCCCTTCATGAGACATATCTATTCATTAATATGTAATTAATATAATGACAATTTTGATTATATATATATATATATATATATATTAGAGAAATTATATATATATATATATAGAAATTAATATAATGTAAATATTAGAGAAATTGTGTAAATATTAGAGAAATTAATATAATACTCAAGAGATATTATATATATATATATATATATATATATATATATATATACTAGTATCAATTTATAGTGTTTATCCAACTGAAGCTACAAAACATTAACACTAACAAGAAAGCATGTGATGCTAAGCTACCTCTGGCAATTTGGGTTGATAGAGTGGCTGTAAAGAATTTAATTAGATGTGCTCCATTTGCTCTAGTGTATGAGATCAAGGCCAGATTGTCTCAAAACAACTTGATTGGAATGTACAAATTTGTCCAGTTGTATGATGAAGATGTGATTGATGAGATGAAGGTCAGGATGGATGATGTCCTAGAAATGGATGAAACAAGAACATAATATGCATCAAGGAATGCTAAGCTACAAATGCAAGTTAAAAACATGTATGGAAGAAGAAATACAAAGAGAAGATTTGAAATTGATGATATAGTTCTTTTTTGGAATGCCAGATTAGAGGACAAAGGAAAACATGAGAAATTTAATCCAATCTGGTTAGGCGCCTACTTAAGTCATGATAAGTGGGGAGAAAATTCATATTTTATCAGAGAACTCTCTGGTGACATTCAGGAATTGCCTATTCATGGACAATTTCTGAAAAGATACTTCTCTTGAAGGTATCTTCTTTTCCATTAGCATTAGTTAGGTGTGTAAGTTTGTATATATTCCTTTGGTGTTCCTGTGTGTTTTCCTTTCTGTTTACCTTGTATATATAGGTTTGGTCAATTTTTGTGGTTCTCTCTACAGTCTTGTTGTCAATTTTGTGGTCTTCTCTCCCATAAGTTTTGAATCCTTACACAAATGCAAGCTATTTTCCATCCCTAGACAAAGCCACTAATGGTCAAAATTCTAGTTAAGTGCAAATTTTTTGAAAATTTGTCGAAATTCTACTTCAAAAAAGGAAATAGGGTTTTATATCTTGGTAGGGTTTTCAAAATTATTTTCCTAAATTCCAAAACCTTATAGTCAATCTATTTCCTTGCTACCTGTTGAGACACTTAAGCGAGGGGTCTTAGTTACGTCACAGGGCAATTGTTATTGTCCTAGTCATTTACTTTTATGTGTCCCATGGTGTTAAAATATGTTTGGCCTTGATTGTCAATGTTATGCATGACTTTTCCTTCTTCTTTTTTATCTTTGTTATCCTTAATGTTTCGAAATCATGCCAAGCCATGTCATAATATCTTAAGCTTTGTCTTCATGGTCAGTTTAAAAAGTCTCGATCTCATGCCAATGGTTTGTGGAACATCGCAAAGGGTAAAAGATCTAAGTGCCAGTATATTTTGAGGTCCCGACTAATAGTAAATGTAACTTTAGCGGGTTTTGGAAAGTGTGAGCAAGTAATGTGTTGGTACTCAAAAATGCAACATGGGTTTTGAGTACCATGTTAAAATTCTGCAATTTGAAGCTCTTTAAATCCTTTTTATGCACATATACCCAACTGTCATTTTGAAGCCTATGAGGTGTCCCAAGTGTTTAACACACTCCAATCAGCATCTGCATGCATTCTATAATGTTATTTTGTCATCCTGAATAATTCGGTGAAGTCTCATTTTGAGAAAGTGTCAATTTGCACATTTTTTACCCAAATATCAAATCACTATCAGAGGCCCTGTTCGGAGGATTATATCTTCTTTCCAGAGATTGATCATAATGTTCTAGTAGTTGCATCGTATTATAGATATGGAAATGAGTCATCATGCTGATTTTCAACTCTCCATGTGCTCATTTAATCATTTTGCCAAGGCCATTCCATTTGTAGATTGTCAATGTTCTCTGAGTATGCGTCGTTCAGATTTCTAGCCACGTTTTTTATCATAACTCAAAAAATACAAACTGGGTCGGGCTAAATTTTAGATATGTTTGAGATGGCTATGTGTGCATTGTACAGAAAACATTATAGAGAAACTCAGTTTGAAAATCAAAAGTTATGGTTCTCTATGTACCAGTAGCTATGAAAAATCAGCATTTTCTTCATAAAGTTTTATCTCACATTGCTCTAAATTTTGAAATTTGAAGTGTTTATATGCAAGAACACAAACATATGAAGTAAATCAAATGGAAGAAGCCATGCCCATGCTTGTGCATTTACCTTGGTTTCATGCAAGTGGGCCCAGAAAAATTTTTGGAGAAAAATGCTAGGGAAAAATGTTAGTCTCCAAATCTCTGAATGTTAGTGGTTAAGCCACTAACATCTAGAGATCTAGAGACTAGTTAGTCTCCAAGTCTCTGAATGTTAGTGGTTAAGCCACTAACATCTAGAGATCTAGAGACTAGTTAGTCTCCAAATCTCCAAATGAAAAATGGAGAAAGGAAATGATCATGAGATTTGGAGACTAGTCTCCAAATCTCCAAGTCTCCAGATCTCCAAATGAGAAAAATTGGTCATGAGATTTGGAGACTAGTCTCCAAATCTCCAAATAAGATATCTAGAGATCTAGAGACTAAAGGTAGTCTCCAAATCTCATGAAAAAAAGTGGAGAGAGAAAATGATTGTGAGATCTAGAGACTAAAGGGAAGCAGCAAATGAGGAGATGACAAGTGGCAACTTCTGGTGACATGTGCAGATTTTAAAGTTAAAAAAAAGATTTAAAATGTTATAAAGTTCAGACATTTGAGAAATTTTGAAATTTTTTAATGATAGAGCTGTTCACGGAAAAATGTTTGAGAATTTTATTTTTTATCAGAATATGGCAGTATTATATATTTTTGGAAACGCCAGAAGATGACGGATGCAATGACGGTGATAAAAACAAAATCTGGGCGAGTTGATGCGAGCAGCAAAGAGTTTTTAATCCGGGATCAGATTTTACAAAGATATTTTTCTAAATATATTTGACTTTTACAAATCCAGTAGAGGGAATGAATCAGATTTTTAATAGATGAAAGGATAATGACAAACTCAAAAAATTAATAATAAAGAATGAGAATTTTAAAGTGGCAGATGAAATCAAATATTTTTTTGAAGGGGCAAAAGAGATCAGATATTTTGAGAAGATATATATTTTCAAATTTGGAAGCATCCGGGAAGATCATATTTCTCAGATATTTTGAAAGGAGAATGAAATCAGATTGCAGACAAGTGTTGATCTAGCATAGACTTTAGGTTTTCTCTCTTAGAGTCTATTTATTCTGTTCTTTTCTCATTGTAAAGGGTTCTTGGTTCTACTTCTATTTTTTCCTATTTTGGTAGAAGAACCCTGTGACTGCTCTGTTGTGAGCATGTCTCTAAATGATAAAATTTTGAATTTCTTTGTATAGCAGATTTATAGTTTTATGTCTAAATTCCTAAACTTTGAAGCTTTGTATGTAATAAACAGGTTTATTTTTAATGGAATACACAGCAATTTCTATCTTATTTTGTTATTATCTCTTCACTCTGTGTTATGCTCTTGTATGTTTTGACTTATAAGACATTTGAAAACATATCAACTACAAGGTAGTTTGTTTAATTATTTGTGAGTTTCTCTCAAGAAGAAGATTAAATTTCATAAATAGTTTTAGAGAGTAGACATATGTGTCAGGATTTTGATCATAACAATATAAAATTGACAGAATAGTTTGTGAGGCATTCTATTCAGATTGCATGTAGTTTGTAAGGCATTCTACTGTATTCCTTTGAATTCTTCCTGTGCATTTATATTCAAATTCTTTTGCCCAATGGAATAGGCACTAGCTGTTTGTTATACAATCATTTTTATGTCATCAAACACTGAAAAATTATTACCAATTCATTTCTATTTTAAGTTCATGCATATTGTGAAAGAATTGTATCTAGGTGATATAGTTCATCTTTGTTGATTCCTTGAAGAGAGAATCAAAAGGTTAGCGTTCCTTGAGTTGAACTCACAAAAAGAAGAAAAATTTATGTCCTTATTTCCATTGTTCATGCTATTACATTAGTAGTTTCATTTGTCATATTTTGTAGCAGGTTGTTCTCAACTATTTACAAAATCATCTTTTATTGAATTGAATTTGAGTAACATAGTAGCATGACAATGAAGACATTAATCCACTAATCAAAAGCTTCCTTGAAATATAGTAACCTATTTGTAGGCAATATCCGTCTGAGTCTTGTGGAGCTCGAAGCAGAAGGAGGATATTATTCAATCCTCATCAATTAGGCTTTTCTTGCAAATTTGGAGCCCTTTTTTATCTAAGAATCAAGTCCATATTGTGCCAAGTTTGATCCCGCAAGAAAAATCCCTAACAAAATGGCGACTCTGCTGGGGAATAGAGATTATAATTATAAGCAAATAGTGCAGGTTTCAAGTTGAGCTGGACTCCTGACCTGCCTATTTTAATCAGTTGATATCTCTGGTGTTATAAATCAGTATACATAACGCGGGTACAAGTTGAGCTTAGACTCCTGGCCGGCTTATCATTTATCCAGTGGTCTCGATTGAAGTATGTAAGAGTCAGTTTTCAAAATTTTCAAATAATCTCACCAAGCTGTGAGTGGCGGCTTTGAAGTTCTTTGTTTGATTAGTGCATAATGACATATTTTCAGTCCTGATAAACATCATGTGTACCCTGTTGAAGTTGATATGTTGGTGAAGAAAGAGATCTCAGTTTATGGCAGATCTTTTCCTTTGCAGAGAGGTGGCTGCTCTTCAAAGTTCTTGAAGGTGATTTAGAGGTGACTTCAAGATCACAAAATATTTTGCAGCTTCCCCAATACATCCAGGTATTTTAAAGTTTTAAATATTTTCCTTATCAAGTGATCAAAGCACTAAGGAAAAAGGAAATAAGGTGTGAAAAGAGGTTTGCGTGTTTCAAAGATTTTAGTTGCATTTCTGTAAAATCTGAAGTGAAATATGTACCAGAAAGATAGAGGCAGTTCATAGTTTCTCTGCCTGCTAAGATGGAACAACTATTTAAAAATAGGTTGTTTGGGGCAATAAATTTTAAAGGTATCCTTGGATACCCAAATCATATCCCAGAAGTGGTTAGAGATTGTTTACCAAAATTCACTGGTTTTGGTGAGCAATCAGCTGAAAATCATTTGCAAAAGTTTGATAACCTGATAGATGATCACAATATCACACATGAGGATGTATTGATGAAACTCTTTGCAATATCTCTTATTGAGGTTGCAAAGGACTGGTTTAAAGAACTACCTCATGGCTCAATAGGATCTATGGAAACATTAGAGGATTGTTTTATTAGAAAGTATATTGATATTGAGCAATATGATGACATAGAACATAGTATTGAACAAGACATATCTAAATCAAAGGATCCTATACCAGAGTTTGAAGTTATCCAAGCAGAAACAGAAATGTTAACACAAAAGTTGCAAGAAAAGGTGGTGTTACATTTATAAGAAAGCATGAGCAGAGAGGAGGGTGAATCACAACATGTTTTCTTCCAAAGGTTCACTGATAAGATCAAGGAGTTTGACATTTCTTTTTGTCCTCAGGATTTTGTATGGGAAAATTTATTTGTTAATCTTTGTTTTCCTCATGCACTTGATTTGCCAATCCCTCAGAGGGTAGAATGTATTCAACAAACTATGCAATGGATGGAACATGTAGAAAAATTTTCTTCCAAAAAGGTATTTGGGGCTGAATACAGTGATGTTGAATCTGAAAATTCAGAATATACTGATGTTGAAAGTGATAACAATGATGAGTCTAGTTATGCTGATTAATCTGATTTTAGTGATTATGATAATGAGTCCACTTGTGCTGAACATTTTGCTGATGATAATGTTGATACTGAACTTTGTGAACAGCAAAACAATGAAAATGTTTTGTGTGATCAGCAAGATGACAACTATGATGCAGATGTGAGTGTTTGTAATGATTTCTTTATACAAGATGATATGCTCCAAGAAATCTCACTCCGTGATTCCAATGAGGAAGAAGTTTGTTGCATCAAGCAAGAAGATAGTTGGGATAAATCAGAATGTCAATCCTTGCTAGGCAGTGAGAAGATTTCAAATTTTCAACATGAAGATTTTGATTGTGAAAGTGCATCAGAGATGAGTATGAATGATGATAGTTGTTCACTTCATAGTGAACAAATTTTAAATTTGTTATCTTATAAGTATCTCAGAGTTTCAGGGAAAGAAATGTTAGAAACTCAACACTTCACACATATTCAGTTTGACAAGGAAAATATATCAGATGGCCAAAGTTTTGACACTTATATTTCTGATTTTCCTTACACTCCAATATCGCTAGACCAGAATCAGATTCAGTATGATTTATCAAATAATGAGGTCATCAATGTTGTTTCAGATTCAATAGATGTGGAGACTCCAGACATAATGTTGAGTATTTACTGGGATAGTAGTGTGGATTTTGAATCTTGTTTGGATTCTGAATCTTTCATTAAACCATTAAAGGGTGATCCATCAATAGCTCAAGTTTCATGTGCAGATAATGAATATACTGGTATTTTCCCTCCCACCCACCAGCAACTTTTGGGTTTGTTTGATGTTTATAGGATGTAGGATGCTCTTCCTATTGGAAAGCAAATTTGTGGTATGGATTGTTCATGTTTTGATGCTGAAGTAATTGCTACATATCCTAAGTTTGAGCTAGATGATACCCTATATGATGAGCCTCCTTAGTGTTTGCTTAAAGGTCAGTATGTTATTTCTTATGACCTGCCATCTATGGATATGAGTGGATATAGCGATGCTTCCTTTAACAAAGTGACAGATTTTGAGTGCTCTTTTTCACAATTGGATAGCAACTTTCTGGGTTGTGGTATAAAGATTGAAGAAGTTAAATGTTGCATACACCCAAGTGCTTTCTTATCCAATGAATGTAACATGTATATGCCATACAATTTACATGCTTACAATCTGTCTGGTTTTCATGAAAGCTCATATATGGAATATGCAGATGAGTTTTCATATGCCAAAGTAATGCAAGATGATAGTGGGTTAAGACAGACAAATGAGAGTGGTACTGTTATCTTCTTTTTTAAGCATGGCATAAAAAAATTTGTTTTCGATAGAGGGAAGAGTTGAATTGAGTTTTGGGGCTTTGGGCCTTTGTAAATGAGCTTTGTGTTTGTACAGTTGCTTTGCTTTCAGTTGTGTGTTTTCTTTCAGTTGGGTTCCCATTTTTTGAGAAGAAGTGTCAGGAAGGAAAGGTGAAAAGAAGAGAAGAAAGAGAAAGTCTGATTTGATTTTGTGAGTGGTCTGCTTCTACCATGAGATTCTGAAGGTTCTCTACATGCCCGCATGGGGCATGCGTCCACAGTCAGAGCCACTGTTGGTACTCAAAAATGCAACATTGGTTTTGAGTACCATGTTAAAATTCTGCAATTTGAAGCTCTTTAAATCTTTTTTATGCACATATACCCGGCTGTCATTTTGAAGCCTATGAGGTGTCCCAAGTGTTTAACACACTCCATTCAGCATGTGCATGCATTATATAATGTTATTTTGTCATCCTGAATAATTCGGTGAAGTCTCATTTTGAGCAAGTGTCAATTTGCACATTTTTTGCCCAAATATCAAATCACTGTCGGAGGCCCTGTTTGGAGAATTATATCTTCTTTCCAGAGATTGATCATAATGTTCTAGTGGTTGCATCATATTATAGATATGGAAATGAGTCATCATGCCAATTTTCAGATCTCCATGTGCTCATTTAATCATTTTGCCAAGGCCATTCCATTTGCAAATTGTCAATGTTCTCTGATTCAGATTTCCAGCCATGTTTTTTATCATAACTCAAAAAATACAAACTGGGTCGGGCTAAATTTTATATATGTTTGAGATGGCAATGTGTGCATTGTACAAAAAAAATTGTAGAAAACCTCAGTTTGAAAATCAAAAGTTATGGTTCTTTGTGTACCGGCAGCTATGAAAAATCAGCATTTTCTTCATAAAGTTTTATCCCACATTGCTCTAAATTTTGAAATTTGAAGTGTTTATATGCAAGAGCACAAACATATGAAGTAAATCAAATGGAAGAAGCCATGCCCATGCTTGTGCATCTACCTTGGTTTCCGTGCAAGTGGGCCTAGAAAAAATTTTGGAAAAAAATGCTAGCGAAAAATGTTAGTCTCCAAATCTCTGAATGTTAGTGGTTAAGCCACTAACATCTAGAGATCTAGAGACTAACCACTAGAAGTTAGTCTCCAAATCTCTGAATGTTAGTGGTTAAGCCACTAACATCTAGAGATCTAGAGACTAACCACTAGAGGTTAGTCTCCAAGTCTCTGAATGTTAGTGGTTAAGCCACTAACATCTAGAGATCTAGAGACTAGTTAGTCTCCAAGTCTCTGAATGTTAGTGGTTAAGCCACTAACATCTAGAGATCTAGAGACTAACCACTAGAGGTTAGTCTCCAAATCTCTGAATGTTAGTGGTTAAGCCACTAACATCTAGAGATCTAGAGACTAACCACTAGAGGTTAGTCTCCAAATCTCTGAATGTTAGTGGTTAAGCCACTAACATCTAGAGATCTAGAAACTAGTTAGTCTCCAGATCTCCAAATGAAAAATGAAGAAAGGAAATGATCACGAGATTTGGAGACTAGTCTCCAAATCTCCAAGTCTCCAGATCTCCAAATGAGAAAAAGTGGTCATGAGATTTGGAGACTAGTCTCCAAATCTCCAAATAAGATATCTAGAGATCTAGAGACTAAAGGTAGTCTCCAAATCTAATGAAGAAAAGTGAAGAGAGAAAATGATTGTGAGACCTAGAGACTAAAGGGAAGCAGCAAATGAGGAGATGACAAGTGGCAACTTCTAGTGGCATGTGCAGATTTTAAAGTTAAAAAAAAAATTTAAAATGTTATAAAGTTCAGACATTTGAGACATTTTGAAATTTTTTAATAATAGAGTTGTTCACGGAAAAATGTCTGAAAATTTTATTTTTTATCAAAATATGACAGTATTATATATTTTCGGAAATGCCAGAAGATGATGGATGCAATGACGGTGATAAAAATAAAATTTGGACGAGTTGATGCGAGCAGCAAAGGGTTTTTAATCCGGGATTAGATTTTGCAAAGATATTTTTCTAAATATACTTGACTTTTACAAATCCAGCAAAGGGAATGAATCAGATTTTTAATAGATGAAAGGATAATGACAAACTCAGAAAATTAATAATAAAGAATGAGAATTTTAAAGTGGCAGATGAAATCAAATATTTTTTTGAAGGGGCAAAAGAGATCAGATATTTTGAGAAGATATATATTTTCAAATTTGGAAGCATCCAAGAAGATCATATTTCTCAGATATTTTGAAAGGAGAATGAAATCAGATTGCAAACAAGTGTTGATCTAGCATAGACTTTAGGTTTTCTCTCTTAGAGTCTATTATTCTGTTCTTTTCTCATTGTAAAGGGTTCTTGGTTCTACTTCTATTTTTTCCTATTTTGGTAGAAGAACCCTGTGACTGCTCTATTGTGAGCATGTCTCTAAATGATGAAATTTTGAATTTCTTGGTATAGCAAATTTATAGTTTTATGTCTAAATTCCTAAACTTTGAAGCTTTGTATGTAATAGACAAGTTTATTTTTAATGGAATACACTGCAATTTCTATCTTATTTTGTTATTATCTCTTCACTCTGTGTTATGCTCTTGTATGCTTTAACTTGTAAGGCATTTGAAAACATACTAACTACAAGGTAGTTTGTTTAATTATTTGTGAGTTTCTCTCAAGGAGAGGATTAAATTTCATAAATAGTTTTAGAGAGTAGACATATGTGTTAGGATTTTGATCATAACAATATAAAATTGACAGAATAGTTTGTAAGGCATTCTATTCAGATTGCATGTAGTTTGTAAGGCATTCTACTGTATTCCTTTGAATTCTTCCTGTGCATTTATATTCAAATTCTTTTGCCCAATGGAATAGGCACTGGCTGTTTGTTATACAATCTTTTTTATGTCATCAAACACTGAAAAATTATTACCAATTCATTTCTATTTTAAGTTCATGCATATTGTGAAAGAATTGTATCTAGGTGATATAGTTCATCTTTGTTGATTCCTTGAAGAGAAAATCAAAAGGTTAGCCTTCCTTGAGTTGAACTCACAAAAAGAAGAAGGATTTATGTCCTTATTTCCATTGTTCATGCTATTACATTAGTAGTTTCATTTGTCATATTTTGTAGCAGGTTGTTCTCAACTGTTTACAAAATCATCTTTTATTGAATTGAATTTGAGTAACATAGTAGCATGACAGTGAAGACATTAATCCACTAATCAAAAGCTTACTTGAAATATAGTAACATATTTGTAGGCAATACCCGCTTGAGTCTTGTGGAGCTCGAAGCAGAAGGAGGATCTCATCCAATCCTCATCAATTAGGCTTTTCTTGCAAACTTGGAGCCCCTTTTTATCTGAGAATCAAGTCCATATTGTGCCAAGTTTGATCCTGCAAGAAAAATCCCTAACATAACGTGTCATGTGGAAAGTATTGAAGAGTGGTGAATTTCATCAATGGTCAAATAAATATTGTTAGGGATGTTCCAAAGTTACGACAATATTGAGCCAAGCTGTTTGCAAAGCATCATGAAGGTTTCTAGGCCGTTAATATTAAAAGTTCTGAGGTTACAATAAAGCATCTAGCAGTTAAGCGTAACTTCAAAAAGGTCAAGAGATTAGAGAGAAAATAAAGTTACAAAGTTGTGACATAGCATATAGTGGTTAGACATGACTTCAGAAGGGTTTTGAGGAGTTCAAATTTGTATGTAGCGAAGTTGAGACATGATCATGTTAACCATTTGTGTAACTTCGGAGCCAGGATAAATTAAGAATTTGAAATAGAATGAGCCTGTTACAATAAGGAAAAAGCACAACTTGTGGGGTCTTAATGAATAAAATAATGACATGCTGGCATGATAGGTCGATGATTTACTCTCGGATTGCCGCCAAATCTCAGTAGAAAGGGACACTTTTTTGAAAAAGGGAATTTTGTGAATGTTCCCTTTATGAAAATTTAATAGAGTAGGTGGTGAATTTCTTATTAAGGATAGTTCCAGTCATTAAGCATTATAATGTTCATAGAGAATCCATAATTTTCAAAGTTGTAGTGACAGAGTGTCAAAACCATTAGTTGCAGAAAATAAATTCAAAGTCCAGTACAAGAAAAAATGGCAGAACAAGGGTCTCCTTAGGTTATTGAAATTAAAAAAAAGAGTGTTCCATCAAGAAAAAAGTGGCCAAATATATATGCTGAGGAGTGGATGAAGTTATTTCCTAGGAATTCCAATTTACAATCAGCCAACACTTACAAGTGGAAAGACCCATATGCATTCTGCAGAGATGGTGTCTGCCCATGCACAATGCGGTACAAATTATTCATGTTCTTCTACAAAAATAGATTGAGAGGCCCACCTGTTTCAAATCCATGGGACAAAAACTTGGGTAAATTGATAGTGCCGAAGGTATTTGTGGATGTAGACCTGATGAAAGATTTGATTGAAGCTTATAATCCAGTAGCATAAGCTTTACATAAAAAAGACAAGTATGTACTCTACATGTTAGACATAACAACTTTTATTCAAGTGTTCGACCTCCAAGGATCTATGAGTATAGATATTGACTTGGTAGAAGAAGAAGCATTGTTCAAAAGACATAAGAGCTACTACATTGGGAGGGTTATTAGGAAAAATATCCCTAGGAAGAAGAAGGAAGCAAGATTATTGCCCAACAAAGTGACATACACAATTGATATGAGTTGTTCTTTCCCTACTTCTAGTATACCATATCTGGTCTACATAAAGTTATTGGATTACATGGAGGATTGACTATGACCCCAAATATATATGTCATGGAAACTGACACCTAGTACCTATACATAAATAAAGAGTTTAATTATGTTGGCCACATAATCAATGTAATGCACAATGAGATAGTGACAACAATGACTGATTTGAGCAATTGCAGGTTCACCCACTATTCCCTGTTGATGCACTTTCTTCTGTATTGAAACATTGGCTATATCAACCCAGAATTCATCAACGAGACAAATAATGAAGGAGGGATTGTTCCATTGCATCTTTGGACAAGGTTATGGGATAAAACTTACCATTTCTTTTTATAGTGATTTTGTATCTCTAATTATGGACTTGTTAGCTATTGAAAGGGACAAATTTCCCTTAGTTAGAAGACTACTTAGACTCCATGTATTTGATAATGAGATTCAACACAACTGGGGTGATGTGTTCATATTTTAAAAAAAATATGTCATTATAATATATGCATGCCCACAACCTCCTAACATATTGCCCAAGTATGTCCTAGAAAGATTTGGAATAATTGAGTTCCTACAACAAATTATCATGATGGATAGGGAGCACCTAGGCCCTAAAAGGCATAAGGGAACCTTTCTGCCAATAAGGTTCCAGATAAGTGATTTCTCCATAGGAGAGGATGCAATGGACTAGATCCATGATTTCCTCAAACATTTCAAATTGCCTTCAGCCAATGCAAGGATGTATGACCCTAACGATTTCATTAGAGGAGTACTAAGAGAGATGAGAAGCCATAATCTGGCTCCAAATCAGCCCATACTAGAGGAGGATATCATTAGGAATGTGTTTAATGAAAATATATGTGAGGAGATATCCCTAAAGTGGTGGAACATTATAAGGGTAGAAGAATAATTAGTTTCACTAGATTCTTCCCTAATCTCTTGTACATGCCTAGGATTGATAAGTGTTTAGAAAATTATGAAGACATCATGTCAAGACTATCAGACACCCCTGAGAAGAAGGAAGAGGATAGGGTAAACCCTGAACAAGTTAAGCCCGATGTGATGTTTTTAGTAGAAATAGAACAATTTGATCCATCCACATCAGAGAAGAGGCCAACAAATAAATACAAATTGATGATAGTGCCATAAAAGGCAAGACAAAAAGAACTACAGTTCCTGTCAAGTACTAGACAATACTTTGCTAGCATAAGGCAACAATTTTTGGCTTCACAAGAAGATAAGGGAGAGAAGGCCCTAAATGAATTAGAATTGGTTACAGCTAGATTGGATGACAATTTCATCCAAGCTAAATAATTTATAGACGGTGATGAATTCATCAAGTCTGATGAATTTAAACGTCATCTCTTTAGAGTGAAGCAGAATGAATTGACACTTTCTTTAAAACTAGGGGAATCATAGGAAAAGACTATTGAATTAATTGAGAAATTGCAAGCCTACGATCCCAATAGTGAAACACTAACTGTGGAGGAGGCTGGGGACCTTGTTAAAAGAAGTGGTATGTTTCTAGTTCCCGGATGGGATTTGGAGTCTTCTTTCTTGATTGATGAAATCAAAAGATAGGACAAGGCTATATCCTATGAGGCTTTTAGCCCAGATGGACTTCAAAGAGGGTCTCAATTTAATATGGGCACCAAAACATTGGTAGTATGGTGTGTGGATCCTCATTCAAACAAGATAAGATTGGTGGATATCCAGGACACAACATAGGGAAGCTAGTTGATACGGAGGTTGCATGGCACTACTGGATTAGAGATAGCTAATCTTTTTCATTACGCATCCTTGGTGAATAAAGAATTTGTTGAAGATTTGGAAACCAGGCTAGCTAGAACATTCAGGGATTATGTTGTAGTTAGAAAGAAGTTTGAAGAGGAGCGAAAAAAGAACTATGTCCTAGAGGAGATTGTAAAAGGGTAAAAGATGAAGTAAGTATCCGAAGGAATCAATCCAGGGAGATCAAAGAAGTCTTTGATGCTGGGGTCTAGACTGAGCCAATGGAGGGCATAGCCCCAAAAATTTCAACTAAGCAAGTAATAATGGACATTGATTATCCTGGGGATACTACAGTTGTTGAGAAGGAGACTTTGAAGAAAGTGTTGTTGCATAGAATAAATATTCTAAAAGGAAAGTCTCGGGCCATTCACAGTACTTTAATTTCTTTATAGGGTGTAGAATATAATTGTTCTAATGCTTTGTCAGTACTAACTCCATTGTTCAATTCTTAGGGCCCATACTTGCAATTATTTGATAAATTAATTTTATTAATGGAAAATAAGTTGGACCTACATGAAAAAATAATTGATGTTAAGGAAATGTTGTTATTAGTAAAGGAATTATATGCATTTTTCACTGGTAAGATATAGATTATCCAGGCAAAGCTAAAGGTTTTTGCAGAAGAGTCTAAAGGGTATATCCCTATCATTGTGGACATGAAAGGACACTTAAAGGATTGGTATGAATGAATTGATTCTTTCAACCAAATTTTGAATGCTGATAAGATGGCTTCTTATTTTGTTGGTGATGTTGACATCTCAACTTTCTATGAATTTTTTGATGAATTGTACAAGCAGGATATTCATGTAAATAATTTTTTTGTCGAGTCTCAAGCCATAACATATGCCAAGTGGAATAAATACCTTTAGGACTTGGATACAGATAATAGAGAAGCAACTTGGCCATCAAAGAGGGAAATCGTGGTGTGGGAGACCATAGGAGAGATTCAGGCCTTTCCTCATGGAAGCATTTGAGAAATTTTTGGTAAAGAAGATTGAAGAGACAATAGAGGGAGGTCAGCTAATTCAAAAAGGATATCTTATCTTTGTGGTTCACCTATTGTGGATAAACCTTTGGTGAAAACCAAGACTTATTCTGAAGAATACGGGCTACCATCTATCACTTTTGTAACTACTTCCAAAGTTGTTTGTCAAAAAATTTTGATGTTGAAAAATCCAACTTCTTCTGCATTTGAAGCTTGTTGCGATCTATCCTTATAAATGGATTTACAAGACATGGAAAAGACACCGCAGAAAGATTTGTAAAATGAGTCTTTCTTTCTAAGAATATAAGTCTCTGAAGTCGATCAAGTACTATAAAAAGTCATTTTTTATACCACGCATGTACTAAAGCCTAATAATATATATGGTGTTCTGGTCACTATGTGTTGTTTATGAGTCCGTTCAAATACTATGATGTATAGATTTCAAGGAAGTTAATAGAAAGATTCAATAGAAATTTGTTGCTCTAAATCTTGTCTCCTTCTGTGATATCTTGTAATTTTTTGTATCTTGTGAACAAAGAGCTCAAGATCACAGTTCCAATTTATTTTTAATTGTATGTCATATTATTCTTGGCTTTTGATTCAAGGAATTAAGTAATTGCTAAATATAATTTGACATAATTATAAGGTATTGGAGAGGATTTGTAATAAGAATAGGATTTAAGAGCATCAATTAATTCCCATTTGCAAGGTGAATGGATAGATCATAAATCATAGTGTGGACTAGTTTGGAATTTTCCCAATGAATAAGGTACTAATCAAAGAAAATACAATCAAGTTGATATTTGTTTCTCTTCACAGTGCA
Organism: Chamaecyparis obtusa; assembly: GCA_027943335.1. Lineage (NCBI taxonomy): Eukaryota > Viridiplantae > Streptophyta > Pinopsida > Cupressales > Cupressaceae > Chamaecyparis > Chamaecyparis obtusa. Next base: position 207,756 of record BSBK01003973.1, read on the forward strand.
ATTTAAAATCAAATCAAATCTTTTAACTTGCAGGTTGTAGATCTGAATTGTTGAGCCCCTACTTAGCTTATAGGTGAGTTGACAGTGTGATTAGCTTTCACATTGTCACTTAAACTTCATAACTAAAAGAAGAATTATTAGCATTTCTCTTCTTTGTTAAAAGATTAGTGAAAAGTGATGGTAAGAAGTGAATGAGTCTAATCCTAGGTTTAAGCACCTGAATTTTACAGAGTTCAAAGTGTAGAAAGAATAATTTCTTTATCAGTTGGTCCTTGTTCTTGTTTGAATGTATTAATCATGTGGTTTAGCTAACCCCTAGGTACATCTCTTCACTATACAAGGTGGTTCAAATTCTATCAAATCAGGAGCCAACAGAAAGAAGGCAATACTCAAAGAACTCTCACTAGTATGCCACATGTCAGCACTGTGGAGTTTTAAGTGCCTCTGCATGACATTTCCCCTCTCCAAGATCCATCATGAAGACACATGTCGAGCCTCTAGTCATTTCATTCAAAAGTGGAGGGCCTACATCATTCAAGTAAAAAGGCCACTTTTTCAGTTAGCGACGAATCCCAAGGAAGATTTGATCCAAGTGTGCAATCACCTCCATAAATGAAAAATGAGGATTATCTATGCCATGAAGTTAGATTTTTTGTTGTTGATTCATTCTTTCCTTTCCACAGTGTTTTTTATGGGAAGCATGCACACTTGCCACTTTTCGTTGCATCGTATGTTTTGGAAGAGTTCTCTTTTATTTTTTCCAAAGTCTCTGTTCGAGTGCCATGTATTTTATTGAGCGCTAATTGCATTTCCCTTTTCACTAATGGGCCCAAGCACTATTTAAGCAATAAATGTGGGTGTCTCGCACAATTTTGAGGATCTTCATCTTTCTTTCAAAAAGATATATCATGCCTATCTTTTATGTGTCATATCCTAACTAAATTTGAATGCTTCCATGCATCTAGCATCTGTGAAACTATTTCTTGCTCATTTTTTGCATGATTCATAGTACAATCATCACGATGATTGCAGAGAAGATGGTAGCTGATAAAAATAATGAAGGATCTGATATTGTTAATAAATCATTTGTTAGCTATCATTTTATTAGGGCCAGTGATGAAAATTAAAACTTCTTCACTTTACGGGGTGCATTGCGTGTCACTTTTTTTGAAGCCTCTTTTTGTTAAGAGAATCAGGCGATGCCTTAGCTTATATAACGTAAAGAATTTTAATTTGCAGGGTACTTTTATAGAGATTGAAAAGATACCTTTTACAAATCTCAAACTATATTTTGTGCACTTGAATCATATTAATACAATCATTCCTGCTTCTAGCCCTTTGGTCTTTCAAGATTCATTGTTCATGTATGTGTCTGTGTTATTTTTCTAACTTTAGTGCACGCATCTTTGATTTTTGATAAGTAAATTATGCTATAAGCTTCTTTGTTCTATATTTATCACTGTATGGCTCACTTTATGTCTCATGTTGAAGGGTTTTTCATATATCTATGACTGTGCTTGAAGTATAGTTATAGTAGGGCTGCCTTGAGATTCTATTTTGCAGAATAGCCCGTGCATTTGAATTTTAAAGTGTTCCAAAATCTTGGTGTATCATCTTAGGATAAATTAGTAACACTTCTTCCCCTATCCCCTTAACATAAAATGAAGAGACATCTTCTAAAATCCTTAAGGTTTCTCACTAAAACTGTATAAGGTCCCTCATTCACTGAGCTTCCCATAGGCTATTTATCTGAATGTAATTTTTAGATATCAACGGTAATTTTATGGTATGCTCAGTGGATAGAGCTTTCATAGCTGAAGATTCAGTGCATTATTCAATGTTTTTAGCCTTCAAGATGAAGATTTCAAGCACCCTATGACTCTGTAGCAAAATAAATTTGGCTAGTTTTGATAGTACACACCCAGATTTTAGTGTATATATCCTTCTTTCTTCATGCTTTAGTATAAAGGGATATTGTGGATAATGGATATTTCCCCCTCCTTTTCATGAAGATACAATCATTCTAGCTCCTTACCAGCAATATCAAGTTGTAAATAATCCCAAGTTTTCTTGCTATTATCTTGTTATAGTTGGTTATGAGTAGCTTTCTAATTCTTACCTCCTGCCCTCCCCTACTTATGCTTGCCAGCAGCCACAAGGGGCCTATTTTAGCTCCTATAAGCATGGCTACCCTCCCACCCAAAACCAAGATGTGGATAATATCAGCTACAGGGAGATAAGATTGACTATTCAAAAAGAGATAAGAGATATTGAAGAGGAGTAGGAGTATCACCAGCAACAAAATGAACTTTCTTACCAGGCTCATATTATAAATCAAGAAGCTAAGGTCCTCAAAAAGAAGCAAGAGACATTTCTTGAAATGAAGGCTATTGCTATGAATGTAAGGACTAGGAAATTGGTGACTATAGAAGAGGCAAGACCATCTGGTTGTGCATTTCCATTAGGTGAGAAAGTAGAAGTAGAAGAAGGAGAAGTGGAGGAAGATCCAATATCTCTCTTTTTTGAGATCCCCTATTTTGTAGAAAGCGAGGAGGAGCACTTACAACATCAAGGCACAAGAGAGACAAAGAATTAAAAAGAAGAGGATTTATCCCTCTTATTCGATGAGATTCCTCACTTTGTGGAGCAAGAGGCAAAAGAAAGCAAGGAGGCATTGAACGGAGACCAATTCTGGAATGAAATAAAGATATTATGTTCAAACCTTTGTACTACAATGGAAGATCCTATGTAGCAAGAGAAATAAGAGAAGGTCCTAGTACCATTAGAGCAGTCATCAGTGTCAGCCCCTACTAGCCAAAAAGAGATCCAGGTAGTGGAGTCTTCAAGAGGATGCCCCATCACGCATCTAACTCAAGCCTACAAGTCGCCACTAGTCATGCTCACTTCTGATCATGAAGATGAGCATCAAAGAGAGCAAGAACAACTCGCCCATTTAGTTCAAGAAGACCACTTTTAAAAATGGGTGAGATTTTTTGTTCTTAATTTTAGCAAGGCATTCTATCATGTTGGATTCCTGTCAAGTTTCCTTTTCTAGGTAGTTGTCCAAAAGTATGTGAAGTACCATACGCTATTTAGGAAGGGAAGCTACTTCAATAAGCTAGTTAATGGCTTCATTTAATACCTTCTTAGTGTAAATCTATGTACATAGTAGGTTAGGAGTTTTCTTATTTCCCAAGAAGTGTTGTTGCACATGTTGCATTCTCCTTAAGGGAATGCATGTTGTAGTTTCTAGCTTTCCTCAAAGTGCATGCTTGCATAATTTTTGTGTGTTTCTTCATGTTTTGAGGCAAGTCTATTTTTGAAGCTCTTTTCTATGACTCTATGCCTAATGGAGGAGCATTCAGGTATATGCAATCGACGATGCTAGGGTTCTTTGTTAGCAGGCTGAGTTCCCTTTTGATTCACCAAAAATGTAGATTTTATCGACCGCAGCCTTCATCTAGAGTATTTTTAATGCATTTTAGGTGATTTGAAGTAGTGTAGAAGTGACAGGTTGAGTAGAATTGAGAAAAAATAAAAATCTATTTTCATTATTTTTCTATGTTGTAGAAAAGTGCATTTTCAAAGGCCTTCAGAGTGGAATTTGGGGTTGAAAGTGTCATCCCTCTTCTGACACGATGTGCTAAAGACATGGTGCTAAGAGCCTAAAATTAGATCTCATGAAGATCTTTCTAATGATATATGCCATTACAATTTCTCAGCAACGAGCAGAAAGTTATGACCCCACAAAGTTGGTGTAAGTGAAATGCTAAAGTCCCGCAATTTCTACCATGTTTGTAGGCTCTTTTCCTTCAAAATCCTCCACTTTTCAAAGTTTTCTCGCTGCAAAGAGCACCAATTTCCAACACCATGGATTTTTTGATGGCTAGAAGGAAGGAAATACTCAAAGAACTCTTGCCAGTATGCCACATGTCGGGACCACGAAGTTTCAAGTGCCTCCGCCCAATGTTTCCCCTCTTTGAGTTCCATCGTGGAAACATGTGTCTAGCCCATGATCACATCATTCAAAAGTGGTGGGTCCCATATCCTTCAAGGAAAAAGGCCACTTTTTCAGTTAGCGACAAATACCAAGGAATATTTGAACCAAGTTTGCAACCGCCTCTATGCATGGAAAATGAGGATTTTCTATGTCGTGCAGTTAGAAATTTGTGTTGCTACTTCACTCTTTCCTTTCTATGATGTTTTTATTGGGAATCTACATGTGCCTATCACTTGTCATTACAACGTGCATTTTGGAAGATCTCTCTTTTCTAACTTCATTTCCCTTTTTGCTGGTGAGCCCAAATATTATTTAAGAAATAAATGTGGGTGTCTCTCATGAGTTTGAGGAGCTTCATCTTTCTTTCAAAAATAGATCTTGCACCTATCTTCCACATGTCATATCCCAGGTAAAGATGAATTTTTCTACGCGTCTAGCATCCATGAAACCATTTCTTTCTCAATTTTGGCTCTTTTTTCAGTAAAATCATCACGATGATTACAAAGAGGATGGTAGCTGAGATAAATAATAAAGGATCTAATTTTATTAATAGATTGTATGCTAGCTATTATTTTCTTACGATTGGTGATGAAAATTACAACTTATCTACTTTACGGAGTGCCCCATGTGTCACTTTTTTCTGAAGTCGCTTTCTGTTAAGAGAATCAAGCGATGCCTTAGCTTATATAAGGAAAAAAATTGTAATTTGAAGGGGACGTTTACAAAGATAGAAAAGATACTTTTTGTAAGACTCAATTTTATTTTGTGCAATCAAATCATATTAATACCATCAATCATGTTTCTAACCCTTTGGTCTTTCAAGATTCATTGTTCATGTATGTGTCTGTACTATTTTTCTAACTTTAGTGCATGCATCTTTGATTTTTGTTGAGTAGATTATGCTATAACCTTCTATGTTAAGTGTTTATCATTGTATGGTTCACTCTACGTCTCATGTTGAAGGGTTTTTTAGAAATGTGTGATTGTGTTGAAAGTATAGTTGTAGTAGGGGTTCCTTGAGATTCCATTTATTGAAATATCCTATGCATTTAAATTTAAAAGTGTTCCAATGGCTTGATGTATCCCCTTATAATAAATTAGTAATACTTCTTCCCCTTTTTCCTATACATAAAATGAAGAGTCAACTTCTAAAATCCTAGAGGTTTCTCAGTAAAATTGCATAAGGTCCCCCATTCACTAAGCTTCTCATAGGTCATTTATCTTAAAGTAATTTTTCGATATCAACAGTAGTTTTTTGGCACACCCAGTGGGAAAGAGATTTCATAACTGAAGATTTGGTGCATTCTTCAATGTTTTCAGCCTTCGAGAGGCATATTTCAAGAACACAATGACTCTCTAGCAAAATAAATTTGGCTAGTTTTGATGGTACTTTACCCAAATCTCGATGTAGATCTCCTTCTCTTTTCATGATTTAGTATGGAGGGATATTATGGATAGTGAAGTTTTTTCCCTCCTTATCATGAAAATATAAGTATTCTACCTCCTTATCATCAATATCAGGCTATAAATACTCCTAATTTTGCTTGATATTTTCCTGTTACAATCGGTTATGAGAAGCTTCCTAATTATTATCTCCTTCCTGCCCCTTATTATGCTAATTACCAGTAGTCACATGAGGCCTATTTTAGCTCGTATCAACATGGCTACCCTACCACCCAACACCAAGATATGGAGAATATCAGCTATAGGGAGATGATGTTTAACCTTAAAAAAGAGTTGAGGTCTATTAAAGAGGATCAAGAGTATCACTGGTGGAAAAATGAGTTTGCTTACCAAGCTCATATTATATAGCAGCAAGCTGAGGTCTTCAAAAAGAGTAGTTGCTTGCAATGAAGGCTATTACTATGAATGAAAGGAATAGGCAACTATGGAAGATGCAACACCATCTAGTTGTGTACTTCTATTTGGTGAGAAAGCAGAGGTAGACAAAGGAGAAGCGAAGGAAGATTTGATCTCTCTCTTTTTTGAGCTCCTCTATTTTGTAGAAGGCGAGGAGGAGCAGACAAAAAATAAAGGAACAAGAGAGACATATAATGAAAATGAAGAAGAGGATTTATTCCACTTATTTGATGAGCTTCGTCACATTGTGGAGCATGAGGCAAAAGAAAGAAAGGAGGTGCTGAATGAAGACCAATTCTGGCATGAAATAGAAGTCTTTTGTTCAAACCTCAACACTACAATGGAAGATCTTGTGTAGAAAAAGAATCAAGAGGAGGTCCCAATACCATCAAAGGATCCATTAGCGCCATCCCCTACTAGCCAAAAAAATATCTAGGCAGCGAAGCCTTAGGATGCCCCATCAGGCATCTAACTCAAGCCTACAAGTCACCACTGGTCATGCTCACTTTTGAGCATGAAGATGAGAATCAAAGAGAGAAGCACCAACTCGCCCATTTAGTTTAGGAAGACCACTTTCAAAAATGGGTGAGATTTTTTATTCTTAATTCAGCAAGGCATTCCATCATGGTGGGTGTTTTTCAAGTTTCATTTTCTATATATTTTTCCAGATGCATGTGAAGTACCACAAGCTAGTTATGAAGGGAATCTACCTCAATAAGTCAATTAATGGCTTTGTTTAACACCTTCTCAATGTAAATCTTTGTACATAGTAGGTTAGGAGTTTTCTTGTTTTCCAAGAAGTGTTGTTGCACATGCTACATTCTCCTTAAGGAATTCATGTTGTAGTTTACATCTTTCCTCCAAGTGCATGCTTGCAAAGTTTTAGTGTGTCTCTTCTTGTTTTGAGGAAGGTCTATTCTTGAAGCTCTTTTCTATGACTTGGTGTCCAATGGAGTAGCATTCCATTTGATGCAACCAGAGATGCTCGGGTTCTTCCTCAATAGGCTGAGATCCCCTACGAGTCACCAAAAAGGTAGATGTTATCTACTGTCACCTTCATCCAAAGAATTTTGAAGGCATTTTATTTTATTTGAAGAACTGAAAAAGTGACAGATTGAGCAGAATTAGGAAAAACTAAAAAAACTAATTTTTTCGGTATTTTTCTATGTTGCAGAAAAGTGCATTATCAGAGGCCTTCAAAGTAGAATGTGGGGTTGAAAGTGTCATCTGTCCCTCGACATGATGTTTCAAAGGCATGGTACCGAGGGACTAAAATTAGATCTCATGAAGACCTTTCCAATAATATATGTCATTACAAATTCTTAGCAACGAGCGAAAAGTTATGACCCCGCAAAGTTGGAGTAACCAAAATGCCAAAGTCACACAATTTATACAATGTTTGCAAGCTCTTTTCCTTCAAAATCCTTCACTTTTCAAAGTGTTCTCACTATAGAGAGCGCTAAGTGTCAACACTGGAGAGCTATGAAGGTTAGAAGGAAGCAAATACTCAAATAACTCTTGCCAGTATACCACATGTCAGAACCATGGAGTTTCAAGTGCCTCTATGTGATGTTTCCCCTCTCTGAATTCCATTATGGTGACACAAGTCCAGCCCATGGTCATGTTGTTATAATAACTGAGAGGGGGGTGAATCAGTTATCCAGTGTCCCAAAAATAAAATGTATAATTCAAAACAACTTCTTCAATTACTGCTGCTCGGTAAACAAAAATAAATTCACTGTCTGTGCTTTTATCGATTACCAGTCTTAAAACTTTTAACTGTTACTGATCAAATCTAAAATGTAATATGCAAAGTATGATAGCAACCAAATATCATAATCAACACATAACACAAGAGATTTAACATGGAAACCCTGCAAAGGCAAAAACCACCTGGGACCGGCAACCCAAAAATTGTTCACTCTTCTGAAGTGAGGTCAGTGAAGACCCAACCCTGTTAAAGGTTTACAAATACACTATCAGGTGTGACCTTGTTAGAGGATTTTAAACTAGAATTTATCGTCTAACCAGCATTCACTATGGGGTTGACAGGATAACAATGTTCATTCTATGAATGATACATCATAAGACTTTTAGAGTACACTCAGTTAAGAGATTTTGACTATTTACAATGGTTAAATATGCAACAGTAAATGATCTGCCTTAATAAAACTTCAATTGTAGATTACAGATCAATATTTAGCTCATTCAAATCCTTCTGATCAATATTGCACTTTAGATTCAATACTGTATAAATTTACTATCCGTCGGTAATAACTCTCTGTAGCTCGATAATTGTTCTGTAGCTTGGTTCTTACTAACCAGTATGATCAAAATTGCATGAAAACTTCTTCATGCGAAATTCATGTAGCATCTACTTCTTCCAGCATCTTGTTCATAATGAAATCCCAGTCTCTTATATAGACAAGTAAATCATTTTCTTTCTGTCCATCAGATTTTTCCACTTAATCATCTTCATTGATTTTGCCACTTCAAGCTTTCTCAGCTGATGTGTCAATAACTCGTTTCAATCTGCTCCATTAGATCTTCCTTTAATTATGTTAGCCGTCAATCTTCATAACAAACTTTATTTGTTACCTTGTGATCATACACTTTCCAGCTCATCAATCTTATTAGCTAAATTAGTCATTTAATTCATTATGTTCTCATCGGTTAACAAAGAAATGCGTCGATGAACACACACTCAATTAATACTGCGATCGGTATACACTACACTCTGTTGGTGTATACTAGAAATGCTTCATTTACCGACAACACTATTTTGTGTCTTTCAGCTCTATTCTTCATCTTAGATGAATACAACATAATAAAGTCAATATCATATGATCATAGACTCATCAAAAAGTTACTTAGTGAATTCCTTTTCCTCATCTGTCATGTACATCTTTTCTCATGTAAATTTCTCTATTCTTCATCTCTTCCACCTTTCTTTAGATGTATCAGTATAGTAACTTACAAGATAAGTACTGTCAAGCTAGTTGACATCAATGGAAATATAATATTGATTTAATCATATTGCATATCTAATCAATAAATTCGCAGTGATCTTTAATCATAGATTCTTCAATCAGATTCCAACAGTTTCTCCATCTAAATCAGTTGTAGTCTAACAATCTCTCCCTTTGGAATTGATGGCAACTTAAGTAATATGAAGTGTACCATACACATACCAAACATATATTCTACAACTCTATGAACAAATGTTGTAAGTCGAATAGACTTAATATGTTTAATCACTACATTACTAAACAGCATTAGATAATGCAACTTTACCATTCTATAGTTGTGATCTTTTTCGTTCTTTGTTCCTGCTTCTATTCTGTTCTTTGTATGTAACTGATCTTCAATAATCTCTCATTCAGATTGTCTCTCCCTTAGATAGTTCTCCATTGGTGTCTCTCCTTTTCATATTATTTATCTCTCCCTTTGATAACAATGCCAAAGAAACAAATAAACAAACAATTTTGTCCTCCTCTGTATCTTTGTATACTGATATCTAATCAGTTTCAGTTCTTCAAACTTAATCACAACCTTGAACATGATTCAAAGTGTGAGCTATGCTGCATCAACATGAATAATCTTCTGATAGGAGTAGGCTGATGCAACATGCAGATCACCTTAGTGACCGATAGACAGGGGACGGACCCCAAGTCTAGTCCTCACGTATTCAAATATATCCTTCAGTAGAGGCTTTGTAAAAATATCTGCAAGTTGTTCTTTAGATGTGACAAATTCCAATTTCACTTTCTTTTCTTGCACTTTTTCTCTTAAGTAATGATACTTAAAAGATATATGCTTTGTCTTCAAGTGCTTCATAGGATTCTTTGAGATATTTATAGCACTAGTGTTGTCACAATATATGATCACCGGATTAGTGATTGCCTCATTCATTCCTTCCAACACTTGCTTGATCTAGGCAATGTTAGAACAGTTAGTAGCAGCAACAACATACTCTGCTTCAGTTGTAGACTGAGAACTGCAAGCTTGCTTTTTACATGTCCAAGTTACAAGTCTTTCACCAAAGAAAAATGCTCCTCCAATGGTGCTTTTTCTGTCATCAACATTTCCATCCCAATCAGCATCGGTGTAAAATTTTAGTTCAAACTTCCCTTCCTTAGGATACCATAATCCATAATTCTCTATTTTCTTGTATCTTAGGATCCTTTTAGTAGCTATCATGTGAGATTCTCTAGGATTAGCAGAAAATCTAGCAACAATTCCCACAGCATGTGCTATATCTGGTCTACTGTGAACTACATACATTAATTTACCAATCATGGATAGGTAAAGTGTTTGATTTACCTCTATAGTTTCATCCTCCTTTGTCAATTTGCATCCAGTAGCCATTGGTGTTCCCACAGGTTTAGCATCTTCCATGCCAAATGTCTTTAGTACTTCCTTTATGTATTTAGATTGTGTGATGAATATCCCATCACTCTGTTGAATCACTTGTAGTCCAAGAAAGAACTTAATCTCTCCAAACATAGACATCTCAAATTCCTTTTGCATTTCATCAACAAATGATTTACACACATGATCTGAACCTCCAAATATAATGTCATCTACAAATATTTCAGCAATGATAATAGTGTCACCTTTCATGTACAGATTGTTGTTTTCACTTGTTCTAACAAATCCAATACTTAACAAGTAAGTATGCAGTCTTTCATGCCAAGCTCTCGGTGCTTGCTTCAAACCATACAAAGCTTTATGCAGTCTACATACCATGTTTCGATTGTTAGGATCAACAAATCCTTCAAGTTGTTCAATGTAGACCTCTTCTTCAAGTATACCATTTAGAAAAGCTGATTTCACATCCATTTGATAGACTTTGAATTTCGTGTGTGCAACATATGCAAGTAGCATTCTAACTCCTTCTAATCTAGCAAAAGGTGTAAATGTTTCACCATAGTCAATGCCTTCTTCCTGTGCATACCCCTTGCATATTAATCTTGCTTTGTTTCTTGTGACTTCACCATTTTCATTCAGTTTATTTCTGAATATCCACTTAGTACTGATAACATTCTTATCTTTTGGTCAGGGTACTAAGGACCAGGTTTTGTTCTTTTCTATTTTCTCTATTTCTTCCTTCATTGCATTAACCCATTCTTCATTCTCTAATGCAACTTTCATAGTTTTAGGTTCAAATTCACAAACTAGACATGTACCTTGTCCTGTTTTGCTTCTAGTCTGCATTCTGGCATGTCTGTCTCCAATGATTTGTGTCTTAGGATGATGTCTTCTGACAAAGCTATCTAGAACTCAGTTTCTCCTTTCTTTCTCATCCTGTTCAGGTTGATTTTCTTCCTAAGTAGCTCCATCTTGTTCATCAGTTTGAGGTGCCTGTTGTCCTACATTATTTCCTTGCTCACCAGTTGACACAGCCTGTGGCGTTGGTAAATACTCTAGATGTTCAGTGTAAGTGATTCTACCATAGTCTTCCAATTCCTTTGTACTTTCTTCTATGTTTTTGTCATCAAACTCATCAACACGAATATTAGTACTTTCAACTATCTTATTTGTAACCTTATTCAGACATTTGTATGCTTTAATTGTAGTGGAATATCCCAAAAATATCCCTTCATCTCCTTTAGAATCAAATTTTCCATTTCTTTCATCTTTCAAAATAAAGCATTTACTTCCAAAAATTTTGAAATAACTTACAGTAGGTTTGTGTCCAAACCATAGCTCATAAGGTGTTCAGTTGGTGTCCTTCTTCAGTTGTACTCGGTTAAGAACATACACAGCTGTACTGACAGCTTCCCTCCAATATGTTTGTGCAACATTCTTCAGTATCATCAATGTTCTTGCACAGTCAATTATAGACATGTTCCTTCTTTTAGCAATGCCATTCTGCTGAGGTGTCCTCGGTGTAGAGACCTGTCTTTTAATTCCATGCTCATTACAGAAATTAGTAAATTCATCAAAGATGAATTCACCTCCTCTATTAGATCTTAAGCATTTTATTTCTCTTCTAGTCTACCTTAGCTTTTATACCATTTAAACATCTTAAAAGCTTCAGATTTCTCTTTCAAGAACATAACAGTCATCAATCTAGTATAATCATCAACAAAAAGAATAAAGTATCTATCACCATAATAACTCTGAGTTCTCATAGGACCACACAGATCGGTATGAACCAACTCAAGTATCTTCTTTGTTGAGTAGTCTTTTCTTTTGAAACTAGACTTAGTCATCTTACCTTTCTGACATTCATGGCACATGGCATGATTAGGTTTTGATAAGTTAGGCAATCCTCTAACTCATTTCCTTTTACTAATCTTGATCATGTTGTCAAAGTTCACATGGCATAACCTTTTGTGCCACAACCAAGCATCTTCATCCTTTATTAACAAACAAGAAGACTGATCGATATCAAGATAGAATAGATTACCTCTAGATTGTGTACTAGTACCGACAAGTCTTCCATCATCATCATAAATCTTCACCCTTTTTCTCTCAAAAGTTATTTGGTGGTCTGAATTGTTCAGCTGAGCCACACTTAACAAGTTATAGTTTAGTCCATCTACCCAATATGCATTTTCACATTTTATTTTTTCATTGATCATAAGTGAACCTTTACCTCTTACCATACAAGGTGCATCATTTCCCATTCTCATAGATCCTCCATTGCATTCAGTAAGCTGATCAATTTTTTCTACATCACCGGTCATATGATATGTACAGCCATTGTCTATGATCCATGTATCATTTCTGCTTACTTTAGAGATTAGTGTTGTCTGTTCATGTTTATCTTCTTCCTCTGAGTCATCTTTCATAGCAACGAATACAACTTCTATATCATCATTAGAATTAGATTCAGTTTCAATATCTTTGGCTATGTAGCATACCTTTTTGCCTTTATCATCTCAGTTGTCTCTGTTATTGTGTCAGTAGCCTCTGTTAACTCTTCTTCCATAGCTTCCTTTAGATCGGTCTTTGGATCTATCATTATCTTTCTTCTGTGGACATCTAGCAACAATGTGACCAACTTCTTTACAATTGAAACATGTCAAAGGTAGCTTACCTCTATACCTTCCTTTTCCTTTGGGCAATCTTATGGCCATAAGAGCTTCTAGCTCATCAAGTTCATCATCGGTATTACCATCACTATCATCATTCTTATTATTCCTACTAGATTTACCAATCTTTAGAGAAGACATGAAAGTAGATTCAACAGGGGGAACAACACTGTTATCAAACTTATTCAATTCAAAGGTTGTGAGTTTACCAATCAAAGTTTCAAGAGTAAGGTTGGATGTAGCTCTTGTTTCATGAATTACAGAGATCCTAATTGCATAAACCGGTAGCAAAGTTCTGAGAGTCTTGCTTATCACTGTTTCATCATCTATGACTCCATCAGATGCTCTAATAGCATGTACTACCTCTTTCAGTCTATTTGAGTACTGTATAATATTCTCACCTTCTTTCATTCTCATATCATCAAATCTGCCCCTTAGACTTTCAGTTCGGGCTCTTTTGACATTCAGATCTCCACTTAAATTAGATTTAGCTTGTTCCACATTTGTTTGGCAGTGGTGCATCCTTTGATGTCTTCAAATTTAGCATCGGTACAGGTAGCAGCAAGTTCTATCATAGTGATATTGTGTTCATGCATGTCTCTTAGTTGATCAAGGGTTAAGGGACCATTGGGCGGTTGTATGTAGCCATTCATCATCAGATCTAGTGTTGAATTTCCAATTTTGGATACTTCCCTCTTATACATCTTGAGATCTTTGTGCTTAAGTCCTTAAAACTTTGTTCCAAGAAACCATGGCTCTGATACCAATTGTTAGAATAATAGAGAGGGGGGTGAATCGGTTATCTAGTGTCCCAAAAATTAAATGTATAATTCAAAACAACTTCTTCAATTACTGTTGCTTGATAAATTAAAAAAAAATCACTGTCTGTGCTTTTACTGATTACCAGTCTTAAAACTTTTAACTGTTATCGATCAAATCTAACATGTAATATGCAAATTATGATAGCAAACAAATATCACAATCAACACATAACACAAGAGATTTAACATGGAAACCCTGCAAAGGCAAAAACCACCTGGGACCGGCAACCCAAAAATTGTTCACTCTTCTGAAGTGAGGTCAGTGAAGACCCAACCCTGTTAAAGGTTTACAAACACACTATCAAGTGTGACCTTGTTAGAGGATTTTAAAGTAGAAGTTATCATCGAACCAGCATTCACTATGGGGTTGACAGGATAACAATGTTCATTCTATGAATGATACATCATAAGACTTTCAGAGTCCACTCAATTAAGAGATTTTGACTGTTTACAATGGTTAAATATGCAACAGTAAATGATCTGCCTTAATACAACTTCAATTGTAGATTACAGATCAATATTTAGCTCATTCAAATCCTTCTGATCAATATTGCACTTCATATTCAATATTGTATAAACTTATTGTCCATCGGTAATAACTCTCTGTAGCTCGGTAACTATTTTGTAGCTCAGTTCTTACTAACTAGTATGATCAGAATTGCATAAAAACTTCTTCACGCGAAATTCCTGCAGCATCTACTTCTTCCGGCATCTTGTTCATAATGAAATCCCAATCTCTTATATAGACGAGTAAATCATTTTCTTTTTGTCCATCATATTTTGCCGCTTAATCATCTTCATTGATTTTGTCACTTCTAGCTTTCTCATCTGATGTGTCAATAACTCATTTCAATCTGCTCCATTAGATCTTCCTTTAATTATGTTAGTCGTCGATCTTCATAACAAACTTTATCTGTTACCTCATGATCATACACTTTCTAGCTCATCAAGCTTATCGGCTAAATTAGTCATTTAATTCATTTTGTTCTCGTCGGTTAACAAAGAAATGCATCGGTGAACACATGCTCGGTTAATACTATGATCGGTATACACTACACTCCGTCGGTGTATACTAGAAATGCTTCATTTATCGACAACACTGCTTTGTGTCTTTCAGCTCTATTCTTCATCTTAGATGAATACAACATAATAAAGTCAATATCATATGATCATAGACTCACCAAAAAGTTACTCAGTGAATTCCTTTTCCTCATCTATCATGTACATCTTTTCTCATGTAGATTTCTTTGTTCTTCATCTCTTCCACCTTTCTTCAAATGTATCAGTATAGTAACTTACAAGATAAGTACTGTCAAGCTAGTTGACATCAATAACAATAGAATACTGATTTAATCATATTGCATATCTAATCAATAACTTCTCAGTGATCTTTAATCATAGATTCTTCAATCAAATTCCAACATTTTCTCCATCTAAATTAGTTGTAGTCTAGCACACGTCAATCAAAAATGATAGGGCCTGCATCCTTCAAGCCAAAAGGATTCTTTTTCAATTAGCAGCAAGTCTCAAGGAAGATTTGATCCATGTTTGCAATTGCCTCCATGCAAAAATAAGGATTCACTATGTCGTGCAGTAAGAATTTTTTGTTGTTGCTTCATTCTTTCCTTTCCACAATATTTTTGTTGGTAAGATACGCACACCTACCACTTGTCATTACAATGTGCATTTTGGAAGAGTTCTCTTTTCTTTTAATCAAAGTCTCCACTCGAGTGCCATGTGTTTTATTGAGCGCTAACTGCATTTCCATTTTTGTTGGTGGGCCCAAGAACTATTTAAGCAATACACATGGGCATCTCGTGGGAGTTTGAGGATCTTCATATTTATTTCAAAAAAATATCTCATGCCTATCTTCCATGTGTCATCTCCCAACTAAAGTTGAATGCTTCCATGCATCTGGCGTTTGTGAAGTCATTTCTTGCTCAATTTTGGCATAGTTTTCAGTAAAATCATGACAATGATTACATAAAAGATGGTGGCTAAGATAAATAATAAAGGATCCTATTTTTTTAATAGATCATGTGCTAGCTGTCATTTTTCCAGGGCCAGTGATGAAAATTGCAACTTCTCCACTTTATAGAGTGTGATGCGTGTCACTTTTTTTTGAAGTCGCTTTCTGTTAAGAGAATTAGGTGATGCCTTAGCTTATTAAGGAATAATTTTTTTATTTGAAGGGGAATTTTATAGAGATTGAAAAGCTAGTTTTTACAATCCTAAAACTATATTTTGTGCAATCGAATCATATTAATACAATGAATCGTGCTTCTATCCCTTTGGTCTTTCAAGATTCATTGTTCATGTATGTGTTAGTGCTATTTTTTTTACTTTAGTGCCTACATCTTTGACTTGTTGTAGGCAGATTATGTTATAAGCTTATCTATTCTGCATTTATCATTGTATGGTTCACTCTAAGTTTCATGTTGAAGGGTTTTTCATATATCTATGACTATGCCTGAAATATAGTTGTAGTAGGGTTGCCTTGAGATTCTATTTCTCAGATTAGCCTGTGCATTTGAATCTTAAAAGTGTTCCAAAATCTTGGCATATATCACCCTAGAATAAATTAGTAACACTTCTTCCCCTTTTCCCTTTACATAAAATGAATAGCCGACTTCTAAAATCTTAGAGGTTTCTTAGTGAAATTGCATAAGGTCCCCCATTCACTGATCTTCCCAAAGGTCATTTATCTAAAAGCAGTTTTTAGATATCAACATTAATCATTGTTAATTATGCACCTTTTAGTCTAGTTTTTGCATTGTCAAATTCTAATCACATCGAAATCAAATAAAAGCACTAAAGAGAACAATTAACATTGTGCCCAACTCTCCCAAGGGTTTTTAGCTGGGTCCATTGTTTGTTCTCCAATGTAATGGGATTGGGTTTGATTCCTAGTTTGTATTCTACGTTTCAATCCCATTTTCGTACATTATAGATATTTTTTCATACAAATAGAGCCTCTTTTTTACATTATCTTTTTATACCACTTTATACTACACATTTATATTGAGTGGAAAGTTACCAAACCCAAAGCTATACTGAGTTCAATCACAAAGTCATGTTGATACACATTCAACATTTATAGAATGTAGATCCATGTCCTATGCATGGATTTGGCTAGATATCTTGGTGGAATGCTGGTATAAATCGCAGTGCAAGTTTTCTCCACATTTATAGGAAATAACTGACATTCTTTGACCAGCACTTATATGAGGACACCAATTAAAAGATCTATACATCTACTACTACTTCGAAGGCTCAACTATTTTATTATGATGCTCAACTTCAAGTGGCTTAGCTTCACCACCAAAAATAGGTTGTTGATTTCACATATCAAGTGAAGCTCAAATTAAAGTTTGACTTCACTAGCTCAAGATATGATATAGGGCATCTACATAATTATTTTAAACTTTACTTGGCCACCTTTCTCTTAAAATGTCAAGAAAATTAAGGAGTGTCAATAGGTTGTCAAAGAGCTCCTTGAAACTTTCAAGGCTTTTGTATGACACTATAAGTTCAGTTATTTTTTAGTTGAGAGTACACTTTAACCTAATTTCTCTTTTATAGCAATACCTAATGGTGGTTCATTGCTAATATTCCAGTTCTTAGCATATAAATTGTGACATACATTTTCACCAAAGATGAGTTTTGGGAGGTTTTTTTCTCAATGTCCAATTGTAATGCCCCTAGTCTTGACAATTTCCCTTCTAAATTTTAAATTTTTTTTGGGACATTATGGTGACAACCTTCACAGTTTTAGTCTTGAAACCTTTCATTCCATGTATCTAGGAAATTTAATTAACAAGAGAAACATTAATTCATTGCTAAAGTTGGATATCTAGAATAAAATTGTAACTTGATGCATATCACTCTTTTGAATGTCTCTTATAAAACAATTGCTAAAGCACTAGTTCTTAAGCTTTGACCTATGCTTATATAGTTGATTTGTCTTGAGAAAATTAAGTTCATTAAATTCAAATTTATTTTGAATCTTTTATTTTTACGAAGGTATGAAATGGGTTCAACATTCAAAATAACCTACCATTTTAATCAAGATTTATTTTGTCAAATCTTGTGACTGTATTAAATGATTTCTTATCCTTTCTATGCTCCAATCTCTCAAAAAATTTAGGCCTTGAATTTATTTATTCTATGCAAATGTTATTCATACATTTCTCAACTTATATTACTACCAATATATATAAATATCAACCTTATAAGGTCTTCCATTTTATTTTTCAAGTTTGTTCTCTTGCTTTGTCTCTCCATATGCTTGTTACTAAAGGTTTTGACTATTATTTCCAGACTATGTAGTTTCTCATTCCATGGTCAAGAGTGTTTGCTTTCTAATTCTCATAAATAGCTAGAAAATGACCACTTGCTCAATGATTATTTTCTCATTCTTATAGAGGAAGAGGATACTAACAAACAAATGCTTCATTTCTTGGATATATTTTGCCTTTCTTTTAGTTTGATCATTTAGTGTAGAAGACCCAATGCTTATGTTTTCTTTAAATGCTAGGTTGGTTAAATAATTTTGGTCGAAAATAAATTAAGCATGGAGAAGTTTTTCACATTCTAGGCACATGCTTTATGTTTCAAGATTCTCATTTTATTGTTTGGTTGGTTATTTTTAACATTGAAAAAATCAATTATTGGATAACCAAGCCTCTTTCACCGGCTACTAAGTTCTAAATTTTCTCCAAAATCTTGGATGTCATCCATGTTTACTACTCCTAATGGATGCTATAAAAAATAATAATTAAAGAGTGAAAAAATAGTTTCTCTAAGATTCAAGCAGCGGTCACCATGATTTTCATTAGGTTTCAGTATCCCTTAGGATACTATGGGGTCAGGTCTCTTTTCAATATCTCAACATGCAATCACTTTATGTGTAAAATGGATTGTACTCAAATTCGTAGAAGGAAATCAAGCCTAACAAATCTTATTAGGAATTGTATCAATATTGAGTATCTTTTGGTAGGTCAACCTAGAAAGAGCTTGATTTGGGCACTCTCCTCACCATGTGAAAGCCTATCTAGATTAATGCCATTTTCATTGTCTAAAGTATCTTGAAATCTTAGGAATCTACTAAGACTTGAATTTTATGTGTAGAAAATCCTTTCTATATTGGTTTATCTATCATTCACCATTTTGTTTAAAGGTCTCTAATCCTTTCTTATCTTGAGATCTTCCTCTAGCTAAGGTAAATTGATGTCTTGACTATATACTTAATAGAGATATTAGATGTTTAAATACTTCAATCATTATGCTCCCAAATATTTGTTTCTCTCATCCAAAGTTCAAAAAAAATGCAAGTTTGTTAATTGAGATTAGTAAAAAATTTAGAGTATTGTTCATGCCGTCCATTTGATGATTCATAAAATTAGGTTAAGATGTTTCAATCCATGGTGAAGGAAATAGAAATGGTATCTTGACACACCATTTTTCTATTACAAGCCTTACAAAGGCTATATGTGGCTTTGATCTCATTTTCTTATGATTGATCAATAGCACTATTGTTGGAAATTTAATCTTCTATTGGCTCATGGTAGTGTCATTTCTAGTGTGCGTGATCAGTTCTTCTTAATCTATGTTGGTTCATTTTTCTAAGTGTTATCTATCAAGGTCTCCATATTCATACTCATTTATCCATGTTTGGGGTTCTCAATCCCTGTTATCCATTTTGTGGGCAATTCAAAAATCTCAAAAACCTTTTTCTATTTTTGTTCTAGAGCTCAAGAGGAGTGGCATTGGATACATTCTTCTTTTCAAGCCTTTTCAATCTACTTTGTTTTCTTGGAAGATGGTTTTATAGGGAGATTGGCCTTGTCTAAACTATTTAAGTATACCTAGATTTGGGATGCTTTTAGGGTGAAAAATTTAAAGAATTTAATACGATAGAAATGCAACTATTATTATAGGTTATTTCATAAACCAATATGTTTCTATGTATAATAAGGCTTTAATATGTTCTAATATGAACACACGTATCGATTTCGGTGCAAAGTTAGAAAATTGCACTCGAAGTTGCTATCTTTAAGAATTGATGGACCATTAACAAAAATTTCCTTAAATTGTTGCTAGAGTCCTTAAACCTTCATTTCATTGAGGGCATATGCAATGTCATAGCCAATCCTCTTAATGTGGTAGATAATTCCAATCTTATGGCTCTCAATGTTTTGATTTTAGAGATAATGCAACCCATGGAGGTTGATCTTAGTCATCTTGAGAACCATCTTCCTCTTCTCTTAAATATAGTACTAGATGGATTGACTCTAGCAAGGTTCCCCACCTAGATCTAACCATCTTCCTAATCCATATGTAGCTAGAAGATTACCTCGAAGAAGAGAACGTTGTCACTAATTGGAAGCCTAATGATATTTTATCATTGGAGTTATCTAAAGGAAACTTCACCCCTGTTCACCCTAGGACGTCTAATCCCAAATTCATTCTGAATACTAGTCTCCTTCTTGATGAAGATATCCTTGCTACCATTCAGATTATTCGCAATATCAATAAGGTTAATTTCCCTAACTTCTCCAAGACTGATAGATGGAAGGTCAATCTTCTAGCTTGGCAATGTCTCCTCGAGACCATTGGTTAAAAGAATGCTAAGGATTATAGGTTCATTGAAAAATGTCTTTCCTCTGATCTCCAAGAGGCTGAGAGCAATGTTCAGAATGATTTGTCCAATATTGACCTTGTCTCCCAGGTGATCGCTGCTAAGGATGCCCTGAGGAAACATCAAGATTTTAGAATCTGTGGTGCTAAAATCAGATCTTGAGCTCATTCGATCCAGAATAGGGACCGTGGTTCCAAATTTTTCTTTAACCTTTTAAAGAAAAAGAAAATCAAGGAGTCTATTGACAGACTCCTAATAGACAACCATGATATCTCGGATCTTATTATCATTAACCAAGCCTTTGCCGATTACTATAGGAGTCTCTTCACCTCTAAGGACTCTAAGGAGGCTGTTGATCTTAGGAATAAGTGTAGACTTCTTATCCCCAATAAACTGGATAATGATGATATTACTATTTTATCTAAAGATATCTCTTTGGATGAGGTAGAAAATGCTATCAATTCTCTCAATAATGATAAGGCCCTCAGCCCTGTTGGGCTCCCTATTGAATTTTATAAGGTCAATGTCAGTTGGATCTATAAGGATTTACATGACATTTATTTGGAAGCTATGGCTAATGGTTCCGTTGGCCCTGAGATTAATAGTGGCATCATTAAACTTCTTCCCAAGGATGGGGACAAAGCTCTTATAAAAAATTAGAGGCCTATCACCCTCCTCAATGTTTCCTATAAGATTTTGGCCAAGATCCTAGCCCTCAGACTTGTTCATATCCTTCCTAAGTTTGTTTGTGCTACCTAGACTAGTTTTATCAAAGGTAGATATATATAGGAAAACTTAATTACTAGCTGGGAAGCCATGGATTGGGCGAAGTGCTCTCATCAGAACTCTGTGATGTTACTCCTGGACTTCAAAAAAGCTTATGATAGGGTTGAGTGGAATTTTATCGTCATGATGCTTGAAGCCTTTGGTTTCCTAGCCTTCTTCTATAACTCGGTTCGGGTTCTTCTTAATGATGCCTCTACCCAGGTGGAGGTCAATGGTTCCCTCTCCAATCCCTTTCCCCTTAGTTGATCTATCAGACAAGGATGTCCCTTAGCCCCTGCTCTATTTGTCATAGCTTCAGAAGCCCTTTACTATATCCTCAGGGACGATATGCTTTCCCTTGTTTTTAGAGGCCTTTATCTTCCTAACAATGATGAGCTTATTAACTGTCAATTTGTTGATGATACTGCCTTATTTTTTGAGCTTACCAACAATAACGTACTTTGAAGCCTTGCAAACCAAGCTTAATATGTTTTGTTCTATCTCTAGTGCTCATATTTCCCAATCCAAATCCATTTGCTTGGGGTGGGAAGAGAAACCTCCTATTTGGTTCAATCAGTATAACTTCCAATGGGGCAGACCTCAAAAAATTGTTAAGTATTTAGGTATCCCCTTCTCTGTTGAGCCTTCCCTCAAAGACATGTGGTCTTGGATTAAGGAAAAAATTAATAAGATGTTGAATAAGTGGCATAACAGATCTTTATCTCTTGCTGGCAAAATTCAAGTCTATCAAAAGATGTTGTCTTCATATAGCATATACTACTCCTTTGCTTGGATGTTCAGTAATTACCAAATTTTAGAAATTCAAAAGGCCATTAGGAGCTTCCTCTAGTCTGATGGTAAAGGCAATAGAAAAATGCATGCGGTCATATGGAACTGGTGTCATACTGACAAACTCCTTGGGGGGCTGGGGCTTAAAGACCTTAAAACTCAAGGTATCGCTTTATCTACCAAATGGATCTTTCATTCTATGGATGGAAACGATCCATGGAAAGTGTTGGTGAGGCATAATATTGAAAGAGGCTTTCCTAAAAAAGCTAGAACTTGGAGAAATCTCCCATTTTGTGACTTAATTCTTGGCAACTTCCCCATCATTGTCCAAGGCTCTGCTATTTTCAGATCCATCTAGAGAGCTTGGGACCATGTCAGGAATTTTGTCACCAATAAGGATTTCCATGGTGCTAAGCATCTATATGGTGAAAGATCCATTTGGTGGAACTTGCACCTAGCTAGTAAACCCCTAGCCCTTTCCCAAGGATGTTCTGCTAGACTGTGGGCTAAGTTGGGGATCTCCCAGCTTGTTGATCTTTTTGAAAATGATAAACTCGTCAATTGGGATGAGCTTAAGAACAGATTTAATATTCTGGTCTCCCAAAAGAAGACTTATAACATGATTGTCAAGGCTACTAAGGACCTACCTTCTAACTGTCATGTGGACTCTCATAGATACTTAAAGTGCAAATGGTCAGATGGAGTCACTATGGCTAATCTCAAAGCCAAGAATATATATAGAATCATTGATCATAATGAAAATATTATTAATCATATCAATATTGTTTGGTATTCTTCTCTTGATGCTATGTCTTGGAAGAAGTATTTTGATATTCTCTGGAAAGGTCCTATTGAGCTTAAAATCAGATGTTTTAAGTGGCTGACTCTGCTTGACAGACTCCCTATTAGAAAAGATGGTCGCACAACTGATATTTGCAGTCTTTGCAGGCTTCCTGAAACGGGTAGATATATCCTCTTTGATTGCATCTTTGCTAAAGAAATCTAGAACATGTTTGGTATTTTTTACCCTTTAAATGTGAATATTCTGGAAATTGTTACTGGTCATATTGATGGGCTTAAAAATGATGCTAATTTATTTTGGAATATGTTGTCTTCTAACATCCTCTGGCAGATCTGGAAGTGCAGGAACGAGGAAAGGTATCAAAGCAACCCTAGAATTCTTACTGAGTTTTTTCGAAAACTCACATTTTTAAAAATCTTTCTTCAGGTCCACACAACAATGATGATGGAGAAAGACAAGCTGAGGAGATTCTTGAAAGATGGGCAGGCCACATTCTTTGTCTATGAGTTGAAGCATGGTTACGAGTGGAGGAGGAATTTCGATGACCTTCAAATGTTTGAACGAACTTGCAAAAGGCTAAACCAAGAGATCAAGAAGAATATTAATTCCAGGAAAGATGAAATATTCATGCTTACACAAATCCAGAAGCATAAGAACATAGTTTGGATAGAGTGTCCTCTTGGTTGGACTGCTTGGGTTGATACCCATTATGATGTCTTACACTAGTAGTTCTTTAGCTTCTTCTTTCTTCTGTTATGAGTCTGTATACATGATACTCTGAGTTCGTGGTGAGGTTGGGCCTCTTTTTTTGTTACTCTCGGTGGATACTTTTTTTGCATTTGACCTACCTATATTTAATATATAAAAAAAAGAAACTTAAGGATCAAGATCGCCCCATCGCTAAGATTGTTTTAGCTATTTAATGTTGTGTAGACTTGACCTTCATTATTTGTTAATGACCTTTCTTTTAACTCTCATACATTTAAACATTGAGAAAATACTATAGAACTTATTTCATTTTTAAAAAAATCAATAATAAACTTAAATCTTATAAAAAACTATTAAATAGAATAAATGGAAAACTTCACAATTATTATTCAAGAAATGTATAATATTTCTAGAAGTGGAATATCCACGTAAATCTAGAAGAGTGCTTTTAAAATACCAGAGAATGAGACATATTTAATAAACCTCCGATGTTATATATAAATCTGCAAGTGTTAGTGATAGGGCAAGAATGGGACATAAACAATCTTCCAGCATGCAAATAAAGAAATAAACAAGAAGTTGACTGAAGCGAATCTTAAAAGAATCAATTTTCCAATTTTCTATTTATGCAATTAAGCGAGCGGCGAGTTGTATGCAAATAAAGAAATAAACATGAAGTTGACTGAAGCGAATCTTACAAGAATCAATTTTTAGTCTCTGTCTTATAGGCACGGAACTAATGTTTTTATTGTACTTTTTTTTAATTAATTTTTGTTTTGAACACTGTGCCAATAAAATTAAATTAAATATTCTAAAGTTTAAACATATAATCAATTGTTTTATTTTTTAAATGTATTTCTTATTACTTGTTACTTTTTTTTTATTGGCTGCTCTTATTTTTGCTGAGATTTTTTTATTTTTTTATTCAAAAATAATAAAAATCACAATGTTTCATAAATCGTTTTATGTTCCCATCAATAATTAATTATCGGGAACTTACAGAAGGTGTATCTTACATGAAATGACAGCCATTGAATCACTTACAGCAGTCAAGTCACCAGCTACCCTATACGGTGTAAAATCTACTCTAGAAATTATTCACCGAAGTACACAATTTTGCCATTTTTTATCATTCATCCAAGCTCTAAAACCTACCTATGGCACTGTCTATGCAGGGGCCAAAATGCACTCCATTAGGCAATTTATTTGCATTTATTTATGTACAGGTATTGGCTAAATCATAAAATATATAAGAGAAGTTTGAAAAAAAAACTAATTGTCCCTTTTGGTAAGATGTGCGTTTTAGTTTACTATCTAAATAATATGTTTACTATGTCAA
The DNA here is from genome assembly GCA_027943335.1 of Chamaecyparis obtusa. NCBI lineage: Eukaryota > Viridiplantae > Streptophyta > Pinopsida > Cupressales > Cupressaceae > Chamaecyparis > Chamaecyparis obtusa. Next base: position 232,523 of record BSBK01003973.1, read on the forward strand.
TAAATTTTAAGAAACTTTTAAAATCAAATATATAATTTATTTAAAATAAAATAATAATGAAGATTTATAAAGCTATCAAATTAATATATTTTTTTTAAAAATAGATACAAGACTTGTGCATATTATTAGACTTTTTGAAAATAAAGATCAAATTGTAAAATCAATCATTCATCAAAATTGAAAATAAATTTAAAAATATTAAATTATTTAAACTACATCAAATTAAAAGTTATTTAATATTTTCATTTGTACATTAAGTAAAATCCTAAATGGTTGTATAAATAGATAGGGCTAAATTATTTCCCACTTAAAATACTAAATACTAAAGATGACAAATATTCATAGATTGTTATGAACGTAGAGTGGAGATTTGCAAATAGGTAGATAGGGATGAAAAATAAAATAAAATATTTATATATATTAAATTAAATCAAATTTCAAATTTTTACATAATATTAAAAATAGATTTAATTTGAGATAAATATTTAAAAAAATTAAATTATAGATTTATTTTTTATAAAAAATAGATTTATTAAAAAATAGAAAAAATCATATAAGCAATCATACATTAATTCATCAAATCATCTTAACTTTATAATAAAATAAAAAATACTTTCAATTTATATATTCAATTTATCAAATTGTATTTGTAGTTCATTTAAAAAATAATATATTAAAATAATTAAATACGTATTAATAAATATAGATTCTTTTTAAAAATTAAATACATGCAAATAAATAAACTTTACAACACTATTTGCTAATGTATTTTCAAACCACATAATTATAAAATAAATGTTAAACTAAGATAAACTCGCTATAAACCTATATGATTTTTACTCAAGAAATCTATTGTAAGATGTATGTATGTATGAGAATTTTAAAAATATATTTTCCAATAAATTTATTTTAAAATAGAATATATCTTTCCAAAAAATAGAAAAACAATATTTTCAAATATAATCAATAGTATAAATATAATTTTAACATATAATATATTATTTATATAATATAAAACATGCAAAAGATAAACATAATATCTAATATAAATAAATAAATAATTTGGTGTGTGTGTGTGAAAGTTAGTCATGACATCAAAGGTGATCACACAAAGGAGTTGTATATTAAGTTTTATTCAATGTGAATCATGCATATATTAAATACATAGAACTAATCATTATAATTGGATGTTCACCAATGGTCAAATACATATGTCAATATTACCACATTCTAATCCTACAAAGAATACAAAATCAATAATTGCTTGCAAACTTATTTGTGGCTATATAAGCTTTCTAAGCCTTAATTTTCAAACTATTGAATAAATCTATCCTCCATTTTTAACACAAAAATATTATAAGAATACCGATTATTGTAGCATGCAAAATGATGATAAGAAAATCTTAAACTACAAACAAACTGGTTATTTCATGAAAGTACTAAATTCAGAAGATTCATTGTATCATAACTTTTTATTTATTTATTAATGCTATTAATAACTCTCAAAACAAACAGCAATCTATATTCAATTTAGCAAGTTTGATTTCAAATAAATCTCTCCAAATCAATTCCTTGCCTTTCACTGTTGTCTTCAAATCCAAAGAATTCAATAAGTACCAAAATTCGTTAAAATGAATAAAAAAATAACTTTTAACATCAAAATTTCTATTTATTTATTTAATTTAAATATTTTTTAATCACATGATCAAAGATCAGTTGATCACAGATAAGAATTCAATACAATAGCTTCAATAAATAAAGATTAAAAAATCTCATACACATTTATCCAAAAATCTGAAATCAAATAATCTTTTTTATTTTCTCAACATGTGTTGTTCTCATATAAAAAATCATACAATTAAACACATGCAAAATGGTGAGACATTATTGTTCCAATAAAATCTATATTCAAGAAACACCTTAGTGTGTTTGAGCATATGCTACTTAAAGTAAAACCTAGCAACAACCTCTAGTTATGTTAACATGACCCAGTTGTGATTGCCTTGTTATCCATTTTTGCATAACAGACTTAACTACCAGTTTCTCGTTTATATCAATAAAGAATTCTATTTATGCAATTGTAGTATGGTGACCATTCAAATAAAGCTACTTCTTTGATGAAAACTTTCAGTAGGTACACAAACTAGATGTCATTCTTCTTCACATTCAAGTCTTCTCTCTAAATCTTTCACCAATAGATGAGAACCTAATGGAAAATTTACCCCATTTCAAAGCAACAAAGCTGAACCTCACCAAACCCTGTGGCTGGGTGTTGACAGCATTAACAAGAAAACTACTGAAAAATTTACCATAGTGTTATTACCGAGATCAATCCCCTTACTGAATGACTTTTGAACTAGGGCATTTCTCCATAAATCTTCTAGCATGCAAGAAGTATTATCAAAAGAACTTTCTGGTACAACATTCATACAATATTTTCTTGTACATACAGATAAAAATACCTCACAATGGATGCTGAAAGTAAGCTTAGAAAACATCCAAGATTCAAGTACAACAAAAACATTTGCTTTATGAAGAATGTATCCATCATATACTCTGTAGCAGAAGGCCTCACTATTCTTGATGTTAAGCATTTATCAATCAATTGTCTATGTAATAAATCTTTTGGCATGCAACTTTGCAAGTAACAAAAAAAATAAAAATCTGACACAACATTCATACAATGTTTTCTTGTAAATACAGATAAAAGTAGCTTACAATGGATGCTGAAAGAGAGCTTAGTAGGCATCCAAGATTACAAGTACAACATTAATATCATTTTCTATGCAATGACATATCATTTTCATTAAATCAGATGAACTTCATTGAAGACTGGATCCATCATAAGTTCTGCAGCAGAAGGCCTCACCATTCTTGGTGCTAAGCATTTCTCAATCAATTGCCTAACTTGTAGATCTACAACCTTTCTCAAAGCTGCAGGCATTCTACCACAAGCCACCTTCTTGTAAATCTGAGCTACATTGCTGCACTCACTATATGGAATCTCTACAGTAACCATCTCCAGCATGCACATTCCAAATGAATAGATGTCCACAAGTTCATCATAATTCTCCTCATACAATTCAGGGGCCATGAATTCAGGTGTACCCACAACACTGTGTGCAAACCCATCTCGCCCAAGAACACGGGAAAGTCCCAAATCCCCAATCTTGAGTATACCAGAGTTTCCCTCCACAAAAATGTTGGAGCAGTTCAAGTCCCTGTGAATTATTGGAGGGTTACAACTATGCAAGTAATTCAAACCCTTCAATATCTGGCATGCCCAATTCTTGAGTGCATGCATTGAAACATGCTTGTGCTTCTGCCTGTACTGTCTCAAAGTCCCTGATGGGCAGAACTCAGTAATAAAGTTGATGCTTTTGGTGTTTCTGTCCAGCCAGGCATCATAAAACATGAGGATGTTTTCATGGCTGAGAGACCCCAAGAGAGAGACTTCAGAGTAGAGTCTTTGCATGCAATAATGATTGAGGCATTGCATTAAAGAAACCTTGTTCCAAGCAACTTCAATACCTTCTCTGTAATCAAATGCATGGTAAACAATCTTGATGGCGCCACGCCCCAACACATCTGCATAACGACCATACCTGCAATTCACATTCATTTCCTCAAATGCCTCGCAGTTGCTCTTCTCATCACTGCTCTCAGATTTTGCCATGTTTTCTACTCTTTTCACTCTTCTCTCACCAAACAAGACGATTTAACTAATCCATAATTAAATTTCTTTTGTTCAAAGGGCACTGTAATTTGCTGAGCCTGAGGAAAAAGATGAAATGGCCAAATAAATGTAAATTCATATATTTTTGTTGGATGCTTGTTGCATGTTGTGTTTCTTGAAATTATATTTTTTATTTACTTTTAAGGTTTAAGATTAAATGCATGTATTTTTGGTGTTTGCTTGTTGCATGTTGCATTTCCTGTAACTATATTTTTTTATTTTCTAAAATTAATTTTTATTATAAAAAAATAATTACAATATTTTTCAATTTCTTCGTATGTTTTTTTAATTATAAATAATTATATTTTTTAATTATGAAATATATGTACTTTTAAAATTGTACAACGATTTTCTTCCTTAAAGTAGTTTTTATTGTTTAAAAAAGTTTAATCTTTTCATTTATTTATTTATTTATTTATTTATTTATAAATAATTATTTTTTAATTGAAAAAATATATAGTACTTTTTAAATCATTTTTTAATAATAATAATTATTATAGGATAGAATAATTATGTGATTATATTTTTTAAATAAAAAATAATTATTAAATATAAATTTATTTAAATCTTTTTATTTTTAAAAATAATTTATATATAATTAATTTGTTTTAAGTTTAAATGATCTTTGAAATTCATTTTTCTTGGAATAATTATGTGATTATATATTTTTAATAATTATTAAATAAAATTTTATATATGCATTTTATTTTATAAAAAATATATAAAATGATTGGTATTTAAACTGGCTTTGTAGGATTGTTGAGGATTGGAGGGCTCGAGATATTTGCAATAAGGGTGATCTTTCAAGTTTGACATAGGAGGCCTTTCACGTGTGTGAGTGTATGCTTGTTCTAGGTGGAGGGTCAACCTCTTTACTAGTAGTGTATGTGCATTAATTGTTGACTTCTCAATTTATGGGCAATGATTCGTTGGGTATATCTCATAAGGCAACTGAAACCCCAGGAGCAATAGGTGCTAAGTCTTTCAAGGAGGTCGTGGTGGATGCGCAGAGAATGCCTCAAGACACCAAGTTTGAGTGATTCAATAGGCGCAAGCAGACCTTCATGTGGAGGATGGAGGAAGAGAAGGTAAGTCCTCATTCGATCCATCACTCATTGTCAAACATAATTTTTAAATGACAAATTCTATATTAATAGTGAAATAAAATAGAATTAAAGACATTGCCATTTCTCTTCTTACTCAAGACCCTAACAAAATCCCCTTACAAAACTTTATGAACAAATTGTGTTGGGAAAGAAGATGGGGTTTCATTTTTCCTTCTGTAGATTGCTCCAAAAGGGTATGCTTGTTTTTTCAATAGCCCAATGAGTTAGAAACAGGTGATTAAAAGGCAATTTTGGTCCATTGGAAACTTGTGTTTCAAGGCAATTAGTTGGACCCTTGAGGCTAACAACGTATAGATCTTAGTACTCTCGTGCCCTAGGTGGGTCACAGTGTGTAGTATACCCCCCTTATCTTTGGAAATTGGTTCCTAAACCTTGGAAACAATCAAAACTATTCTCATAGTGGAGGAGTAATCATCCTTGTTAACCCACATTGGATGCTAGAATGCTCAATTCTCATAATCCAGCCATTGATCTCCTGAGGGAGGTTAAATTTGATTTAGGGGATGAAGAGGTTACTTTCCCTATTATATTCTTGGGTGGAATTAATTAAGACGACATGTACCTTGTAGTGAGGACATTCAAGAGAGGTTTGATGAGTATTCAGATTGCTCAAAGATTGATTTTGAATCAGCAATTGGTGAAGAATGAAGTGGTGTGTGGTGAATCTGAAGATGAGGAAAATCTAAATTTAGTGGTGTGTGGTGAATCTGAAGATGGAAGGAAAGAAAAGTCCCAAGTTTTGAATTTGGACAGTAGAGGCTCCTTTCCTCATTCTCACAAGTCTACAGATTTGTCACATGGATTAATCAATAAAGAAGAGGCATCTAGCATTCGCATTCAACATATAAAGGTTGGGCCATAATTCTGAGTTCATAACAGTGACATAACTCCACTACCTCAAGATATGGCAGCCTTTGGTCAAGAAGAGAACAATTATTTACATCCTATATTTGAGGGTACACATGGTGCAAGCATGGGACATGATGGGAATGATACAACTCATCATAATTAATAAAGGAACTCTTGCCGACATTAGGGTACCCACAAATCAAAATAGTCATGGTATTTGGGTCAATAGACGGCAACCTTTCCATATGTTGCCTCACCTGTTTGTGGTTATTAACAATTCATCATATCAGATAAAGTATGTTTAAGAAGTTTTAGTGTCTAAACACTCAACTAATCCCTCTAACCGATTAGGAGTGGTTGGGGAAGTTGAGAGGAAAGTTTTCAAACATTCATATTCACTTATTGAATGCTTTGGAGACTACTGGTTTGACTATCCATGCGTTACCAGTGACTAAGATTCATTATAGGATACAAAACCCTTCATTTTGGGTTATTGTGTGTTGATTCATCCGCTTTATCCAGGAAGATCAAGAAGATGGGGCGGGAGGACATTGTGGTAGAAGAAGTATTTAAAGATATTTACATGTCCCCTATCTGTGAAATTGAGACTATAGGTGATGAAGACCATGTTGAGGATGAGGGGGCGTCTTAATCAAGGAGGGGCATAAGATGAATTTTTCTTGAGAGATGGGGAAGGAATTTTGCAAAATAGAACAATCAAGCAAAATAAGTCTAAGTCCAAAAAGATAAATACGAGAGGAAAGAGGACGAGAGGGAGAATAGAAAAGACCAGAGAAAGTTAAGATCTAGGAGAGACTTGTTCTCTCTTGGAAAGAAATGAAGCTCATAACATGGAATTTTAGGGGTTGCTATGAAATCTATGAAATCCCATTTTTCCCCTGAATTAGTGTTTGGAGCTATGAAATCTCAAATATAGATATATTTAGACATGTTATGACTTTAGTAGTCACCGCATGGATCTACATTGTCGGATCTATGGTCGTAGAAGATTTGTAGATCTTTTGGACTGAAACAACTTTATGGAGTTACATAGATTTTTGTGTTTTGTATATAGTATAAATTTTGACACTTGATGATTTTGTATGATGATGTATGATGATGATGAATAGTTGAAGCTTGAATATGCATTTTTGGATGATCTAGGGATCATAAAGTTTGTAGAATTTCACGAGTTTGACGAAAATAAATGGATGGAGATTACACTAAGCCACTTCCATGACCAATTCTTTTGGCTTGGAGGTAATCCTATTAAGATCACTAGTGAAATGATTCATGATATCACTGTATTGCCTAATAAGGGCTATAATCACCTAAAAATGGTCTAGCTAAACTAGATGCCCTAAATCTCAAATAAAATGATCAAATCAATCCCAAATCAAGCTAATTGTAATGCCAATGCTAATTGTAGTTCCCTATTTTTAATAAGATTCAATATAATAGCATGTGAATCAGTATTTAACTCAGAGATACATTACATCATAATTTGTTGTCACACAATGCTTACCAGCATTGTAATAATTCATTTCCTTTATATGGGTTCCAACTATTTGTGTTGATTCCAGCAACCTCCCATGTACTGATAAATGTCTTGCTTAATTAATATTATCCAATCTCCTCTCATGAATAAATTATTAAATAGTCATTTCTCAAATTCTCTCAAATCGATTCTTCCTCCATATATTATCCCCTGGTAGAATGAGATTGGTTTCCAATTTATATCTTGTGCAGTGAGAATGGGTGTAATTGGAGAGACATGTTTGTTCAACTTCATTCCTATTCATAACATAGCCAGATTAGTTTATACAAATGATACTGATTAGTTTACTGCCTTATGTTATTAATTGTTATCATTATCGATGCTCAACAATATTAATCACTGTTAACACTCGATATTGAGCATTAATCCATGCTTGTCTACTTCTTACCAAACTGTCGTTATTGATCATTACTATTAATATTAATCGACAATGTTTGCTAAGTCCGTTGATGTTCCTATTGTATTTCACCATGCATGATAAACGTTGTATCTTTATATTGGTTTAGTCGATTGGTCATCAATAAAGACTATTTCATTACTGTCACATAAATGATCAGTATCAACTAATCATCCTTCCTCAATGTCATGACTTACTTGGATGAAGTTAATAATTAATTATTCTTCTCTGTTGATAAATATATTTGGTCTAAGTAAATTGTATTCTTCATGACAATGATAAGGATTATATTGTATTGTTTCATCATGCTAGTAATCCTTCTATCATCTTTCTCTACAAATCTACTATAATTTTATTTCTTTAAAGACTTCTCAAAATTGAAACACTTAATATTATATTATTATTTATTATTATTTACTTATTCATTTTTATAGTTTAATTTTATTTATTATTAAATCTTACTTCTGAGAAGGGACATGATAGAATCCATGAATGGTATGGGTGAGGTGACCTTCATTCTTGGTCGTGACTTCAATGAAACATTGGATATAGCTGAAAAGAAAGGGAGCAAGGGGATGCAGGGCAGACCAGGAGAATGAAGGATCACTCACTGATTGCATGATAACCCAATTTTGAAGGGTCACTGGTTGAGGGGACAGTCAAGGTTTGGATGATTGGGCCATTGGAGGACCCTATTTCTTTGTATTAATTGATATTCAAATTGGATGCATGCATTTCTTGTGAATTATCGGCCCTTATGTATCCTGCAACTGCATCCGTAAATCTGCATATACTTCTCTAGGGTTGTAAGCCACTTAGGGATCAAAATAGAGAATAAATCAAAATCATTCTTTGTCCTATTTCCTTTTAACAAAGTCTCAACTATCAATGATACAATACATTTGATGCCCTAAGTTATCAATACAAATGGTGCCTAGCTAGAAGCTCACGGGCTGTCCATTTGATAACCACATTCAACATTTCAAAAAAAATTGATAACCAATAACATCAAATAATGGAGTTAAAGTATGGGCTAGGGCACGACACCAGTAGAATGCAGTCATTTCAGTGAGTGTCTCAGCAATATACAATGGCATCATTAAACGTGCCAGTAATATCAACAAACGTGAATCCAAACATTTCAAAATAGTGAATCGATATCCTTGAGCACAAGCACCAATAACATCAAATAATAGAGATAAAGCACTGGCTAGGGCACGACACCAGTAGAATGCGATTATTTCAAAGAGCATTCATGATCAAATAAAATGCAATGCATTTGAAATTTGTGGTCGAATATGATGCCAGAGGGAGAATAGATGAAGAAATCACATACCTTCTCTCGCGCTTAGCTTTTGCTCATTTTCTCCCGCTCCTTTTGTCTCCAATCGAAATAAAAATGATTTGGGTGGTTCACTTTTTTTTTGTATCTATACCTTGAGACTGTCGTAATTCCAACGGTCAATTTAAAACCCATCGGAATACCGAAACCATCGGGGCCTATTATAAAAAAAACACCAAATTCATAATAAAAAATTACCCGTCAGAAGTGTCTGTCGAAATCTAGCCCCAAATGTAGTAGTGTCTTTTCAAGCCTTTTCAATCTGCTTTGTTTTCTTGGAAGATGGTTTTATAGGGAGATTGGCCTTGTCTTCTATTTTAGTATACCTGGATTTGGGATGCTTTTAGGGTGAAAAATGTAAAGCATTTAATACGATAGAAATTATGCGACTATTATTATAGGTTATTTCATAGACCAATATGTTTCTATGTATAATAAGACTTAAATATGTTCTAATATTCATATGTATCGATTTAGGTGCAAAGTTAGAAAATTGCACTCGAAGTTGCTAATCTTTATGAATTGATGGACCATTAACAAAAAATTCCTTAAATTGTTGAGCTAGAGTCCTTAAACCTTCATTTCATTGAGGACATATACAATGTCATAGCCAATCCTCTTAATGTGGTAGAGAATTCCAATCTTATGGCTCTCAATGTTTGGTTTCTAGAGATAATGCAACCCATGGAGGCCAATCTTAGTCTTCTTGAGAACCATCTTCCTCTTCTCTTAAATATAGTACTAGATGGATTGACTCTAGCAAGGTTCCCCACCTAGATCTAACCATCTTCCTAATCCATATGTAGCTAGAAGATTACCTTGAAGAAGATAACGTTGTCACTAAATGGAAGCCTAATGATATTTTATCATCGGAATTATCTAAAGGAAACTTAAGGATCAAGATCCCTCCATCACTACGATTGTTTTAGCTATTTAATGTTGTGTGGACTTGACCTTCATTATTTGTTTATCACCTTTCCTTTAACTCTCATACATTTAAACATTGAGAAAGTACTTTTTCACTAACCATCTCTTTTTTACTTAAATATTATCATCTTTTACAATTAATAAAATACTATAGGACTTGTTTCATTTTTTTCAAAAATCAATAATAAACTTAAATCTTATAAAAAAAACTATTAAATATTCACAATTACTATTCAAGGAATGCATAATATTTCTAGAAGTGGAATATCCATGTAAATCTAGAAGAGTGCTCTAAAAATACCAGAGAATGAGACATAGTGATTTAATAATCCTCCAATGTTATATATAAATCTGCGAGTGTTAGTGATAGGGCAAGAATCAGACATAAACAATCTTCCAGCATGCAAATAAAGAAATGAACATGAAGTTGACTGAAGCGAATCTTAAAAGAATCATTTTTTTATTTATCCAATTACGCGAGTTGCATGCTGAAAGCACCGTTGAATTTCTTTCAAACAATAAAATAATAGATCAGTTTTTTTTAGAACTTTTTGCGACAAGAATATTATAAGAATACCGACTATTGTAGCATGCTAGCTAAGAATTCAATACAATAACTTTAATAAATAGAGATCTTTGATAAGATAAAAAAATCTCATACATATTCATTCAAAAATCTGAAATCAAATAATCTATTTTTTTTTCTCAACATATGTTGTTCTCATATAAAAAAATCATACAATTAAACACATGCAAAATGGGGAGAAATTAATTATTCCAACAAAATCTATATTCAAGAAACACCTTAGTGTGTTTGAGCAAATGCTACTGAAAGTAAAACCTAGCAACAACCTCTAGACATGCTCCAAAAAGGAGCTAAGACCCAGTTGTGATTGCCTTGTTATCCAGTTTTGCATAACAGACTTAACTACCAGTTTCTCGTTTATATCAATAAAGAAGTTTATTTCTGCAGTTGTAGTATGGTGACCATTCAAAGAAAGTTTATTTCTGCAGTTGTAGTTTGATGAAAACTTTCAGTAGGTACACAAACTAGATGTCATTCTTCTTCACATTCAAGAGTTCTCTCTAAATCTTTCACCAATAGTTGAGAACATAATGGAAAATTTACCCTATTTCAAAGCAACAAAGCTGAACCTCACCAAACCCTTTGGCTGGGTGTTGACAACATTAACAAGAAAACTACTGAAAAATTTACCATTGTGTTATTACCGAGACCAATCCCCTTAATGAATGATTTTTTAACTAAGGCATTTCTCCATAAATCTTCTAGCATCCAAGAAGTATTATCAAAAGAACTTTCTGGTACAACATTCATACAATATTTTCTTGTACACACAGATAAAAGTAAGCTTAGAAAACATCCAAGATTCAAGTACAACAAAAACAAAAACAAACATTTGCTTTATGATAACATATCATTTTCATTATCAATTTACGCAAACTTCATTGAAGAATCTATCCATCATATACTCTGAAGCAGAAGGCCTCACTATTCTTGATGTCAAGCATTTATAAATCAATTGTCTATGTAATAAATCTTTTGGCATGCAACTTTGCAAGTAACAAAAATTTTTAAAAATCTGACACAACATTCATACAATGTTTTCTTGTAAATACAGATAAAAGTAGCTTACAATGGATGCTGAAAGACAGCTTAGTAAGCATCCAAGATTATAAGTACAACATTAATATCATTTGCTATACAATGACATATCATTTTCATCAAATCAGATGAACTTCATTGAAGACTGGATCCATCATAAGTTCTGCAGCAGAAGGCCTCACCATTCTTGGTGCCAAGCATTTCTCAATCAATTGCCTAACTTGTGGATCCACAACCTTTCCCAAAGCTGCAGGCATTCTACCACAAGCCACCTTCTTGTAAATTTGAGCTACATTGCTGCACTCACTATATGGAATCTCTATAGTAACCATCTCCAGCATACACATTCCAAATGAATAGATGTCCACAAATTCATCATAATTCTCCTCATACAATTCAGGGGCCATGAATTCATGTGTACCCACAACACTGTGTGCAAACCCATCTCGCCCAAGAACACAGGAAAGTCCCAAATCCCCAATCTTGAGTATACCAGAGTTTCCCTCCACATAAATGTTGGAGCAGTTCAAGTCCCTGTGAATTATTAGAGGGTTACAACTGTGCAAGTAATTCAAACCCTTCAATATCTGCCATGCCCAATTCTTGACTGCATGCATTGAAACATGCTTGTGCTTCTGCCTGTACTGTCTCAAAGCCCCTGATGGGCAGAACTCAGTAATAAAGTTGATGCTTTTGGTGTTTCTGTCCAGCCAGGCATCATAAAACATGAGGATGTTTTCGTGGCTGAGAGAAGCCGAGAGAGAGACCTCAGAGTAGAGTCTTTGCATGCAATAATGATTGAGGAATTGCATTAAAGAAACCTTGTTCCAAGCAACGTCAATACCTTCTCTGTAATCAAATGCCTGGTAAACAATCTTGATGGCGCCACGCCCCAACACATCTGCATAACGACCATACCTGCAACTCACATCCATCTCCTCAAATGCCTCGCTCTTCTCACCACTGCTCTCAAATTTTGCCATGTTTTCTACTCTTTTCAGTCTTCTCTAACCAAACAAAACGATTTAACTAATCCAGAATTAAATTTCTTTTGTTCAAAGGGCGCCCTAATTTGATGAGCCTGGGGAAAAAGATGAAGTGGCCAAACAAATGTAAATTCATATATTTTTGTTAGATGCTTGTTGCATGTTGTGTTTCTTGTAATTATTTTTTTTTTTCAAGGTTTAAGATTAAATGCATGTATTTTTTGTGTTTGCTTGTTGCATGTTGCCTTTCCTCTAACTATGTTTTTTTAATTTTCTAAAATTAATTTTTATTATTAAAAAAAATAAAAATATTTTCAATTTCTTTCTTTATTTTTTAATTATAAATAATTATATTTTTTAACTATGAAATATACACACATTTAAAATTGTACAACAATTTTTTTCTTAAAATTAATTTTTATTGTTTAAAAAGATTTAATCTTCACAATTTTTTTATTTATTTTTTTATAAATAATTATTTTTTAATTGAAAAAATATATATAGTACATTTTAAATCATTTTTTTTGTATTAAGTATAAGGGGTTCAAAATTTACAACGATCGGTACAGAAAGAGGCCAAGCTTCAACCCGAGAAAATCAGAGTAGTGGCAAATTTAATTAAGTACATGTTTCAAAAAATAACAGCAAAAATGAGAACTGAAACTTAATGAAGAATATCATCCTCGGCCTCAACCCAAGCAGTCCAACCCAATGGGCCTTCCATCCAGACAATGCTCTTCTTTTCTTGGATTTGGGCCAGCATGTTGATTTGGTCATCCGTCACATTTTTGTTCTTGTTGATCTCTTGTGTGAGCTTCTTCAAACTCTCCTCAAAGTTAACAAGGTTGTCTATGTGTCTTCTCCACTCATAGCCATCTTTCAATTCATAAACGAACATGGTGGAGTGCCCCATTTGAAGGAATCTTTTCAGCTTCTTTCTTTCAATCATCATGTTAACGCTAACCTGGGAGGAGATTTTAAAATATGTGAGTTTTCGAAAAGACTTAGTAAGGGACCTGGGAGTATCTTGATACCTTTCTTCATTTCTACACTTCCACACCTGCCAAAGAATGTTAGTAGATAGAATGCTCCAGAACAGGTTAGTGTCCTTATTTAAACCAGAGATGTAACCAGTGATAATTTCAAATATATTCACATAATTAGGATAAGTGATACCAAACATAAGCCATATTTCTTTAGCAAAAGTGTTCAGGAAGTCTACAAATGCTACATAATTCATAAGGAGCAAGATCTTTCCTTAAAGGAACTCCGTCGAGTAACATAAGCCATTTGAAGCACTTGATCTTAGGGTCAATAGGAGATTTCCAAAGTTTGTCAAAGTATTTTTTCCATATATTAGTATCCAAGTCAGTAGACTAAAGCTTAATACATGCTTAATGATGACATCATTAGAATCAATGATTTTGTAAATGTTTTTGTCTTTGATTTTAGCCACAATAGTACCATCTGGCCATTTAAGTTTCAGAAACTTGTGAGAATCAACATGACAGGCAGCAAGGAGGTCCTTACAGGTTTTGACAATTATATTGTAGGTCTTCTTTTGGTATAGAGAGATGTGGAATTTGGATCTGAGGTCCTCCCAACTAATAAGGTTGTCCTTCTTATAAAATTGGGTTAAGATCTTTCAATCCATGGTGAAGGGATTATAAATGGTATCTTGACAAACTATTTTTCTATTACAAGCCTTATAAAGGCTATATGTGGCTTTGATCTCATTTTCTTATGATTAATCAATAGCACTATTGTTGGAAATTTAATCTTCTATTGGTTCATGGTAGTGTCATTTCTAGTGTGCTTGATCAATTCTTCTTAATCTATGTTGGCTCATTTTTCTAAGTGTTATCTATCAAGGTCTCCATATTCGTACTCATTTATCCATGTTTGGGGTTCTCAATCCTTGTTATCCATTTTGTGGGCAATTCAAGAATCTCAAAAACCTTTTTTTATTTTTGTTCTAGAGCTCAAGAGGAGTGACATTGGATACATTATTCTTTTCAAGCCTTTTCAATCTTCTCTGTTTTCTTGGAAGATGGTTTTACAGGGAGATTGGCCTTGTCCTCTATTTAAGTATACCTAGATTTGGAATGCTTTTAGGGTGAAAAATTTAAAGCATTTAATGTAATATCTAAATGCAACTATTATTATAGATTGTTTCATAGACAAGTATTTTTCTATGTATAATAAGGCTTTAATATGTTATAATATTCATATGTATCGATTTAGGGCATATGCAATGTCATAGCCAATCCTCTTAATGTGGTAGAGAATTCCAATCTTATGGCTCTCAATGTTTGGATTCTAAAGATAATGCAACCGATGGAGGCTGATCTTAGTCTTTTTTAGAACCCTCTTTCTCTTCTCTTAAATATACTACTAGATGGATCGACTCTAGCAAGGTTCCTCACCTAGATCTAACCATCCTCCTAATCCATATATAGCTAGAAGATTACCTTGAAGAAGACAACGTTGTCACTAATTGGAAGCCTAATGATATTTTATCATCGGAGTTATCTAAAAGAAACTTGAGGATCAAGATCCCTCCATCACTAAAATTACTTTAGCTATTTAATGTTATGTGGACTTGACCTTCATTATTTGTTTAAACATTGAGAAAGTACTTTTTCACTAACCATCTCTTTTTTACTTATATATTATTATCTTTTACAATTAATAAAATACTATAAAACTTGTTTCATTTTTTAAAATAATCAATAATAAACTTAAATCTTATATTAAAAAAACTATTAAGATAAATAAAAAACTTCACAATTACTATTCAAGGAATGCATAATATTTCCAGAAGTGGAATATCCACGTAAACCTAGAAGAATGCTCTAAAAATACCGCAGAATGAGGCATAATGATTTAATAATCCCCCATGTTATATGTAAATCTACAAGTGTTAGTGATAGGGCAAGAATCGGACATAAACAATCTTCCAACATGCAAATAAAGAAATAAACATGAAGTTGACTGAAGCCAATCTTAAAAGAATCATTATTTTATTTATGCAATTACGCGAGTTGCATGCTGACACCACCGTTGAATTTCTTTCAAAGAATAAAATAATAGATCATTTTTTTTAGAACTTTTTGCTACAAGAATATTATAAGAAAACCGACTATTGTAGCATGCAAAATGATGATAAGACTACAAACAAACTGCTTATTTCATGGAAGTACTACATTCAGAAGATTCATCGTATCATAACATTTTATTTATTTATTAATGCCATTGATAACTCTCAAAACAAACAGCAATATATATTCAATTTAGCAAGTTTGATTTCAAATAAATCTCTCCCAAATCAGTGAAAGGATCCTTTCACTGTTGTCTTCAAATCTGAAGAAGAATTCAATAAGTACCAAAATTCTTTAAAAAATCACAAAATGACTTTTAACATACAAATTTCTATTTATTTATTTAATTTAAATATTTTTTTATTACATAATCAGAAATAAGAATTGAATACAATAGCTTCAATAAATAGAGATCTTAGATACATCATGATAGCTAAAGATTAAAAAAGCTTATACACATTCATCCAAAAACCTGAAATCAAATAATCTATTTTTTATGTCAACAAGTGTTGTTCTCATATTAAAAAACAACATACAATTAAACACATGTGCAAAATGGGGAGACATTATTGTTCCAACAAAATCTATATTCGTAAAACCTAGCAAAAATCATTATTATGGGAGCTAAGACGCAGTTGTGATTGCCTTGTTATCCATTTTTGCATAACAGACTTAACTACCAGTTTCTCATTTATATCAATAAAGAATTATATTTCTGCAGTTGTAGTATGGTGACCATTCAAAGAAGGCTACTTCTTTGATGAAAACTTTCAGTAGATACACAAACTAGATGTCATTCTTCTTCACATTCAAGTGTTCTCTCTAAATATTTCACCAATAGTTGAGAACATAATGGAAAATTACCGAGACCAATCCCTGAACCTCACCAAACCCTGTGGCTGGCTGTTGACAACATTAACAAGTAAACTACTGAAAAATTTACTATTGTGTCATTACCGAGACCAATCCCCTTACTGAATGATTTTTGAACTAAAGCATTTCTCTATAAAACTTCTAGTATGCAAGAAGTATTATCAAAAGAATTTTAATTTTGGAATTGGAAAATGGGAATTGGTTTCCCTTCTCAAAATTAAATTCTCAATTCCAATTTCATGCCTCAATTCTAATTCCAGGTTCTGAAATGGATTGGCTGAATGCTCATTTTGGACCAAAATTAAAATTGACCTATACCAATTCACCAATTCCCATTTTCTAATTCCAGATCAATTCCAGCAACGGACCTTATGGTACAACATTCATACAATATTTTCTTGTATATACATATAAAAGTACCTCACAATGGATGCTGAAAGTAAGCTTAGAAAACATCCAAGATTCAAGTACAATAAAAACATTTGCTTTATGAAGAATGTATCCACCATATACTCTGTAGCAGAAGGCCTCACTATTCTTGATGTCAAGCATTTATCAATCAATTGTCTATGTAATAAATATTTTGGCATGCAACTTTGCAAGTAACAAAATTTTAAAAAAATCTGACACAAGATTCATACAATGTTTTCTTGTAAATACAGATAAAAGTAGCTTACAATGGATGCTGAAAGTGAGCTTAGTAAGCATCCAAGATTACAAGTACAACATTAATATCATTTCCTATACAATGACATATCATTTTCATCAAATCAGATGAACTTCATTGAAGACTGGATCCATCATAAGCTCTGCAGCAGAAGGCCTCACCATTCTTGGTGCCAAGCATTTCTCAATCAATTGCCTAACTTGTCGATCCACAACCTTTCCCAAAACTGCAGGCATTCCACCACAAGCAACCTTCTTGTAAATCTGAGCTACATTGCTGCACTCACTATATGGAATCTCTATAGTAACCATCTCCAGCATACACATTCCAAATGAATAGATGTCCACAAGTTCATCATAATTCTCCTCATACAATTCAGGGGCCATGAATTCAGGTGTACCCACAACACTGTGTGCAAACCCATCTCGCCCAAGAACACAGGAAAGTCCCAAATCCCCAATCTTGAGTATACCAGAGTTTCCCTCCACAAAAATGTTGGAGCAGTTCAAGTCCCTGTGAATTATTGGAGGGTTACAACTGTGCAAGTAATTCAAACCCTTCAATATCTGGCATGCCCAATTCTTGACTGCATGCATTGAAACATGCTTGTGCTTCTGCCTGTACTGTCTCAAAGTCCCTGATGGGCAGAACTCAGTAATAAAGTTGATGCTTTTGGTGTTTCTGTCCAGCCAGGCATCATAAAACATGAGGATGTTTTCATGGCTGAGAGAAGCCAAGAGAGAGACTTCAGAGTAGAGTCTCTGCATGCAATAATCATTGAGGCATTGCATTAAAGAAACCTTGTTCCAAGCAACTTCAATACCTTCTCTGTAATCAAATGCGTGGTAAACAATCTTGATGGCGCCACGCCCCAACACATCTGCATAACGACCATACCTGCAACTCACATCCATTTCCTCAAATGCCGAGCACTTGCTCTTCTCATCACTGCTCTCAAATTTTGCCATGTTTTCTACTCTTTTCACTCTTCTCTAACCAAACAAGACGATTTAACTAATCCAGAAATATATTTCTTTTGTTCAAAGGGCGCCCTAATTTGATGAGCCTGGGGAAAAAGATGAAGTAACCAAACAAATGAAAATTCATATATTTTTGTTGGATGCTTGTTGCATGTTGTGTTTCTTGATTTTTTTTATTTTTTTTAGGTTTAAGATTAAGTGCATGTATTTTTGGTGTTTGCTTGTTGCATGTTGCCTTTCCTCTAACTATATTTTTTTATTTTCTAAAATTAATTTTTATTATAAAAAATAATTAAAATATTTTCAATTTCTTTCTTTATTTTTTTGTTATAAATAATCATTTTTTAATCAAAAAATATATATTACTTTTTAAATCATTTTTTAATAATAATTATAAGAATAGAATAATTATATGATTATATTTTTTAAATAAAAAACAATTATTAAATATAAATTTATTTAAATATTTTTATTTTTAAATATAATTTATATATAATAAATTTGTTTAAGTTCAAATGATCTATGAAATTCATTTTTCTTGGAATAATTATGTGACTATATATTTTTAATAATTATAGAATAAATTCTATTCATGCATTTTATTTTATAAAAAATATATAAATTGATTGGTATCTAAACTGGCTTTGTAGGATTGTTGAGGATTGCAGGTCAGATATCTACAACAAGGGTGATCTTTCAAGTTTGACATAGGAGGCCTTTCGCGTGTGCGAGTGTACGCTTGTTCTAGGTGGAGGGTCAACCTCTTTACTAGTAGTGTATGTGCATTAATTGTTGACTTCTCAATTTATGGGTAATGATTCATTGGGTATATCTCATAAGGTGGTTGAAACCCTAGGAGCAATAGGTGCTAAGTCTTTCAAGGAGGTTGTGGTGGATGCGCAAAGAATGCCTGAAGATACCAAGTTTGTGGTCATTCAATAGGTGCAAGCAGACCTTCATGTAGAGGATGGAGGAAGAGAAGGTAAGTCCTCATTTGATCCATCACTCGTTGTCAAACATAATTTTCAAATGACAAATTCTATATTAATAGTGAAATAAAATAGACTTGAAAACATCGTCATTTCTCTTGCTACTCAAGACCCTAACAAAATCCCCTTACAAAATTTTATGAACAAATTGTGTTGGGAAAGAAGATGGGGTTTCATTTTTCCTTCTATAGATTGCTCCAAAAGGGTATGTTTATTACTTTTTCAATAGCCCAATGAGTTAGAAACAGGTGATTAAAAGGTAATTTTCGTTCATTGGAAATGGGTGTTTCAGGGCAATTAGTTGGACCTTGAGGCTAACAACGTAGAGATCTTAGTAAGTTCTCGTACCCTAGGTGGGTCACAGTGCATAGTATACCCCCTTTATCTTTGGAAATTGGTTCCTAAACCTTGTAAACGATATGAACTATTCTCAGAGTGGAGGAGTAATCATCCCTATTAACTCTCATGGATGCTAGAATGCTCATTTCTATTAAAATCCAGGCATTGATCTCCCGAGGGAGGATGAATTAGATTGAGGGGATGAAGAGGTTACTTTCCCTATTATATTCTTGGGTGGAATTAATTTCTTCTTCCTTTGTAGAAGGGAGCCCTCTCCTTGTGGTCAAGCTTGGAGGGCAAATCATAACTTGCACCTCGTACATAGTGACTTCTTGGGACCCATGGAGAATAACTTCATCCAAGGATCAAGTTACACACTTAAATTTGTTGATGATTTTTCAAGGAGAACTTGAATATATTTTCTTCATAGTAAGGATCAAGTTCTTGATGGTTTTTACTGAATTTCATATGTTTGTTGAAAGGTAATCTAGTTTTAAGATTAAAATACTTAGAACTGGTAATGGTTAGGATTATGTTAATAATGTATTTAATGGTTAATTGAAATATTTTGGTATTAAACATGATCTTACTATTCCCTATACACCTCAACAAAATGGTGTAGCGAAAAGGAAGCATAGAACAATTGTTGAAATGGCTAGATGCTTAGTATGGATTATAAATTTTGGGCTGAAACTATGGCTTGTGCTACGTTTCTCATCAATAAGACTCCTACTAAAGCTTCAAAGAATATGACTCTCAAAGAGGCTTGGTCTAGTAGGAAGCGCAATCTTAAGCATTTAAGGATTTTTGGTTCAATTGCTTATGTTTATAAACCTAAACAAAAGAGGCACAAATTAGATTATAAATCTTCTATATATATTTGTTGGTTACAATGAAAATTCAAAGGCTAATATTGTTTACAATCCTATTACTAACAAGGTAAAAGTTGCTAGAGATGTTTGTATTGCAGAATTTATGGAGTACATGATTGTTCGAAAGTTCACGATAGTGAAGCTTCTCAGAGTAAAGTTGTGGTTGTGGAGGACAATCCTGATGAACTACAACTGATTGAATATCTAATGAACTGAAGAAACAATTATTAGAGATCACAGAGCTACTGAAATGATATGTAAGATGATTAAATCAGTCAATATGTTGTCATTCATGTCAACTAGTTTTGACAGTACTTATCATGATAGTTACCAACATCTGAACATCTATTGAAGGAAGAAAAGATGAAGAACTGAGATATCTACATGAGAAAAAGATGGATATGATAGGTAAGGATAAGGTAAACATTGGGTAACGTATTGATGAGTCTATGGCTTTATATTGTTGACTTGAGCATGTTACATTAATCTATTATGAAGAAGAGATTTGAATTTGAACAAGTCAATGAGGTCAGTAATTGAAGATTTCTGTATACACCAAGCCAGTGCAGTGTATACCGAGTGACAGTATAATGGAGCTAGTTATCACCAACGCATTTCTATATTGACTGAGTATGGATAAAAACATTAAATGCTAAGAACACCCAACTGAATTTGATGAGCTGGAAATTGTTATGATTTCGAGGTTAAGGATAAAGTTAGTTTTGAGATCCACGGCTGACAAAATTCAGAGAAGATCTAAAGGATGAGGTTGAAACGTGTTATGGACACATCTTCTGAGGAAGGTTTAAGCATCAAAATTGACGAAGGAGATTAAGAGGCAAAATTTGATGGCTGATATGAAAATGGTTTACTTGTCTATATAAGAGATATAAGTTTCATTATTGAATTATGTCAGACAAAAGGAGACTGCAGAGATTTCATGTGAAGATTGTATTCATGCATGCATGATCAAACTAGTTATTGAAAGAACCGAGCTGCAGACATTACCGAGCGTCAAAGAACTATTTACCGAGTGAAAGTAAGTTGAGAAATATTGAGGAAGTGAATTGATTAATGATCAGAGGATTTTATGAGCTTAGCATAGGTCTGAATATTTGCAATTGAGTTGTATTTGAATCAAATCAGTACTGTATCATTTTAACCATTGATTCATAAAATCTCTTAACTGAGTGGACTTAATAGTTGTCTATTAATTATGTTAATTAATCTTTACTCCCTTCTTAAGATGTCAACTTCCTTTTGCTTTAGTTAAAAGCACATGCACTAGTTGGTCTAAACTCATGCATTAGTCATGTAATAGTTAAACTGATTATTACATGCACTAGACTTTGTCTTTCAAGGCTTTCAATCTCCTTTATAAGGATGATCCATTGTACATTATTTTCATTCATTATATTGAGGATATTTTCTTCTTCATTTTCTGAGTCAAACCCTTGCCCTCTTCTTGTCTCTACTTCCTTATAACAGGTTTTTGTATGCAGGTGATCTTCGAGTTTTGTGGATTTGTATTGCTCAAATCCTACATGGTATCAGAGTCTAATCTGCTACAGCTTGTTCATGTTTGAAGGATTCAAAGATTAGAAATTTATCTGTTTCAGATAAGGGCTTTTTGGGGTTTTTATTGAATCTGGGGGGACCTATTTTTCTAGTCATCTTGGATTCAAATGGACCTCATAGTTATGTTCAGAGCATCCAAGAACCCCAAGATCCATATAAAATTTGTCAAATTTGGACAAAGTTGGATCTGTGAGAAAAAAAAATTGCAATCGGCCCCGGCACGGATCTTGAGGCAATCAGTATTTTTTGGAGCACTTCTGGCCCAAGCGAACCTCATGGTTGCATTTGGAAGGCCCGAGATAGTCAGAATCCATATAAAGCTTTTCAATTTTGGACACGTTGCCATTTGAGGCAAAAAAACTTTGCATACCAAGGTCGTACGGCCCTAGCACACAAATCAAGGCATATGATTTTTCAAATCAAAAAAATAATAAAAAACATATTGTTTTGGGAGTGCCACCTAGTGGCCACCCCCCCACTGCCTAGCAACCACCGCACTCAGCAGCCACCCTTGGTTCCTCCGCTAGCGCTGCCCTCGGTTCCTCCGCCAACGGCCGCCCTCGGTTCCTCCACTAGTGCTGCCCTCGGTTCCTCCACCCATGCCACCGCTTCGCCAACTCTGCCCGGTCCGCCAACACCAAACTGCCAGCAACTAACCGCCAGTGGCTAGCCCAAACCACCAGCGGTCGACCCTTTAGTGCCAACAACAGGGCCCGCATGTGACCAGGGGCCAGCAGCCATTTTTTCAACCCATAATTTTTTTTTGGATTTTTTTTCTCATTTGGAGAATCTCTCACTCAAATTGGCTTTCCGAGAGCTCCAAGCATCATTTTTTGACAAATAAGATATCGCCGGAAAGCTGGTTTTGAGCCTGATGCTCTCATGGAGTTTAATCTGGTATTTTTTCCATCTAGCTTGTTGTTTTTGATGTCAAAGCCAGCTAATCCTTTTTGCATTCCGGGGGGCTAATTTGCTCAAATTAGCTCCATTTTTCAATCCGGAAGAAGCGTCGGAAAGTTCTTCTTGAGCACCATCCAGATTTCTACCTATTTTCATCAGAATTTTTTCAAGGTACACAAGATTTAGATCTGAAGCTTTTTTGCTCTTCTCTTGATAAAGCATATCATTTTTAGGCTTGGGGGTTCGATATTTGGCTGGTGGGGGGTGTTATTTTCTTGTTTCTATCAGTTAAACTAGATATTTATCAAAACAAAACCCCTTCTAAAAAATATGGCCGAGACCTCTTCTTGTCTAGAACTTTTGACCCCTCATAATTATCACACATGGAAAACCCTGATGACACGGCTTCTCCGTTCAAAAGGGCTCTGGTCTTGTCTTGATGCAGTGCAGCCAGTATTACAGAGGCCCTTTGAGATCATGCAGCATCAAAAAAAGATGGATGAGGCTATGGGGTTGATTTCTTTACAGGTATCAGATAGCTTGTAGTTTCATCTTGATGGGTGCACTACCCCTCTACTGATGTGGACTAAATTTGAGACATTATTCGGTACCATCAATGAGTTCTGAGCACTTCAGATTGAGGCAAAGCTTACCTCTCTTGTACCTTCTTACTTGCTGGAAAAGCCTCCAAAATTAAAAGTATCTTTTCTAATTCATATCCATCTAGCCAATTAAGTTCCCTATCCCTGTTTAAATGTTTGGGGTTTCAATAGGGCTAAGAAAATGGTTATACAATTGATAAAGAAATGGAGAAATTGGTTTAATAGGGGAAACAATCTATCTTTCATTGGTTGAACATAGGGTGGTTACTTCTTAACTATCACCTTCTTCTCTCCGATAGATATGTCGGTCCAACGAATTTAGCTTGTGCACCTCATGCTTACTTGCTGGAAAAGCCTTTTGGATCCAAGATTTGAAGATAAGGCTTCCAACTCAAGATATCCAAGCTTACTTCCATTCAAGATCCATTCAAAGACAATATTCTCTCATTTATGCAAGTTTCTCTCTTCCATGGTGGCCAAGTACAGGGATTCACAAGCAAGCAAGAAGAGCCATCATCTACTTCCTTCTTCCTTCCTCTCCACCATTGAAGTGATCAAGCATACATACATCCATGATCTAAGGATTTGGAAAGTTTAGATCAATTGCATTTGTGAAGACATCCTTGATTCTAGCAACACTCCAAGCATACATCTTCATGGGTTTATCAGATCCATATCCATCCATGAAGGTTTGACAAGCAATGTGAATACTTACATTTGTCTTGTTTTACATGCTTTACTTATTTCCTTGCAAGGTTAATTCCTATCCAGAGGCTTGTCCAAGGCAAGTCCCTTTCCACAATCATTTCCCCATTTTTCATGTTTGCATGAATAGGTGTACAATTGCATATCCATATTTTTAGGATTTAAGAACCAGAGCTTGATCCTCTACATATTTCATTAAATTTTATCCTTCTAGGACTAGGATGACTTTTTAGGATTAGGCAAACTTTTGTGACATGTTCTTGAGGATCTAAAAATTACCCGATCACAAGTTACAGTTCTCACAGTCTTAGATCTTGAATGGTTTTTTATTTTGACAGGTTTTCCCTCTATTGAGGACTTTTTGCTGAAGTTCAAATAGTAGAGATCTTTGTTACATGGATGTGGAAAGAAAAAGACTGATAAAGAATGCATTTATCTAATTCTGTCTAAACTTCTGGGAAACTTTCATATCTACTCTTCTACCTTTCATTCTACCATGGACACTTTGGGACCTACATTCACCATGCCCACTTTTGAGGTGTTCTGTGATCATTTGACTAGAGAGCACGCCAAGCTTACTCAGTTGGACTCTCTAACAAGATCAAAGAACCATGCATTGGTTGCCCAACCATCCAAAGAAAAGCAAAAGCCAAAGCAGATATCAGATTCCTCTTCTCAGTACTCTATTGGCCCGCCATCTTCTTCTAAGAAGGAGAAATAGAAGACTGAGAGACCTACATGTTCGTATTGTCAGAAGGGACCTCATGATGAGTCACATTTTTTTCAGAAGAGATTTGATGGCTATGAGAAAAAGATTGTTGATTTGTAAGCTCTTCTTTAGAAGAGCACTGTTTCCTCTCCATCCTCTTCTACATCACAGGGGTCTTCTTTTCAGTCTTCCTCCACATCTTCGACATCTGGATAGGATTTTGGAAAGGGTCATGCATTATGGGCATCCATTGCATCCCCTTCACAGGTCCCTTGGTACTGGATTCAGGTGCTTCTCACCATATGGCATCTTCTCAAGGGGTCTTCTCTACTATTGAGGCTTCTCCCATTCCTCATATTCTCATGGGGAATAACATTGTCTTGAAAGTCTATGGGAAAGGTTTAGTAGGCATTCAAGATGGCACATTCAATGATGTATTATATGTTCCATCTCTATCTGTAAACCTTCTCTCAATTTATCAGATTACACACAGTGGATCAGGAAAGACAGTTGAGTTCACTACAGATTTAGTCTTCATTTGGGATAGTGTGACAGGTGGCATTGTTGCTACAGGGACAGTTGATCATTCCACCTATCTCTACACCTTCTCACACTTTGGTCCACCATCTCCATTTTTGGAGCACAGCTCTCCTCTTTCGCGAGAGCCTCATTTGGTGCAGTCAGGTCGCTTGAACTTTTGTATTGTTCCTGAGATCACTGCTATGACTGCCACACCACATCCTGTTAAGGTCTTTTCTCTTCACCAGGATTCTTCTTCAGCACTGCCTAACCCTCTAGCTCCATTCATCGAGCCACCAGGTGCACTTGTTGAGGATTATATAGAGGACGTTCATCTCCTCTTTCATGACAGTGTCAACACACCTGTCACACCATCTACATTGGGGATTCCCTTTCAGGATCCTCGTGTTTTCTCATTTGAGCATCAGTTAGGCCTTCTAGTTTCACCTCTCATTCAGGGGTTTCCTTGCTCCGTGCCTTTGGTTCTTCCGCATTAGAGCTGCATTGGTTTGATCATTTCCACAGGGGTTCCATCATTCTGGGGGGGCTTTGGTGTCTCACCCCTCTCTCATGGGGGGGCTGGTTGTACTTATGGTTTTGAGAGAGTCTCTTGAGCCATTTCTTTTTCTGCATTTTTTATCTCTTTTTGGAGTAGGGTTTTTTCCCACTAGGTTTTCTCTATTTCTCTATTTTACAGAGATTTGGTTGTGCTTGGGTACCTGATCAGGCCTTTGTTGCCGGGACCCATTTTTTTTCTTCTTGCATTGTTTGTAGATGCATCATTGCTCATCTTAAGGGGGGGTGTTAGAGTAAAGTATTAATTATGTTAATTAATCTTTACTCCCTTCTTAAGATGTCAACTTCCTTTTGCTTTAGTTAAAAACACATGCACTAGTTGGTCTAAACTCATGCATTAGTCATGTAATAGTTAAACTGATTATTACATGCACTAGACTTTTCCTTTCAAGGCTTTCGATCTCCTTTATAAGGATGATCCATTGTACATTATTTTTATTCATTATATTGAGGATATTTTCTTCTTCATTTTCTGAGTCAAACCCTTGCCCTCTTCTTGTCTCTACTTCCTTGTAACAAGTTTTTGTATGCAGGTGATCTTCGAGTTTTGTGGATTTGTATTGCTCAAATCCTACAATAGTCTTATTGTACTACCCTATGACATTCATTGAATGTAAAGTGCTATCTTGTTGACCCCATAGTGAATGTTGGTCAAAATTTAACTATTAGTGATAAATCCTCTAACCGGGTCACACCTAACAGTGTGCATTATAACCTTTAACAGGGTTGGCTCTTTACCAAGCTCACTTCAGAAGAGTGAATTATTTTGGGTTACCAGTCCCGGGTGGTTTTTTCCTTAGCAGGGTTTCCATGTTAAATCATTATGTTATGTGTTATTTTTTATGATTATTTTGCTATCATACTTTACATACTGCATAGTTGATTTAGTCAGTAATCATAGTTTGGATACTTATTGGTAATTGGTAAAGTGGACAGACATATTGATATTTTATGTTACCGAGCTACATAATTTGTTGAAATTGTTTTGTAAGGTACATCTGTATATTTGGGACTGTAGGATAACTAATCTAACTGATTCACCCCCCCCCCCCCCCTCTCTTAGTTATTCTAACAATTGGTATCAGAGCATATTGGTTGGTTGGAAGAAAGTTTTAAGGACTTGAGCAGAAAGATCACAAGATGTATAAGAGGGAAGTGCCAAAGCTGAAAAAAGATAACTTTACCACATGGCAAAGCCGGATGACGCTTCACATATCTGGAATCAGAGAATCTGCTATAACTTTACTTGACAATGGCTACTTACAACTGACTGTTGGACCTTTGACTCTTGATCAGTTGAGAGACCGACATGAACACAATATTACTATGATATAGATTGTTGTTGTTCTATCTGATGCTGAATTTGAGGATGTTTTAAAGGATTGCACTACAGTGAAGAAAATGTGGGAGAAATTTCCTCTAGTTCATGGTGGTGATGTGAATGTGATGAGAGCCAGAGCTGAAATCTTGAGAGATAGATTTGATGACATGAAGATGAAAGGAGAGAACATCACACAATATTCAAACTGAATGAAAGAGGTATTCAATGCTATATGAGAGCAGGAGGTACTATTGATGAAGATACTATGGTAAGTAAGATACTGAGAACCTTGTTGTCTATCTATGCAATCAGAATATCTGTTATGCATGAAATGAGGTCTGCACCTAATAGTAGTCTTACTCTTGATCGTCTGATTGGAAAGTTAACAAATTTTGAGCTGAATAATTTTAACAATAGTGTTGTACCGAGTGTTGACTCTTCTTTTATGTCATCTCTTAAGATTGGTAAATCTAGCGGTAAGCATAATATAAAGAATGAAAGTGATAGTAATACTGAAGATGATCTTGATGAGCTTGAAGCACTTATGGCCCAGAGACTACAGAAAGGTAAAGGAACATATAAGGGAAAGTTACCTTTCGCTTGTTTTAATTGTAAAGAGGTTGGCCATATTGCTGCTAGATGTCCTAACAGGTTAGAGGAAGACAACGACTGGTTTGGTGATGGAAAGTAAGGCAGAAGGAATAACAAAGGAAACTGACACTACAACAGAGACAACCGAGATTACAAAGATAAAGGAAAAAAGGCATGTTACCTTGTTGGAGAAGATGACACTGATACTGATGATGATAGGGTGGTCCCACAATAGTGAGTCCCACTTTTTGGCCAACTTTGACACAGAGTTCAACATTCTGAGAAAAAAAATTCACTTTCGAACATCTGTTGCGGCAAAACTATTAGGAATTTGAAGATTATGTAAACTAGAGTCTTTTAGAATTTTCTTTCTAGTTTCTAAATATTTTTATTTTATTTTTTTAAATCATTTAAATTCATTTTTCCTTCTCCTTCTAAAAGTGGTTTGCGTGAAAAAACTATGTTTTTAAGGACTTACTGTCACTTGGATCAGCATAACTTTTTTTTAAATATGATAACGATGTAATTCTTTTGAGATTATATTTTTAACTTCAATATATAAAGGATGCAATTGGTTTTATTCATTTTGGATCAATATTTCATAGTTTATTAAGTTTTAAAGTGGCTATAACTGTAATTTAGACATAAGGTCACTTGGATCGCTCTAACTTGATCTGTGTATATCAAAATTTATTTTTTCTTTTTTTCATAGAAAGGTAACACAAATACGCTTTTCCTACATATTTTTTATAAAAAAAAATTTATCATTTACTATTTTCCCGAAGTCTTGAAGAGATAGGTTGTTGAATGACCAAACAACCTATGTTTAGTTAAAGTAATATTTAAAAGTGATAATGAACTCAATATGTATTAAAATTATATTCATTAGAAAGCTTGTTCCAAATAGCATTGTTTGACATCATTTGTTTGAAAAAATCATCTTGTTTAGTCCTTGTTTCAGACCCCGGAAGACCATTTTTCTGAAGTTTTGTTGTTTTCTGAGGGCAAAATTTTAGTTTTGGGGTCTTCGTGCGAAGACCCCCTTCGCACGAAGACCCTTGAGGGGCTTCGTGCGAAGACCCTTTGCATGAAGCCTATCAAGTGAAAATCCTGGCAAAAAGACATCTGCCGAAATTTTATCTTGGCTACTTCGCATGAAGTATAGACTTCGAGCGAAGTCAGCTAGTAAAATTATTTTGTAAATAAAATTTAGAATGGTATAAAAGTAAAACATTTTGTTTCTATTTTATATCGAATTGCAATTAATAAATTCATATTTTCTATTATTGAAGGCATTTTTTGAAGGAGGATTGATATTTCTATTTTTTCAAAGGCATAATTTTGGAGAGGAAAAATATTAGATTAAAGTATTTTTTGAAGAAGAAAAGTTTTGTTGACAATCTTGTGGAAGACATTTTTTTAAGCTCAAAGAAATGGGGAACAAGAAGGGAAGACAAATTAAATCTTCTAGAAAAAGGTCACTTGGTACTGAACAAAGAAATCGTGAAGCTGCATTGACATATTATCATAAAACTAAAGAAGTTGAAAGACAAGCTGAAGTAGGAGGGTCAAGTCAAATCGAAGAATTGCACATTGAAGAAGGGTTGGGATTACTTCCTACAGAAGCTCAAACAATTGATCTTGGAGAATGGTCAACATCACGTTCTCCTACTAGTATGGATGAACTTTTAAATTTAGCTCAAATTGTAAAGAAAAATATTAATTATAGAAACTTAGATCATTTACTTACAATGGATGTGGACAATTTGAGATCACTTGCTAATGTTCAACACTTAAGTCTTCCTAAGAAGAGATCAATGAAAATGATAGCAAGAGAAATATTGGGTAAATTTGATCATTTTGAAACACTTGAACAAGCTCAATTGCTTTCACTTATACTTATAAACAAAAAGTTGGAAGGGGCATTAAAATTATTGGGTATAGACACATCATCAAAGAAGAGAAAAGTTGTTGGCATGCAAACTGATATGATTGAAAATCTTAAGAAAGGTTTGAACCAGCTAGGGAAGCGATCTCAAACTATAGACAAGTCCATTACAAGAAAAGTTATGTTGACATCCATTGTGGGTAACACTATGGGACGAAAAAGATAGATATCTTCAATTTCATCTCACTTTGGTTTGAATAGGAAAATAATATCACGATATGTTAATAGGAGAATACTTTTGGATGATAGCACCTTGGAAGGCAATTGGGCAATCATGTGTAGAGCTCCTCATTCTGATAGGATTGATGAAGGAACAAAAAATTTGGTCACATCATTTTGGAATGATAATACACGTCCTTCATCAAACACTAGAGATGTTATCAGACATAGAATTTTAGCTAATCAATATGAATATCATATGAAACATTGGTTGGAAACAACACAACATGAAATGTATATGTCATTTTGTAGTTCAAATCCTAATATAAAGATTGGACAAACATTGTTTGAAAGATTGAAGCCATATTATATCAGGACAAACAAAGTGTTTGAAACTTGTTGTTGTCGTTATCATATTGAATTTGATCTTCACTATCAGGTTTTTTGAAAGTTTGTAGAAGACGCTTATGGTTTTGAAAAGGCTCCTCCTACTAAACGAAGTGAGTTCATCTCATCCATTTTATGTGACAAAAGAGATGATGTAGCTGGACAAATAAATTGCATAAAAGAAATATGCCAAACATGTGCCGATTTGTCTCTTTTTCCTTTGAAAAATGAAAATATTGATGTAACAAAGATGGTAAATTGCAAGAGTTACAAATATGTAAAGAATGAAACAAAATTTGGGAAAGAATCCAAAGGGTTAGAATATGTTGAAGAGGAGATAAATGTTGGAGTATTTATGGAAAAGTTTAAAAAATTGATCCAACCCTACATTCATCATGCTTTTTTTGCAAAGTGGCAAGCACAACAATTTCAAACACTAAGAGACAATTTCCCACTTGGAACTATTGTATCAATTGTTGATTTTGCAAAAAATTATTCTTTTGTTCATCAAAAGGCAATTCAGTTAGAACACTATTTTTCAGAGAAAATTACTAGTATGGTACATGTGTGTTATCGACATGCACAATTAGATTTGGATGGTATTCAGAGCACATTTGAAGCACGAGTCATCAAGAAAGAATATCATTTTTATATAAGTGATGATAGAGAGCATGACATTCATTATGTGGAACACTGCTTCAAGATGTTTTTTGCAAATTTGAAAGAAAGAGGTATAAAAATTGATAAACATTATGTTTGGTCAGATGGATGTGCTACATAATTCAAATCATCGAGACCATTTTATGCACTATGTAGATATCATCGTAATGAAAACATACCACATGTCTAGAGTCTCTTTGAGAGTGGACATGGAAAAGGTGAACATGATGGTGCCAGAGCTTGCATCAAACATGCTATACAAAAGGATCAAATGAATTATAAGGGAGTGCATATAAAAAATGCACATGATGTGGTTGAATGGTGCAAGACACATTTCACACCAAATGAGAATGACACATCACCAGGATTGACTCAGGCGGTGCCATATGGAAAATTTTGGGAGATAAAAGGTATGCACACATTTTTAAATTATTTGAAAGTATTTAAAATTTTTATGATATTTTTTAATCAAATTATATTTATATAGAATGTATTATATATGCATTTGTTCAGGTGTGGATAGAAAAATTATGTATGGTTGCAATAGGATAGAAAAGACGCGATCTTTGCATTCAGTTATGAGTACAAATTGTCGCAATTGGATGTTGAACACTAGGGACTACTTATGCTTTTGTTGTCACTGCATTGCTGACAATTATGAGGAATGTATCAATCAAGATTGTGTATATGTAGGCGCATGGAATCTAGTGCCACTAGTTGTTACTGATACATTTGATAGAGATGAAGATGAAAACTTCGATGATGTTCCTTTGATTTCTACTGATTATGATCATATCTCAGGATTGGTCAAAATTGGTAAGTATATATATTTCACATTATATGGTACATTGAGTTGCATGTATAGATAGATATAGATAGATCTATAGATTGAACTAAGTATTTATTTTAAGATCTCACACACGTACATATATAAATTTATTGTGCAGGAGATGTCTTTGCAATGATTGCTAAGCATGGAAATGTAGGAGCTGGTTACTATTTACTGTGTTGTGCTGCAGAGAGGATGAAGTTACTTGAACCTAAAGAAAGCGATGGAATGTTGTTCCCCATAGGTTTGTATATGGTTTACATCAATATATTGAACTCAATTTGTAAATTTTAAATTTCAACCTTTTAACAAATTTCAAATTGAGTTTGTTTAAATTTATATATTGTTAAAATTTGTGACCTACAGGTTCAGTTATTTTAGAGGGAACATATTTCAAACAAATCAAAGTAATTCAACATGGTATTCACTTTGTTGATTACGAACCAGACAATAAGGTGTTTCAATATAGTCACCTAGTAGTTGCCACATAAATTTGTCTTCATACAGTTAAATCTCAACGTGGACGTCGTAAGTGGAGACTAGATAGTGAGGATCATGAGAGAATATTACAGGTTCTCCATGAAAGGTCTGAACCACTTGAGTTGGTCTAAAAAGTATAATATGTATACTTATTTCGTGTGTTAGGACCTACTTGATATCTCTAGATTAAATTTCATTATACTTTATTTATATATTTAAACATATGATGGACTATAATTTGTTGATATATGATGAACCTATTTGATGGTTCAATGGTTTTAATATATATAATTTTATACGTATACTTTGATTATTCAATGATTTTTATAGATTTCATATTAGTTAAAGATTTTATGTATGCTTTGATGAAATTAGTAATATTACTTATGACATGTGTTGGTTCTAGAATTAGTTAGAATAGTTATTATCCATTAGTTACATGTATTAACTAGTTATCTTTTATGATATTAATTATAGATCCCCTTAAGACCTCCCCTTAAGACACTAAAAAATGATGAAATTAGTTATATTACGTATGACATGTGTTAGTTCTAGAATTAGTTAGAATAGCTATTATTCACTAGTTACATGTATTAACTAGTTTTCTTTT
Organism: Chamaecyparis obtusa; assembly: GCA_027943335.1. Lineage (NCBI taxonomy): Eukaryota > Viridiplantae > Streptophyta > Pinopsida > Cupressales > Cupressaceae > Chamaecyparis > Chamaecyparis obtusa. Next base: position 265,464 of record BSBK01003973.1, read on the forward strand.
ATGATATTAATTATAGATCCCCTTAAGACACTAAAAAATGATGAAATTAGTTATATTACGTATGACATGTGTTAGTTCTAGAATTAGTTAGAATAGTTATTATTCACTAGTTACATGTATTAACTAGTTTTCTTTTATGATATTATTTATAGATCCCTTTAAGACCTCCCCTTAAGACACTAAAAAATGATGAAATTAGTTATATTATGTATGACATGTGTTAGTTCTAGAATTAGTTAGAATAGTTATTATTCACTCATTACATGTATTAACTAGTTTTCTTTTATGATATTAATTATAGATCCCCTTAAGACATCCCCTTAAGACACTAAAAATGATGAAATTAGTTATATTACTTATGACATGTGTTAGTTTTAGAATTAGTTAGAATAGTTATTATTCATCATATCATCTAAACAAATCATATCATCTAATCAAATAAAACCATGTAATCAAATCATCTAATCAAATTATATATCATCAAATAAAATCATCTATTCAAATTATATATCATCAAATAAAATCATCTATTCAAATCAAATAAAATCATATCATCTAATTGAATAAAATCATATTCATCTAATCAAATAAAACCATCTAATCTAACCATATCATCTAATTTAATAAAACTATCTAATCAAATCATATATCATATCATCTAATAAAATAAAATCATACCATCTAATTGAATAAAACCATCTAATCTAATCATATCATCTAATCAAATATACGTCTCTAATCAAATACATGTGTCTCTAATCAAATATATGTCTCGAATCATATGTCTCTAATCAAATATATGTCTCAAATCAAATATAAGTACATCTAATCAAATATATGTCTCGAATCATAAACTGAGTCTCAAATAAAATATATGTTCAACATGTCCTAAACTAGGGAGTCATCTAGGCCCATGCGAACAGAGCGACCCTCTAAGTGACTGCCATGAGCATCCTCTAGTTGTGAGACATCAACCGATCCCTGTGAATATAAATGCATACATATATATATGATAATAATGTAAAATAATTAAAATATTATAAATGCATGTTTAAACTTACATATTTTTAAAACTTACCTGACCACTACTAGGCGTCACATCTACTGAATCGCTCCTATGAAAAGCATCATCTGGTTGTAAAGCAGCGACTGACCCCTACAAATTTAGTGTACAATAGTTCATTATATACATGTGCATAGTAGATATATTATGTAAAGTACTTGAAATAGATAAATACATGTGTACATATGCATGCTTAAACATACATATATCTAAAACTTACCTAGCCACTAGTAGGTGTCACATCATGTGGAAGATGCTCTGAGCCCACACTAGAGGTAACATGCTCTGCTAAATGTGCCTACAAAATATTATACATTGAACAAACATCAATACACGTGTGACCTACAATTAATTGTTCGCTAAAACTCCTAATAAAAAAGAAAAGAAAATTTTATATGTACCTGAGTCTTAGGAGGAGGATCGTCAACACGTTGCACCATCGTATCATCAACTGATACTGCATCACCCACACCACCTAAGGTCTTGAACCTCTGTAGTAATGAGGAGTGTAGGGGTGACACTAGTTGGGAGGGCAGTGATGTAGAACCTGAACCATCTTGATGCAATAACATATCCATAAATGACCTGCCATCAGTGCCAACGTCCACCTGACCCAACCCACGCAACTACTCATCAAAAGCCTCTAGGCCCTCAATGGTGATGTGTACATCTCCAATCTATATACCTAGCTCTATAGTTGTAGAGTGATTTTTGGGTGTATGGTACTCTGCACTATGTTGTGCCTGACTAGTAGATGGTGTGTCATGTGTAGGTGGAACTACAAGACCCCGTGTAAGTGCAATGAAATCCCTGACTGAATGTATGGGGATCCTATGCGTATCAGCAATATGAGAATAGGCCTGCAAGAGATCCTCCAAAAAGTAAAGGGCCATATCTAAAGTACTATGATGACCTAATAGTGCTCGTATTTCTCCAGGTACAGGAAGACCTGTAGCTCTATATGTCTCCTCACTCACACCTGTAGTAGTACTAGATGAAGCCTCAAAAGATGATCTAGTTCTACTTGATCTAGTCAAAATGTATCTGCCCACTGAATCTGAAGTGATGGATGTGGCTACAAAATCAATCTATCCTATACTATCCACAACTCCCCTCTGAGAAGCAATGATGACTCTATATGCAGTAGCAGCCATCGTCGGTGCCACTGTTGGAGTCCTCTCCCCAACTAGCTATCTATGAGGCTATACAACTCGATCAACCCTACGATACTCATTGCAGTCTACAACCCTACCAAGCCCCTGACCATAATATGATGGGAAATCTAAATAGTTGACCTTGAGTCCCAAACAGAACTTAGCGTACAACTGCTATGCAAAATATAATGGAATCTGGTCATTATTTAGATAATGACCATGTGCTGCAAGATGTCAAGGGTAAATCATACATATAATCTGAGGTATCACACACCATGTGACCTGATATGCCCTCACCACTCTCATCCCCTCATAATGTGGGAAAATCTCTCGTTTGATGGTTTCCTTGGAGACGAGGCTTTGAAATGTTGCCAAGGAAACATCACCCGAGACCTCCTCCCTCAACTCTCAAAAAATGGCCTCAACTACCTGAGGCATGAAAGATGAGTGAGACCTTAATCTACCAGTCATAGTCTCCAAAATACTCAATATAGTAGCACATGTATCTCTGTATATACCATCCCCTGCAGACCTACAGATAGACTCTCTTAGTTGAGCTATCTCTGTATCAGCCATATGAAAAATAGTATGCATATCAAGAGTCTGAGGTGCACCCTGAGTGGCCATTAGATACATCACATGTGAAAGCTAAGTGTTAATAATTAAGTACTTGATTACATGTTATAACTGCATGTAAAATGGAAACAAATATCTAAAAATATAGAATTATAGGTCTTATTAGGTCACATAAGTGGTCTTATTAGGTCTTAAGGGTCCTAAGATGTACTAATTAGGTCTTAAGGGGTCGTAGATAACATAAGAGGTCTTATTAGGTCTTAAGGGGTCATGGGTAACATAAGAGGTCCTAAGGTATAGATAAGACATCAATGGGTCATAGGACATCCTAGTATGTATTAATGAAACCTAACATGTACATCAATGGGTCATAGGACTAACTTTAATATTTACTAAAAATGTGTGTACATAAGGGGTCATGGGTAACATAAGTGGTCCTAGAGTGTCTTAAGGAGTCATGGGTAACATAAGTGGTCTTATTAGGTCTTAAGGGTCCTAAGATGTACTAATTAGGTCTTAAGGGGTCGTAGATAACATAAGAGGTCTTATTAGGTCTTAAGGGGTTGTAGATAACATAAGAGGTCTTATCAGGTCTTAAATTAGGTTCTAATTGAGTCTAATTACTTGTCCTAATGTATAGATAAGAGTCATAGAGTGTCTTAAGGGGTCGTGGGTAATATAAGTGGTCCTAGACTATCTTAAGGGGTCATGGGTAACATAAGTGGTCTTATTAGGTCTTAAGGGTCCTAAGATGTACTAATTAGGTCTTAAGGGGTCGTAGATAACATAAGAGGTCTTATTAGGTCTTAAGGAGTTGTAGATAACATAAGAGGTCTTATTAGGTCTTAAGGGGTCGTAGATAACATAAGAGGTCATATTAGGTCTTAAGGGGTTGTAGACAACATAAGAGGTCTTATTAGGTCTTAAATTAGGTTCTAATTGAGTCTAATTACCTGTCCTAATGTATAGATAAGAGTCATAGAGTGTCTAAAGGGGTCGTGGGTAATATAAGTGGTCCTAGACTGTCTTAAGGGGTCATGGGTAACATAAGTGGTCCTAGAGTCATAATTGGTTCTAATTGAGTCTAATTAGGTCCTAATTGGTTTTAATTGATTCTAATTGAGTCATAATTGGTTCTAATTGAGTCGAATTACCTGTCCTAATTAGTTCTAATTGGTCATAATTGGTTCTGATTAGTCCTAATAGGTCTAATTATGTCTAATTAGGTAGATAATTGGGTCCTAAATTTTGTTCCTAATAGGTCCTAATTGGTCTTGGTACAATTAGGTCTAGTTAAGTCTAATAGGTCCTCAATTTTGGTCCTAATAGGTCCTAATTAGTCTAGTTACCTGTCTAATTGGTCATAATATGTCTAGATAGGTTTAGTTAGGTCTATTTGGACCTAATAGGTCCTAATACATCTAATTGGTCAAACAAATATTGGTTAAAGACCTAATACCTGTCTAATTGGTCCTAATAGGTCCTAGTTAGGTTTACTTGGTCCTAATAGGTCTAGTTAGGTCTTTAAGTAGAGAAACAACTTAGACATACCTTATTTCCTAATATGACCTAATGTGACCTATTAGGACCTAATATGACCTAGAGTGTCTTAAGGGGTCGTGGGTAACGTAAGTGGTCCTTGTTTGTCTTAAGGGGTCGTGGGTAACATAAGAAGTCCTAAGGTATAGATAAGAGTCATGGAGTGTCTTAAGGGGTCGTGGGTAACATAAAAGGTCCTCAAGGATCCTAGGTTACATTAGTGGATCCTTGTATGTATAATGGGTCTTCAGGATCTGAATAGGTCATATATGTCTTAAAATATCGTAAGGGATGTATAATGGTCCAATAATATTAATGGGTCGTAGATGTGATAAGTGGTCTAAGTGGTCCTAGGACATCCTAAGATTCTTTAATGGGTCTTGGGGGTCCTAAGGTTTCATATTTGTTTTAAGATTTCATAAGGGATCCAGATAAGAGTCCTAGAATGTTAATGGGTCGTAGGTGCAATATAAGTGGTCCTAGACTGTCTTAAGGGGTCATGGGTAATAATGAGTCCTAGATGTGTCTTAAGATAATGTAAGGGATGGATAAGGGTCAGGTAGAGTGTCTTAAGAGGTCGGGGGTAACATAAAAGGTCCTAAGGGGTCCTAAGTTACATTAGTGGATCCTCGTATTTATAATGGGTCTTCAGGATCTGAATAGGTCATATATGTCTTAAAATATCATAAGGGATGTATAATGGTCCAATAATATTAATGGGTCATAGATGTGATAAGTGGTCTAAGTGATCCTAGGACATCCTAAGATTCTTTAATGGGTCTTGGGAGTCCTAAGATTTCATATTTGTTTTAAGATTTCATAAGGGATCCAAATAAGAGTCCTAGAATGTTAATGGGTTGTAGGTGCAATATAAGTAGTCCTAGACTGTCTTAAGGGGTCATGGATAACAATGAGTCCTAGATGTGTCTTAAGATAATGTAAGGGATGGATAAGGGTCAGGTAGAGTGTCTTAAGGGGTCGGGGGTAACATAAGAGGTCCTAAGGGGTCCTACGTTTCATTAGTGGATCCTTGTATGATATTAATTGAATCTAAGATGTACATAAATGTGTCCTAAGACAACCTAAGATATGTTAATGGGTCTTGATGATCTAAATGGGTCATATATGTCTTAAAATGTCGTAAGGGATGTATAATGGTCCAACAATGTTAATGGGTCATAGATGTGATAAGTGGTCTAAGGGATCTTAGGTTACATTAATTGATACTAGTATGTCTTAAGGGTTCTTGCAGGCAATGATGGGTTCACATATGTATTAACAGAAGCTAAGATAGATGAATGTGTCCTAGGACATTTTAAGATATAATAATGGGTCACATCGGTCCTAAGGGGTCCTATGTGTCAAGTAAGATGTCCTAATATGTATTATAAGATCTTTAGATTCCTAAAGGATCCTAAGTGTCTTAATATGTCGTAAGAGAGGAATAAGGGTCCTAGAAACTTATTGTACTACAATTTTTTAACATTTTCTAACATACTACTAGATCATTTTCAAAAATTTAACTACAATTTTCTAAGATTTTTACAAACTAAAAATTATTTAAAACAAATAACTAACTTTAATATTTACTAAAAATGTGTGTACATGTGAGAGAGAGAAATTCCTAATATTTACAACTTTAAACTTAAAATTTAACATTTTCTAACATTTCTAGCTTTAAACTTAAAATTTAACATTTTCTAACTTTAATCTTAATGTTTTCTAACATTTCTACTACGTTTCTAATGTTTTGTAAATATTTTCTAACAGGTGCTAACAAACTACTACGATTTTCTAACATTTTCTAACATATTATAACATTTATACTATGATTTTTAATATTTCTATTATTTTCTAATATTTAATTATGATTTTAACATTCTACTATTAATTTCTAACAAATTAGATAATATTTAACTACAAATTTCTAACATTTGTATAAATAAAAAATTATTTAAAACAAATAACTAGCTAAAATAAATACAAAACATATTATTTACAATAAAAAATGAGAAAAATGTGTGTACCTGATACTTCTAGGAAACTGAAGACATCGACAAAGCTCGGGAGGCACTGGCGTGATGGCATGCTGAGGTACTTCACTCCTAGCCCTGGGGTCTGCAAATAGTGTCAGTAAAAATGATAATAAAAAACATAAAACGTTGGAATTTATAAAAAAAATCTGGTCCAAAGGGGCTTCGTGCGAAGCCCCTCTTCGCACAAAGCCCCTTGTTTGAGGACTTCGTGCGAAGTCGGTCTACCACTTTGCACGAAATCAATACTTCATACGAAGGTGCCAAATTTTTGTTTTTCCCCAATGTTGTGATTTTGTTCATCCCTAAAAGTGGGACACAACTTCGTGGGATCACCCGATATTGAAGTAGTATTTTTTGCAATGAAAGATGATTCAGAAGAGGAGGAAAGGTATGTAGAAACAGCACTTATTTCTAAAGTTAGTAAGAACGATACTTGGATCATTGATAGTGGTTGTACACATCACATGACTAGTGATGAAGATAAGTTTGATCATCTTGAGCATTATAATGGAGGATCAGTGAAAATGGGAAATGACACACCTTGTATGGTAAAAGGAAAAAGGTCTATTTTATTGAATGATAGAATTAGATGTGATAATGCATACCGGGTAAAAGGACTTAACTACAATTTGTTAAGTGTAGCACAGTTGAATAACTCAGGTCACCGAGTTGCATTTGAAATAAAGAAGGTGAAAATCTATGATAAAAATGGAAAGCTTGTTGGTACTGGAGGACAATCAAAAGGTAATTTATTTTATCGTAACAATGTTGAAACTTCTTGTTTATTGGTGAAGAATGAAGATGCATGGTTATGGCATAAGAGGTTATGTCATGTTTTGATAACATGATTAAGATTAGTAGAAAGAGAAAATTTAGAGGATTGTCAAGTCTAAACAAACCTGATCATGTTATGTGTCATCAATGTCAGAAAGTAAAGATGACCAAATCTAGTTTTAAAAGTAAGGACTATTAATCTAAAGATATTTTGGATTTGGTACGCACCGACTTATGTGATCCTATGAGAACTCAAAGCTACTATAGTGATAAATACTTTATTTTATTTGTTGATGACTATTCTAGGCTAATGACAGTAATGTTCTTGAAAGAAAAATCTAAGGCATTCAAACTGTTTAAATGGTATAAGGCTAAAGTTGAAAAAGAAACCGGAAAAGAATTGAAATGCTTAAGGTCTGATAGAGGAGGTGAGTTTGTTTCTGATGAATTCACTAACTTCTGTAATGAGCATGGAATCAAAAGGTAGGTTTCTGCATCTAGAAAACCGTAGCAGAATGGAATTGCTGAAAGGAGGAACCGATCTATTATTGATTGTGCTAGAACACTGATGATTGAGAAAAATGTTGCACAAATGTACTGGAGAGAGGTAGTTAGCACAAAAATATACACCCTGAACCGAGTTCAACTAAAGAAAGACACAAACAAGACACCTTACGAGTTATGGTTTGGATACACACCTAGTGTAAGTTATTTCAGAATCTTTTTTAGTAAGTGTTATATTCTGAAAGATGATAGGAATGGTAAATTTGACTCTAAAGGTGATGAAGGAATATTTTTGGGATATTCTACCAAGAGTAAAGCTTATAAATGTTTGAACAAGGCTACTAATAAAATGATAGAAAGTGCTAATGTAAGAGTTGATGAGTTTGTTGAAAAGAATGATGAAGAAAGCATGAAGGAACCGAAAGACTATGGTAGGTTTACTTATGTTGAAGATCCATCTTATCTACCAAAGCCACAGGCTGAGTCTATCGAGCATCAGGAAAATGCTACCGAGAATCAGGAAGAAGCTACCGAGCAGGAAAATGAACCTGAACCGAATGATGAGCAGAGAAGAGATCAAGTGCTAGCAAGATTTATTAGAAGACACCATCCATAGAATTAAATCATTGGAGATAAGCAAGTTGGCATGTTGACCCGAAGTAAGTTAAGACAAAACACATGCTTAGTTTGTGAGTTTGAAACTAAGAATGTTAGGGATGCACTAGAAAATGAGGAATGGATCAATGATATGAATGAGGAAATTGAACAAATTGAAAAGAATAAGGCATGGACATTAGTACCTAGACTGAAAGATAAAAATGTTATTGGTACTAAGTGGATATTTAGGAATAAGTTAAATGAAAATGGTGAGGTCACTAGGAATAAGGCAAGACTTGTATGCAAGGGATATGCACAAGAATAAGATATTGATTATGGTGAAACCTTTGCACCTATTGCTAGACTTGAAGGAGTCTGTATATTACTTGCATATGTTGCACACAAGGGATTCAAAGTATATCAAATGGATGTGAAATCAACTTTTCTGAATGGAATTCTTGAGAGGAGATCTATATAGAATGACCAGAAGGGTTTGTTGATATGGATCAAAAGAACATGGTATGTAGACTGCACAAAGATTTGTATGGACTGAAGCAAGCACCTAGGGAATGGTACGAAAGACTACATGCTTATCTTATCAGTATTGGCTTTGTAAGAACTAGTGAAAATAGTAATTTGTACATGAAAGGAGAATCTGATGATAATATTTTGATTGCTAAAATATTTGTTGATGATATAATCTTTGGTGGACAAGATCTTATTTGCAAATCTTTTGCTAATGAAATGAGAAAGGAATTTGAGATGTCAATGTTTGGAGAGATTAAATTCTTTCTAGGTTTGCAGATTATACAACAGAATGATGGGATTTTCATCACTCAATCAAAATATATTAAAGAAGTGTTAAAAACTTTCGGTGTGGAAGATGAAAAACCAGTAGGAACACCGATGGTAACTGGATTTGAATTGAAAAAGGATGATGAATCTACAGAAGTAAATTAGACACTGTACCAATCTATGATTGGAAAACTAATGTATGTTGTACACAATAGGCCTGATATTGCACATGCAGATGGGATTGTATTAAGATTTTCTACCAATCCTAAAGATTCACATATGGTTGCAGTTAAGATAATTTTGAGATACTTGAAGAAGACAAAAGACTATGGTTTATGGTACACAATGGAAGGCAAATTTGAACTCCGAGTTTACACCAATGCAGATTGGGCTGGAAACATAGATGACCAGAAGAGCACAACTGGTGGAGAATTCTTTTTAGGGGAAAGGCTTGTGACTTGGATAAGCAAGAAACAAGCATGCATTTCTTAGTCTACTGCTGAAGAAAAGTATGTTGTTGCTATTGCAAATTGTTCAAATATTGCTTGGATTAAACAAGTGTTGGAAGGAATGAATGAGGCAATCACTGACCCAATGATTATATATTGTGACAACACTAGTGCTATAAATATTTCCAAAAATCCTGTGATGCATTCAAAAACAAAGCATATATCTAGTAAGTATCACTACTTAAGGGAACAAGTTCAAGAGAAGCAGGCGAAACTGGAATTTGTAACACCTAAAGAACAACTTGCTGATATCTTTACCAAACCTTTACCAAAGGATGCATTTGAATATTTGAGGACTAGACTTGGGGTCCTTCCCCTGTCTATTGGTCACTAAGGTGATCAGTAGGTTGCATCAACCGATACTTATCATAAGATCATTCATGTTGATGCACATAGCTCACACTTTAGTTTTTCTAAGGTTGTGAAAGATTGTAGAAGTTGGATATAGAAATTTGTTTACCAGTACACTGAAGGTACCTAATATGATCCAAACAATAGAGAATTACTTGGTTGTTGAAGAGTTGTGTGTATATTTTCTTTGGCATTATTGTCAAAGGGAGAGAAGATCAGAGAGATACTACATATGAAAAATCAGTCAGTGAGAACACAAACAGGGAGAGATATTGCAGAAAGAGAAAGAGACTTGAATATTGGAATACTTGTTGTTGAGAACAACAAACTAAGAATTGAAAAGATCAAATCTGTAGGGAAATTCTACATGTAATGTTGTTTTATTTTTTAGGGATTAAACATATTAAATATCAAGCTAAGGAGAGCTTACCGAGCTACAACATTTACTTACATAGTTGTAGAATACATGTTTGATATGTGTATGGCATATTTTCATATTGCTTGTGTTGCCATCAATGCCAAAGGGAGAGATTGATGAACTACAACTGATTGAATATCTGATGAACTAAAGAAATAGTGATTAGAGATCACCAAGCTACTGAAATGATGTGTAAGATGATTAAATCAATTAATAAATTGTCATTGATGTCAACTAGTTTTGACAGTACTTATCATGATAGTTACAAACATCTGAACATTTGTTGAAGGAAGAAAAGATGAAGAACTGAGATATCTACATGAGAAAAAGATGGATATGATAGATAAGGATAAGGTAAACATTGGGTAACTTATTGATGAGTTTATGGCTTTATATTATTGACATGAGCATGTTACATTAATCTATTATGAAGAAGAGATTTGAATTTGAGCAAGTCAATGAGGTTGGTAATTGAAGATTTCTGTATACACCGAGCCAGTGTAGTGTATATCGAGTGACAGTATAATCGAGCTAGTTATCACCAACGCATTTCTATATTGATCGAGTATGGATGAAAAAATTAAATGCTAAGAACAGACGACTAAATTTGATGAGCTGGAAATTGTTATGATTTTGAGGTTAAGGATAAAGCTAGTTATGAGATCCACGACTGAAAAAATTCAGAGATTGAAACGTGTTATGGACACATCTGTCAAGGAAGTTTTAAGTGGAAAAATGGACGAAGGAGATTAAGAGGCAAAATTCGATGGCTGAAATGAAAATGGTTTACTTGTCTATATAAGAGATATAAGTTTCATTATTGAAATATGCCAGATAAAAGGAGACTGCAAAGATTTCGCGTGAAGATTGTATTCATGCATGCCTAATCAAACTAGTTATTGAAAGAACCGAGCTACAGACATTGTTGAGCATCAGAGAACTATTTACCAAGTGAAATTAAGTTGATAAATATTGAGGAAGTGAATTGATTAATGATCAAAGGATTTTATGAGCTTAGCATAGATATGAATATTTGCAATTGAGTTGTATTTGAATCAGATCAGTACTGTATCATTTTAACCATTGATTCAGAAAATCTCTTAACTGAGTGGACTTAAAAGTCTTATTGTACTACCCTATGACATTCATTGAATGTAAAGTGTTATCTTGTTGACCCCATAGTGAATGCTGGTCAAAAGTTAATTGTTAGTGATAAATCCTCCAACCAGGTCACACCTAACAGTGTGCATTGTAACCTTTAACAAGGTTGGCTCTTTACCAAGCTCACTACAGAAGAGTGAATTATTTTGGGTTACCGGTCCTAGGTGGCTTTTCCCTTAGCAGGGTTTCCACATTAAATCATTATGTTATGTGTTATTTGTTATGATTGTTTTGCTATCATACTTTACATACTGCATAGTTGATTTATTCGGTAATCATTGTTTGGATAATTACTGGTAATTGGTAAAGTGGACAAACAGATTGATATTTTATGTTAGCAAGTTGCATAATTTGTTGAAATTGTTTTGTAAGGTACATCTGCATATTTGGGACTATAGGATAACTAATCTAACTGATTCACCACCCCCCCCCCCCTCCCCTCTCAGTTATTCTAACAAATCCCTCTTTTCTTAATCCTTCTAATACTTCTACTAATCATAGCTTGATAGTGATAATGATGATGATAATTCTACTCAAAATTATTATTCTTTTATTAATGATTTTATTACTTCTAAAATGAAGCCTAAATGGTTTAAAACTTTGACTCAAGAAAGAGATGATTATTTAGCTAGAATGGATAAACTTAAGGCTAGAATAATAAATGATTGCAATTATGCTTTGATGTCTACTATTGGGAATGCAAATGATCCTAATTCCTTGGAGCAAGCTAAAAAACAACCTCAGTGGCAAAAATAAATGCAAAAAGAATATGATACTTTGCTTGCTAATCAAACTTGGGAATTAGTTTAGGTCTCCCTAAAGGTAAAAATATTATTCATGCAAATGGTTATATAAAACTAAATTCAATACCAATAATGATGTTACTAAGTTTCAAGCTAGATTAGTTGCTAGAGGATTTACTCAAATTGAAGGCCTAGATTATAATGAAACTTTAGCTCTCATTGTTAAAATGCCTACTATTAAACATGTTCTTTCTTTAGCATCTCATATGAATTGGCCTATTCATCAAATGGATGTTAAAAGCATTTTTCTAAATGGTGATTTACATAAGGAAATTTATATGTCTCAACCTCCTGGATTTGTTAGGAAAGGTAGTGAAACTTAGTTAGCAAGTTAAAGAAATTCATATATGGTTTGAAATAATCTCCTAGAGATTGGTATTCTTAGATAATTGTGTTATTTCTATCTCAAGATTTTATTAGAAGTAAAAATTATCCAAATTTATATATTAAACATAGTGACGATGACATTGTGATTATTATTGTATATACATAAATTATTTGATACTAACTTCAAGCTCCAAAAATTTGATTTCGGAAATTAAGTTTCAACTCAATCAAAAGTTTCAAATGACTTATTTAGGATTTTTATATTTTTTTTTTGGAATGTAAATTTGGAAAACACCTAAGGGTATCTTTCTTTCTAAAATTCTATATGCTCAAAATCTTTTAGACAAGTTTAAATGAATGATGTTAATCATGTTTCTACTCCTAAATTAGAACAAAGTTAATGTTTGACATGCAAACTCCTTTAATTGATGAACTACTTTATATAAACAACTAGTTTGAGGTTTAACTTACTTGACTCTTACTAGACTAGATATTGCTTATAGTATGGGTTTAGTTTCTATATTTATCTCTAGACCTCAAAAAACTCATTTTAAAGTTGCAAAAAGAATTTTGAGATATATTAAAAGAATAATTAATGTTGGTTTATTTTATGATGCAAATTGTGATTTTATTTTAAAAGGATTTACTGATTCAAATCTAGGGGGAGATCCCAAATTCCAATGATGATAAATCTACTTGTGGATATTGTTTTTTTTGGAACGGGTGCAATCTATTGGAATAGTAAAAAGAAACAATCTAGTTCTCTTGGCTCCAATGAAGTTGAATATAAAGGTTTTTCCTATGCATCTAAAGAAGTCTTATGGCTTAGAAGATTGCTTGAAGATTTAGGTTTACCACAAGAAGCTCCTTCACCATTCTATTGTGACAATCAAAGTTCCATTGCCTTGAAAGGAATCCAATCTTTCATCCAAGGACCAAACGCATTGCTCTTAAACATCATTACATTAGAAAGAAAATTGAAGACAAGAAGATTTCACTTCTATATTGCAAGGGTGAAGATCAAGTTGTTGGCATTTTAACAAAACTACTTTGTAAAGATAAGTTCCAATCTCATTGTAAAAATATTGGTTTGCATCCCACTGAAGGTTCTGATGTAAATTCCCCAAGTAAAGTTTAAGTGGGGTTGTTAGAATATTTAATCTTTACTTGTCTTAGGTTTATTTTTTTGTATTTATTTTGGGATACACCTTTCGAACCCCTTCATGTAATTTTTCATCTTGTACATGTGTGAGGACATGTTATTTCTTTTATTTTCCTTTATTAAGGAATATTAGTTTTTCCTCCTTATGAGGATGGTGACACATTGCACACACATATTGTGAATGGTGGTATTCATAGGTATGTAAGTTATGTTTTAACTCCTCTCCTTGTGTCTATTTAAGAGATGATTCTCCTCTCATTCTTCACTTTTGATATCATTGTGAATAAAGTGAAATTAGTATCCACCTAGGATGTATGGGGGAAATATGAAATCCACTTCTAAATCCAAATTCCCAAAGGAGAGATCCAAATTGATCAACCAAAAGGTTAATGCATAATCGAATCAATCTATGGAGAATATGAAAAAGAAAGAAAACCTTATATTTTCCTATAATGGAATAGTCCTTGAAATCTGAAATAATTGAAAAGGAAACGCTAACCTCAAAATAGGGCAAATCTAAAAAATGCCAATTTCTAATGACTATGTGTAGTTTCGGGCAATTCCGCAACTTGTTTCGGACTAGAAACGCCGAGACGAAGAAAACCCAAAAAAAATTTATCTTTCTGATAACAAGTAGTCTTTGACCCCGATAAAAGGTCAAAGGCTACATTTTTATTCTAAAGGTCGACTTTGACTTTGTTCGTAGATCTTGGAAGTTTGCTGAAAAGGGTATCCAAATCCAATCTCAGATCCAAAGTTTTGCACCTCTACCTACAAGAAAAAGAGGGTTTTTGCTGTTTGTTTGAGGGGTTTGCCTTGGTTAAACCCCAGTTTGGAATCAACCTTAATATTGAAATTCAAATGGAGAATGCTAACAAGTAGCCGAAGTAGATCTTAATAATGAAGCTATGCAATTCGATAGATATGCAATTATATTTCGAATGTAAATAAATATATATTGATATGAAAGCTTGAACACAACAATGTAAATCAAAACCATGAAAGTAAATACAAAACCTCCATGCTTATATGCTTGGAATCCACCTTGATAGAAGAATGAATAGATTTGGAAGATGAGAAAAGGATCTTGAACGAAGATCATACCATCATGATGGCTAGATCTAGGGTTTGAATGATGAGTCTTGCATGCTTCAAAGGCTCGAATGCTTGAATCCTTGATCTTCAATAGAGAACTTGAATGGAGAAGAGGACTTGAATGCTTCCTTGAAAATGCTTGATGAAATGCTTTCTTGAGATAAGATATGTTCTCACAAAACTTGATTGAGAGATCTTGCTCTTGATGATGGATGGATGAAATGAGAGAGGAAGGCATCCTTTTATAGTGAACTAGGGCACAAACCTCTAGAGAAGGCCAATATTAGAGAATTAAAATTTCAATTAACCTTAACCCCTAGAAATGGACCCATATTAAATGAAATTTAAAGATTTACCATTCCGAAACCCGAAATGGCTGACCTGGAGACGGGAAAACAAATATCTTCAAAACCTGACACCCAAAAATCATGGGAATTTGAAATTTGAACTGTGGGTCAAGGATGAGGTTGACTCTGCCCTACGTCAAAGTCGAGGTCAACTTTGACCTTGAGGTCAAAAACCTCAGGACCTCAGTCCATAATGCCAAGAAATGCAAAAATACACTGAAAACAGAGATAGAAAGAAGCAGAATGAGGAGAACAAGTTAGATCCGAGCAAAGGGTTGATTCAAGGTGCTTGACATGACCTAGACCACTCACTCAGAGGGCTAAATGTTCTTAACATGGAAGTGCTTCCATTTTAAGATGATACACATTGTAATGAGCTTCTTTCTCTCCTCTCTCTCTTTGTCTATTTAGGCTTTGCCTTCATTCATAATACATAAGGCATTTTTCATTTCTTTTTCCCTTTTAAAAGTTTGTGTCTCCTCTTCAAGCTTTGGGTGATTTCTCTCAAATTTCTATCTACTTTAGTAATATTACTTCAATCAACATACTTACTTGGATTTCTTTTTCATTTTCTTGCTCTTGTATTTTCTTTAAATAACATAACATATTAATCTTTAGTTTCTTTTAATAGTGTCTTCAAATTTCTCAAAGACATACATGTACCATTTGTTTAATAACTTATTTCCTACTTGTCCAAATTTAAAATAAATTATATATTATTGTCTTATGATTCATTCTTCACAATTAAGTAATAATAATTTTAAATTAGTTTTGTGCAAGCTATTTGAAGCACATGAACAAGTGCCTGATTTTTAGGATGCGTCGACTTTGAAAAAATAATCAACAAAAATTATAACAAAATACACAACTTATAGTTCTCACTCTTAACTTTCTACCAAATTATTTTTCAAAATACTAAATCCAACTATAATTTTTTTAAGTGCATGTCAGACACTATGTTATGTTTTGCTATAAAAAATGGGAATAGTTCTTAGTGTGCAAATGATTTGACCCCCTTAATCTTATTCATTTTTTAAGACTTGTGTATTTTAGAACTAGATTCAGAGTACTACAAATCATGTTCTTTTGGTATCTTTAAATTTTTAGTGCGTGAGTCCAAATTAGTCATCCAAGTTTAGGATTTTTTGATTTCATAAAAGAATTCAGCCACTTATAACCGCATTTTTGTGTTGGAATACAAACACCACTGAGAGGGGGGGGTGAATCAGTGGTTACTTAAAAACTTGTCCTTTTCAATTTTTACAATTATAACATATACTTATGAAATATGAACAAGATATGTAAAAAGAACATAGTACACAATATTTATAGTGGAAAACCCCTTAGGGTAAAAACCACTTTGAATATGAAACTTTATTAGCCTCTTGGGTAAATCTTTTAGAGCTACAACTCTGGGAAGCACCAACACCCTGTTTTAGAAACACGATTTCAAGGAACACTAATCCCTTACACCTGAAGCGCCAACTTCAAGAATACAAGAAGCACCAACTTCCAAATGAATAAATGAAATACAAAATCAGAGGATCATCTATGTTACAATACAAATCATGAAACAAGATTTCAACTCCAAGTTGAAAACATTAAGCAGGATTCACTTCTTTTCTTATCTCTCATACTAATTCTTTTACATCACCAAATTATACAAGCCTTCTCAAAATGACTTTCTCAGATCATGAAAAGTATAATCAAACTTAAATCAATACATCTGAATGTAATAGGATGAGTTTAATCAATGGTCTTCAAAATGCTATACTTCTTGAAAGATAAATAACATTTTTTCTTCAAAACATTAAAGATTCAAATGCATATTCATGTTTCATAAAAATATCTGATTAAATACTAATGTAAACCACTAAGATATCAATTTATAAACCCTTCTCAACCTCTGATATACTTTTGTAATGAAAATCAAACCACAAATAGCAAAATAGAAACATAAAGCATTACCCTCCTCTTTGCTGCTATAAAAACTTCCTACAATCTGCCTGATATACTTCACATTATGCACCACTCCTGAAAATTTTGATCAAATCACCTATTGGAAATTTTAGAGGAATGTATCCTCTACTTATAAAACAAAGAAGTTGAAATTTTTAGAACTGTTACATAACCCAAATTGTAATTAGACCAAAACCAGCCAAAAACAGTTATAACTGCCTGCAATAGTCTTGGTCGAAATTTCTTTTCTCTCTCCAGAAACGTGATCTTTCAAAACTAACTAAGACCCATTTCAGTTTTGCCTATTACCTTTCTGAAAAGGTATAATAGTGGGGGTCTTTTTTAATACTTAATATGTTCAAATTCATTTAGACCGAAACTAGGTAGTTATAAAATTATAACTGATTAACACTTGTAATCAACATTAAGTGTTATATACTCAATACTTTATAAACCACCTCAATAATGATATAATAAATGTATTGGAACATTAATAACATGATTTGAACCACCTTTGATCACTTTAATCAACTTTCATAAGATCATTAAGTTTCCATCTTGTATACCACCATAACTAGCTGAGAGATCTGACATGTCTTATTGACATCAATGACAAAACCAAAGACCAAATTACCAAATTTTCAACATACTCCCCCTTTGGCATTGATGTCAATACCTATAAAAACATATTAACCTTTGCATGTACCTATATCACCTGTATATCATCACCTGTAGAACAAATCATGTACCTATATAGATTCCATCAATCGGGATATGTTTTCCTCATACTTTTTCTCCCCCTTTGACATCAATGACAAAGGAGATATACCAAGGTTTCAGTTGTAAAAATTATCATAATGCTCCCCCTGAAACCAATCACACACTGTTTAACTTATGCAAGAGAAGAGAGGGAGAGAACCCCCAATCTTGTTCTTGATCTTTGAAACACATCTTTTGCGAGAGATTTTTTTAATATGTTAGCTAACTGATCTTCTTTTTTGCCTCTTATAATCTATTCTTGAGGATGATATTTCTTGAATCTTGAACCTGTATACTTTGTACCTGTTGGTTCTGGTGTTCCTTTCTGATCTTTTATCTCTTCTTCACTTTCTTCAATTTTATTAACTGGTTTGTTCAATTCATTATCATTTTCTTGAAGGATAATATTATCTTTGTGTTGCTCAATTGCATTCACCTGTCCCATTAGACAAACATCTTCATGATTGTTAGTATTTGTGATATCTTTTAATTTGTATACATTCCCTTGAGATCTTGTACCTGAAGCAACTAACTATCATGATTTAAATTTAATTTGACAACCATGATCATCAAACACAACTTCATATCCATTATCACAAATTTGACTAACACTTAGAAGATTGTACTTTAAACCTTCAACATAATACACATCATGAATAGACATTTTGTCACTAAGCATCAAAGAACCCAAACCTTTAATTTTCCTTGAAGAATCATCACCAAAAATCACACTGCCACCTTTGTAGTTAACCAATTTATCAAACTTTGTTTTATCACCTATCATATGTCTAGAACAACCACTATCAATTATCCACAAGTCTTTTTCTTCAGAATGTAAAGCCATTTGAACAAACGTAGACTTATTAATCTTATTCCTCCATATCTTTGTCACTTTAGTATCAAATTCTTTATCAACTTGTAGATTAGTATAAGATTGATCATTCTTAAATGTCTTAGTTTTGCAATTCTTCATAACATGACCAAAAATATTGCATTTGTAACATCTTAAACCATTCACTTTAGGAAAGGAATAACCAAAATGAAACTTTGAAAACCTTCTTGACATATAGTTGCAATTACTTATTCTATGTTCATATTGATGACACGTGAAGAAATACCCATCAAAGAAAGAAGTGAACCTGTTTGAATATCTTTTACCCATGAATGGAGAGCTTGATGTAACCTACCTTTTACCATTAGAAATCTGATTAAAATTTGCATTTTTATCTGAATTTGAAGTGATAACATGTTGATCTATGTCTTTACTTTCAAATTTGAATATCTCAAATAAAGATTTATCTTTCTTGTCACTAGAGCATTGTCCAAGTTCAAAACCAATTCCAGTTAGATTATCAGTTCTTCTTTGTTTCCTTAACATTTCATCCAAAGTAGTATTCTCATATTTTTCTAACTTCCTTTTATATGATACTACTTCACTCACTAACCTTGTACATTCATGATCTTTAGAACTTAACTCTTCATTAGTGACAAAGACAATTCTCTTTTGTTCCTCCACTTGTAATTTTAAATCTATAACTTGTTGATTTAATTCTTTAATTTGTTTTTCAAAGTTCTCTTTTTCCTTTATGAAATGATTTTCTTGAACACTTAAATTTCTTTTTAATTCCTTGATCTTTTTAAGTGCATAAAGAAATTCACATTCTAAATCAGTTTCAACAAGTTCAACATCATCATCACTATCTAATTCTTGACAAGTAGTTTCTATAGCCATGAATGAAACTTCATTTTCATCACATTCAAAACTACTAGATTCACTATCTGATACATCAGCAATCAAACTCTTCTTCTTCTTAAAGAACTTCTTTTTGTTATATCTAATTTATTTTTACTTGATTTCTCTTTCTCATCATCTACTTCATCATGACTATTATAAGGACATTTAGATGCAAAGTGTCCTATTTTACCACAATTAAAACATTTGAAAGGAAGTTTACCTTTGTATTTGCCTCCTCTTTTCTTTAATTTCCTTGAGAAATGTGCTTCAAGAACATCAAGGTCTTCTGATTCTGATGAGACTTTCTTTGCCTTCTTTTCTACTTTGAATGCTGCTTCTTTGCTTGTGGATTCCTTCTTGCCAAACTTTCTCATTTCATAAGCTACAAGTGCTCCATGAATATCTTCCATTGTATATTTGTTAATGTCCCTAGTTTCTTCTATGGAACATATTTTAGAATCAAACTTATCAGGAAGAGATCTTAAAACTTTCTTTACAACATCAATATCATCAATTGTTTCACCAAGTCCTCTTATGCCATTCACATTTTCATCTATCTTAAGGAGATAGTCTTCTACCTTTTCATCATCCCCCATCTTTAGGTCCTCAAATTTTGCATTCAAATGTTGTATCTTGGCTTCTTTAACTCTATCATTACCATGATAAGTATTTTTCAATTTGTCCCATACTTCTTTAGAAGATCTACAATGCATTACCTTAACAAAAGCATCTTTAGACAAACTGTTAAATATAGAAAATTTAGCTTTCATATCAGTTTCATACTTCTTCTTTTCATCAATATCTGTAGGTAAAGCATTAGGAACTTTATAACCATTAACAACTGAAGCCCATTAACAACTGCATCATTACTTCCCAAAAAGCGTAATCTAATCCATCAAAAATAGGAACCTTTGAAGAACTATCATGAGCCATTGTAGATAAGTATTCCACTCAACCAAAATCTACCCAAAGTTGTTAAACTTGATGTAGGGAACCTTGCTCTGATACCACTTGTTGGAATACAAACACCACTGAGAGGGGGGGATGAATCAGTGGTTACTTAAAAACTTGTCCTTTTCAATTTTTACAATTATAACATATACTTATGAAATATGAACAAGATATGTAAAAAGAACATAGTACACAATATTTATAGTGGAAAACCCCTTAGGGTAAAAACTGTTAGAGTAATAGTATATTTACCTTTATAATTAAGTCTATCTGATTTAATTATTAAAGGTCACTATTATTCTTTTTTTACTTAAGCTTGTCATTTAGGTGCATAATAATTAATATGTTTATTAATTATTAAATGCACAAACCTAGCTTTCTCCGGCTTTAGGGTTTCTCACCTTATAAGCCGCTTTTTGTAATTATTGTTCATACTTTTGGGAAATACAATTTTTCTCTCACTCCGCTGAGATTCTCAAAACCCTTGCTCTCTCTCTCTCTCAGGTTTTCGCTCCAGCTTCTGGTATTTTGCTTGCAGGTGATCTTGGTTTTTTGTGGATTTGCACATTTGTGAAATCTTACATGGTATCAGAGCCTCCCTGCCGCTGCCGAGGTTGAAGTTCTTGGAGCCTGGATTCGAAGATGACAGCCACAGCTTGTTTCTGGGGTTTTCTGTCACTTTGAAGGAGGCACGATCTTCTGGAGCAGATTGAGCAGAAACGGACTCCGCCATTGCGTTCAGAAGGTCCGGGAGAGTCGAAATCATATAAAACTCGACCTAGTTTGGCCCCCGTGACCACAGGAAAAAAAATTTTGCCCTACTAGGGCCGTACGGCTCGAAAATCGAGAAAATGTCTCGAAAAATGTGAAAAAACAAAGTTTTTTTTAATTTAAACGGCGCGCCGCCAGCGCACCGCCCGCAACGGCTGCCGGCCAGCGCGCCGCCAGCGCGCCCCCGCCACGCCGCCGCGCCCAGCCGCCGCCCGCCCTCCGCCCGGCCGCCACCCGCGCTCCGCCAGGGCGCCACCACAGCTGGTGGAGCCGCTTCCCGGCCACCGGCCCGCCACCCGCGGCAGCCACAGGTGACGTCATCCGACGTCACCCAGCCGGATTTTTTTTCCGGCGGGTTTTTTAAAATTTCCCGGCGGCCGCCAATTTTTCTGGCGTTGTACGGTGATGACGTCATGCTGACGTCAGCGACAGCCTAGTGACGGTCATACGGCCGTCAATTTTTTTGCCCTCACTGGTTTTTTCCAGAGAGCTTGCATTTTGAGGGTACCTGGGCGTTTTTGCTCATAACTTGGGCATACGGTGTCCTCTTTCAGAAAATGAAATATCGCCGGAAAGGTGTTTCCGAGACGGACGCAATGATGCTGGTTTCGTTAGCTGATTCAGCCGTTTGAGTACCTGTTTTCAGCGTCAAAGTAGAGGCTTCTGTTTCCTCCTTCTCTGCTTCTGGAGTCCAGGTTTTCTCCTCATTTTTTTTTGTGCTTTCAGTTATTTGCTGTACGGGGGTTTGATTTATACATTGTGGGGGGGTGTTTTTTTTCTTTCTGTAATTTACTTCAGAAAAGACCCTTCTACTTCTGTCTTCTTCTTCTCTCAATGTCGGATCCCTCTGTGACCCGGCTGACACCGCATAATTATCATACCTGGAAAGCACACATGACCAGACTTCTTATGTCACGTGGCTTATGGTCATGTCTGGATGAGAACCAACCTGTCCTGCAACGTCCCTTTGAGATTCTTCAGCACAGGAATAAGATGGATGAAGCCATGGGCTTGATTGCATTGAACATCTCCGACAGTCTCCTCTTTCACTTGGAAGGTTTGACCACTCCTAGGGCCATTTGGGGCAAGTTTTCAGATTTGTTTGGCACAGTTAATGAGTTCAGGGCACTTCAGCTAGATGCAGAGTTGACTACTTTGACTCCTACCAGCTTTCCCACCATTGAGGACTTCTTGATGAAGTTCAAGTCTCTGCGTTCAGTTTTGCAGGGATGTGGGAAAACAAAGACAGATGATGAGTGTATCTTCTTGATACTCTCAAAGTTGCGAGGACAGTATCAGATCTTTTCTTCCACTTTCTACTCCACCATGGATGCTTTGGGTGCTAGGCACACCATGCCTTCTTTTGAGACATTCTGTGATCGGTTGACACGGGAACAGGCAAAGATCCAACAGATGGATGCTTCTGGCTCTTCTAGCCAAGCGTTGGTTGCTCAGTCTTCACAGGGGAAACCAAAACCGAAAGGAAAACCGAAGAAAGATTCCGCAGGCAATGAGTCTTCCTCCAAACCTGCACAGAAAAATGATTCCAAACCTCCAGCAAACCCTTCTAAGGGTAAATCTTCTTCGAAGTCTACTGAGTCTACCTCCAAGACTAAGAAGAAATCAGTTGAGACCTGTAGCTTTTGTGGCAAGGATGGACATCCCGTTTCCAGGTGTTGGAAACGTTTGGAGGCTTTAGAGGAAGCCATGCAGGAGCATCACATTTCAGCTCCCCAGTCCACCTCCTCCCCTGCAGGGAAAGGTCATGCTCTTACTGCACGAGCTATGACTTCTGGGCCCACCTGGATTCTTGATTCCGGTGCTTCTCACCACATGACTCACACTCAGCAGTTGGTCACCTCAATTGCTCCTTGCGCTACTTCGCAGATTGCTGTTGGGAACTCATCTCATCTTTCAGTTTTGGGTTCTGGTTCAGTTGCATTAGCTAGGGGTTCTCTTCAGGATGTTCTTCTTGTCCCCGACATTTCGACGAACCTTCTGTCTATCTATCAGATTTGCCACTCTGGCTCTGGTAAGACAGTTGAGTTCTCACCACATGATGTGGTTATTCGGGACTTACATGATACTGAGATGATTGTGGCTACTGGGAGTGTTGACACTGCATCCCGCCTATACAGATTTGATGGATTTGAGTCTTCTGTTGGCACAGGTTCCTGTCTTATAGCACATGCAGATTCAGTGAGTAGACTTTGGCATGAGCGTTTGGGCCATGTCAATTACAGATATCTTCAGCAGATGAGCACACAGGCACTTGTTCTTGGGCTTCCACAGATTACTTGCACTGATGGGGTTTGTCAGGGTTGTGTTCTTGGCAAACAACATAGGGATCCTTTTCCTCAGGGACGAGCTACTCGTGCTTTGGCACCATTGGAGTTGATTCATAGTGACCTCATGTACTTTCCTACTCCTTCTTTTTCTGGTGCCAGATATGTGCTCACATTCATTGATGACTTCTCCAGGCGCACATGGGTGTACTTTTTGAAGTACAAGTCTGATGTCTTTGATTCATTTCGAGTCTTTAAGACATTTGTGGAGAAGCAATCTGGTCTTTCTATTCGCCGGATACGCACAGATAATGGGGGGGAGTATGTGAACCAGGCTTTCCGAGATTTTTGCTCTGAACATGGTCTTCAGCATCAGTTTTCAGTGCCCTACACCCCTCAGCAAAATGGTGTGGCAGAGAGAAAGAACAGAACACTTCGGGAGATGGCTAATTGTATGATACAGTCCAGGTCCATGGATTCGTCCTTTTGGGCAGAGGCAGTCAATTGTGCCAACTATATTCAGAATCGGATGCCTCACAAGGCAGTTCGACATATGACTCCTGAGGAGGCTTGGTCTCATGTCAAGCCTGATGTATCTTCATTTCGAGTTTTTGGCAGTGAAGCATGGGCATTTGTGCCTGACGCTCAGAGGAAAGCGATGGAACGGAAGAGCCGACACCTCATTTTTGTTGGCTACTGCGAGGATGTTAAGGCATATAGGTTGTTTGATCCTGATTCCAGAGAGGTCCTGTTTCGCCGGGATGTCCAGTTTGATGAGCGCCTTCTTGCAGTAGATACTCCGCTTCCAGAGTCTACTTCACTCACCACTACTCCCTCCTCTCTTCCAGTTGTGTTTCAGGATGATGAGGATGAAGATCTTGGTGATCCCCATTTACCTCCACCACAGGATCCTCCACAGATGCCTAGATGGGCTCGTGTTACAGTTGATGCTGCAGGATCTCTGGCTGGTGACCCTTCCATCTCTCGTCGCACCCGGTCTCATATTGCAGGTTCCAGTCTTCTGAGTCATGCTATTTGTGGTGATCCTCAGACATTTGGGGCAGCGACAGGACATACTGAGTGGGACAGTGCTATGGAGGAGGAGTATTCTTCTTTGATGAAGAATCATACTTGGGATCTTTGTTCGCTTCCTAAGGGAAGAAAGTTAGTGCGATGCAAGTGGTTGTATCGTACTAAGTTTGCTACTGATGGTTCTATTGATAAGTACAAGGCACGTCTTGTTGCGAAGGGTTTTTCACAGGTTGAGGGTATTGATTACACTGAGACATTTGCCCCTGTCGCCAAGATGAACTCTATTCGCCTTGTCTTATCCCTCGCAGCTTCTCAGGGATGGCCCATTTTTCAGATGGATGTGAAGAGTGCTTTCTTGCACGGTGATCTTAGTGAGGAGATTTACATGGAGCAGCCTCAAGGATTTGTGCAGGATTCCTCCTTAGTTTGCAGACTTCGGCATTCTTTATATGGTCTCAAACAGGCCCCTCGGGCTTGGTATGAGAAGATGGACTCCTTTTTGCTTTCTACAGGATTCACACGCTGTCATTCCGATCCTACAGTCTACATTCAGCATCTTGAGGATGAGATTTTGATACTTGTGCTATACGTTGATGATCTTCTCATCACAGGTAGCTCATCTTCTATGATTCAGGATGTTCAGTGCGCATTGATGGAGCAGTTTGAGATGACAGACCTTGGTCTTTTACACTTCTTTCTGGGTCTACAGATTGTGCAGTCACCTACTGGGATCTTTGTTTACCAGCAGAAGTATGCTCTTGACATGCTTCAGCGCTTTGATATGCTTGATTGCAAGCCTGCTCCCACACCTTTTCAGTCGGGTGTTACTTTGTCCACCTCTTGCACTACGCCTTCAGTGGATGCTACTTTGTATCGGCAATTGGTTGGCAGTTTGTTATACCTGACACACACTCGTCCTGATCTCTCCTTTGCAGTTGGTCTAGTCTCTCGGTTCTCACATGAGCCTCATGAGAGTCATTGGCAAGCTGCCAAGCGTATTTTGAGATACATTCAGGGCACACTTATGTATGGCATTCACTACACATCAGGGGCTCCTCACATTGTTGGCTACACTGACTCAGATTGGGCTGGTGATGTTGATGATCGGAAGTCTACTTCTGGCTTTGTTTTTTGTCTTGGCTCTGGTCCTATCACATGGTCGTGCAAGAAGCAGAACGCTCGAGCACTTTCATCTACAGAGGCTGAGTACAGAGCGGCAGTTCATGCTAGTCAGGAGATTTTATGGCTTCGGCAGTTGATGACTGAGTTTGGTTTTCCTCCTGATCGTCCCACTGTTCTGTGGTGCGATAATCAGAGTGCTATTCACATTTCCCGCAACCCGGTGGAGCATCAGCGCACTAAACACATTGAGCTTCATATGCACTTCATCCGTCAGCAGATTCAGGATGGTGTTCTCACTTTGGAGTACATTCCCACTGACGCGCAGGTTGCTGACATCTTCACCAAACCCTTTGCATCTCCGCGCTATCTTCAGTTGCGTTCTATGCTTGGGGTGACGAAAGTTGTCCTTGGGGGGTCTTGTTGAGTCCTTCCTTCCTTCATGTTTCTTTTCAGCATGTTGTTGTATCTCTTTTTGGGGTAGGGTTTTTCCCACTGGGTTTTCTCTATTTCCCCGGTTCACAGAGATTTCTTTGTTGTTGGGTACCTGATCAGGCCTTGTTGCCGGGACCCATTTTCCTGCTTTCTTAGTTGTGCTAGGTTAGCTTCCTCCTGAGCTTCGCTTAAGGGGGGGTGTTAGAGTAATAGTATATTTACTTTTATAATTAAGTCTATCTGATTTAATTATTAAAGGTCACTATTATTCTTTTTTTACTTAAGCTTGTCATTTAGGTGCATAATAATTAATATGTTTATTAATTATTAAATGCACAAACCTAGCTTTCTCCGGCTTTAGGGTTTCTCACCTTATAAGCCGCTTTTTGTAATTATTGTTCATACTTTTGGGAAATACAATTTTGCTCTCACTCCGCTGAGATTCTCAAAACCCTTGCTCTCTCTCTCTCTCAGGTTTTCGCTCCAGCTTCTGGTATTTTGCTTGCAGGTGATCTTGGTTTTTTGTGGATTTGCACATTTGTGAAATCTTACACCCACTTTGAATATGAAACTTTATTAGCCCCTTGGACAAATCTTTTAGAGCTACAACTCTGGGAAGCACCAACACCTTGTTTTAGAAACACCGATTTCAAGGAACACTAATCCCTTGTACCCGAAGCGCCAAATTCAAGAATACAAGAAGCACCAACTTCCAAAATGAATAAATGAAATAAAAAATCAGAGGATCATCTCTGTTACAATACAAATCATGAAACAAGATTTCAACTCCAAGTTGAAAACATTAAGCAGGATTCACTTCTTTTCTTATCTCTCATACTGATTCTTTTACATCACCAAATTATACCAAATTATACAAGCCTTCTCAAAATGACTTTCTCAGATCATGAAAAGTATAATCAAAATTAAATCAATACATCTGAATGTAATAGGATGATTTTAATCAATGGTCTTCAAAATGCTATACTTCTTGAAAGATAAATAACATTTTTCCTTCAGAACATTAAAGATCCAAATGCATATTCATGTTTCATAAAAATATCTGATTAAATATTGATGTAAACCATTAAGATATCATTGTATAAACCCTTCTCAACCTCTGATATACTTTTGTAATGAAAATCAAATCACAAATAGCAAAATAGAAACATAAAGCATTACCCTCCGCTTTGCTACTATAAAAACTTCCTACAATCTGCCTGATATACTTCACATTATGCACCACTCCTGAAACTTTTGATCAAATCACCTATTGAAAATTTTAGAGGAATGTATCCTCTACTTATAAAACAAAGAAGTTGAAATTTTTAGAACTGTTACATAACCCAAATTGTAATTAGACCAAAACCGGCCAAAAATGGTTATACCTGCCTACAATAGTCTTGGTCGAAATTGCTTTTCTCTCTCCAGAAACATGATCTTTCAAAAATAACTTAGACACATTTCATTTTTTCCTGTTACCTTTCCAAAAAGGTATAATAGTGGTGGTCTTGTTTAATACTTAATTCAAATTCATTTAGACCGAAACTAGGTAGTTATAAAATTATAACTGATTAACACTCATAATCAACATTAAGTGTTATATACTCAATACTTTATAAACCACCTCAATAATGATATAATAAATGTATTGGAACATTAATAACATGATGTTAACCACCTTTGATCACTTTAATCAACTTTCATAAGATCATTAAGTTTCCATCTTGTATACCACCATAACTAGCTGAGAGATCTGACATGTCTTATTGACATCTAACATGTCTTATTGGCATCAATGACAAAACCAAAGACCAAATTACCAAAGGTTCAACATTTTGTTCATCTTGGTTCACAATCCTGAATGATTTTTTGAAACCCTTATTATCCTTGTTATTTTTTTTAATAATATCACTTTTTGTATTCTTGTTTCCCTCATTATTGACAAATCTCGAGTGCATTTGTATCAATTTTAGGGATTTTTACATTTATTTTTCTTTGGTGGTTCTTTGTTAGCATTCTCTTGACATTATCAATATCCAAGATCATTATTAATGAATGGTGACATTTTTTAATTGATAATTTCATCTAATATCTCAATACTCTTCTCAAACTTTAAGCTTTTGTTTGGTTGAGCATTAGTTTCCCCTTATTCCTTCCTCAAGGAAATAATTTTAAATTCTAGTTTCTCATTGTCTTCTTCATTTAACTTCAATTGAGTTCTTACCACCTCTTATATCATCTTTGCCTCTTCTAGTTGAGTCCTTAGCTTGATGATGATATTTTATGATTCCTTAAGGATTTGTGACATTTTTAAATTTTGAATCACACTGCCCTTATTTGTATATCTACAATTGCAATTTTTGTTTTAGATTATTTCTTAACCTCATTGATCTCACATAGGGCACAAATGAATTATTCTTCAAGATCCAATTCTCCTTCAATTTTAACATTGTCCTCAAATTTTTCCATATTTTATTTTCCTTGTCCTGCAAATTTATCTTCATCAACCATCTAATTAAAGTTTCTACTTCCATGAAAAAAATTTCTTCTCTATCACCATTTTAGAAATTTTCATCACTCTTCTCAAATGAGGTATCATCTCTTTTGTAATAGAATTTTTTCTCAAGTGTATATTCCATTTTCTTCTTGTTATCTTATTTATCCATAGATAAAGCATTTAGATAGTTCCCTTCATATTTTCTAGACCATTTCTTCATCTTTCTCACGAAAAATTATTCCTCTACATCTACTTCAAATTGCTTGATTCGGGCTTTTCATTCTTCACCTATTTTTAGCTTTGAAGGTTTCATCTTAGTTTTATAACTTCTAATTTTCATCCATGATTTCATACATAGTGAGGATTTCATGCAATTCATCCATGGTTAATGTTTCCAGATCCTCCATTCCTTCAATGTTTGAAAAGTTTCCTTCAATTCTTAAGGGGAGATGCCTTAGCACCTTTGTACAATTATTGGATCTTCAACCTTTTCACTGAGTCCTCTAATGGTTCTGATAATTGCATCGACATGAATGAGGTAGGCTACAACATTTTATTTATCTTTCATTTTCAAGATCTCAAATTGTATTCTCTGAGTGTGAAGCTTACCCTTCTTTACCTTGTCATCACCTTCATAGATATGGTGAAGTTTGTTCTGAGTTTCTTTTGTTGTATCATAGTGCATCTACTTAACAAACACAAGATAGCATTCATGGGTTTTGCACTATTTTCACTAGCCTTGTTTCCCAATATATCTACTGGTGGGATGTTGGAGCTTGATATTCATTCACAACATGTTGTCAAATGTCAAACCTTGGAGCCATTACATAATTTTTCATCCTTCTACATATGAATACATAATTTGATTTTTTAAACAATTATATTCTATTTAAGGAGGAACCTTCTTATTTACTCATGTGTGATCTTGTAGTTATACTATTCTTTAAGGAACCTACACTATTACAAATTGATGAGCACACACTTATACTAAGAGGGTGGGTGAGTCAGAAGAAGACAATCGTTTATTATTTAAAACTTAACAATCATAATAACAAAAAAAACATGATGATCCACATAATTAAGAGCACACTTATGTGGAAAACATTTTGAGGAAGACCCATGAATGAGGGTTTCTTGGATCTATAAAAATCCAGTCACAACAAAAATAAAGTGATCTTACAATTTTATCAGGACCAACCTACTAGAGACACCAATCCCCACAACTGAGCACATTTTAACAAGAGACATTGATGTCTTTTATTTGGAGGCACCAACCTCTTCTACTTTCTTATAATACTATTCTTCAATGGACAATAAAAATTTAGATATGCTCCAACAATCTTCTCATTAGAATGATATCACTCTTTACTCCACACTCTACATTTCAATCTCCTTCACAAAAATCTTCTTCTTTGAATTATATTTGTTTTGTTGTTTTCTACATTAATTCTATTTTTCTCGCAAATGATAGAACATTTTTGCATCCTAAATATTCTTCACCTTTATATAGCTCCTTTGGTTGTCAAAAATAAATTACTTGTTGGACAAAAATAATTTAAATTAAACACTTGTTCTTATCAAATAAACTATCAAATGAGACTAAATTAAATGTACAATCATTATAATATTAGTCAAATATATTTTTTGTGTTGTACAAGATTTTATCCCAACATAATCTAGATACATATATCATGGAAATTGCCATTAAACCAAGTGTCCTTTGACAGTTAGCCAAATACCTCATCTTATTTTCACCTTAAAAAAAAATTAACTCAAGGATTTCCTTTACTACATACCAAAAATACACTTAGACACAACTACTAAGTTTGATATATCCCTTGAAGATCCCCAAACAAAAATAATCTCAAAGTTGGCATGTTAGGGATCTGGGTTCTCCTCTACCTCTTTCAAAAACCCTCAAACATGCTAAACTAAACAACTCATTGCTTATGCCTGATCAAACATCAAATTTGCAAAGGGAAAAACTTTGTCACTAGTCAAGGGTGATGGTCCACAAAACCACATTCCATCATGTTTCAAGAATGTTGAAGGACATGTTTGAACATTGACATTTGAAATTCCATTAGTTTCAAGGCTTAGAGGTACCTTTTACCTTATGTTGAAAATCATAGCAACACTTGGATAGAACTATAAATGAACTCAAGAAATGTTGAGGCTCAATATTCATTAATTCATTTGAACATCTTCCATCCAAACTTCAAACTAGAAAAGCAAAAAAATTGATTATCTTTGGAAAAGGAAAAAGTGCACCAACCTAGAGACATGTTAAAGTCTCCAGGTATGAGCCCTTTCTTTGCACCACCTCACTTATACTAGAGCATGGAGCTCTAGAGATCTGTTGTTTGGTGTGGAGTCTGATCAGTCCCCAAGTGGGAGATTGTTAGCTTGTGGTGACTGATTAGGAAAGTACTATCCAGGAAAGTATTGTACACTATAAATTTTAGGGTTAACTCATCAAGCGTTTTTGAGTTGACATGTCAAACATTTCCCTAGGTTGACTCGTCAAGCCTTTTCCTAGGTTGACTCGTCAAGTATTTTAGGGTTAACTTGTTAACCGACATAAGCCTTGTTATATTAGCTTAGGGTTAGGGATTTCATTATGATTTATGATTTTAGTACTTGCGACTGAATTGAGTTGTAAGGGATTACGGATTGTAATCAGGTTGTAATCACTAGATAATAATAATATTGGACTCGTTGTTAGTGGACGCAGCCCAGGGATTGGGTGAACCGCGTTAAATCTTTGTGTCTTGTGTTCTCTTTTGTGTGGTTTATTATTTTCTGATATTGGTTATATTTGCACATAATTGTTATTTTTGCCTTGTTAATCCTAACAAGATCGAATATGATTATTGTAGGAGGTTTGTTTGTATGTTCTTGAGAATTTTAAATATGAGTATTTAAATATAAATTTTTAATGAAAACTGATTATTAAATGAAAATAAATGACTATAACTAAAGTAAATGAAATGATAAAACAAACACCATACTCCATAATCTTAGTTCCTTAAACAATAATGCAAGATGTGAATGACAGCATGAGTATAGGACCTATGTGATGCATGCGCATCCTATTTGAACAAAGTACAAAGGGAAATGATAGAAAGAAAAGTAAACTAAAAGAGTAATAAACTACTAATGCAAAACAAAAAGGGATGAAATAGCAGGATAACATACATATATGTATTTTATGCAATGTAAATGACAAGGAGAGGGTAGAATGAACCCTAAATCAAAGGTTGATGGAGTAACCTATTGAAGCCCATCCTTCCAAATGATGTGCACACATGGAAATGAAGAAAATGGTTTGGTGGTTTTTTGGAGACCTGCCTAGTTAGATCCCTACTTTCATGTTTCCACGTCCACAACAACCAAATAGACACAACGGTGATAGATGATCGATAATGGAAGATAAAGTATGATGACAATAAAATAAGTATATCAAGATAATTGATATGCAAGCAAGAACCCAATAAAGTGGAGTGAAGAGACTCCGCTCAACAAGGTAGGAGTCCAAATGAAGGTGAAATAGCCAACGTGCGAGAAATAATGAGAGCTTGAGAGCTTGAAAACTTGGATATGGTATTATCTCAAGACCATGCAAGTGTAAATGTGTGGAGAATGTCCAAAAAGATATGTAGAAAATGTGGAAGAAGTGTCGAATAAGCCAAGAATTAATGAAGAGATAAGCTAAATGAATGAAAATGATGGCCATATAATGCATGCATGTTGAATCTCGCACAGATGAGCCCATCATTTGGGTGTTACAAATGTAGGTTGGTAGTTCATAATGCTCAAACCGCAACCTACATGTTTGTAGCGCACTACGTGGACACCTCCACGGCACACACACGTCTTGAGTCATCCAACCTACATGGCTAGGATTTCAAAGTGGGTTGTGAGTTTGAAAATGAAAATAGATGGTGGGGATCATGTAGGAAATGAGTCTTAAGATAAGGTATAGGAAATGAGGAATGGTGATTTACACGAGAGTGCAAATTTTGGCTATTACATTTTGTCCCCACTTTAGCAAGCATATCATGTCAAAGAGATGTGAAGCTAATTAAGTAAGGAATATTTACCTAACTTTCCTATGGGGAATATGTCACGTTGGGTTTCCCCCATCTTGGAATTCCTAAATTTTTGTTGAGCCTTATCCAACACACAAGTTGTAGATGAGTGTGCTAGATGATGAAGACAACCTATTAGACACAAGACCATCGATGGTACGCCAATATGGGTAGCAAGTTGTGTTATGTCAATTAGCGATATGATAGAGAAAATTTTTATAGTACTCTAAAATGTGTATTGAATGCTAGATATTAATGTGATAGGGCAGTTTAGACACATGTGTCAACATGTGTAGAAAATGCTAGATAGGCATGTGATATGGAGGCTTAAGAATATTGACAATACGTGTAGCGTTAAGATAAACTAGCATAAGATAGGGAAAGACTGAGACACAAAGATAGTGGATTGGCCCCCACAAAGGAATTTACTACCGAGATCAAATTTTCAAAATTTTGAGAAAATCTTGTGGTGTAGATACATCATGATAATTAGATAAAATCAAATCAAACACAAAGACATAGATAATATATCCCCCGACCCATTGGAATGGACCATGCTATTCAGAGGGGACAATAAGACATTCCAAGGAGAGGAAAGACATTGTAGCATGCCAACATATGATTCCACAACATCTACATGCAAACAACAAGATCTGATGGATTGGAGTCAAAACCCAGAAGAGAAAGGATGCATGCTCACAAGGGATATTTTATCACTTCCAACTATGGCTCATATATGAAGAAAATAACATGAATACAAAGGGGCAAAAAAATTGGGTCAACATGGAAGGGGTGCATAAATGACCCCAACACTTTGCATCATCCCCAAATGTAAAAAATCAAGGATATGACTAATAGAAGAAGGTTTGTAGTAGAAAACCTTTGATTTCCAAGTACCAATGAAGTACAATTCTCCTCTAAGAAGCTGGAACAAAATTAAAATACAATCACTAGGGAACACAAGAAAACACGCTCTAACCTACAGATGTAGAAGTGGGTACTAGCTCAATAGATCATCCATCAGCAAGTCAACGTCCTCCCAATATTGATAATACAAGGAGGGAGGTGGAAATTTCAATGGTATGGTTGTAATGACAGCCCCAAATGCCCCACCAATAGCAAGAGCCAAAGACGATGTAGCCTCAATTGTAATGTCCCCGCCAAGGAACCCATAAGGAATTAGGTCTTTTAACCTAAAATTACAACTAACAAAAAAATTTCTAAAATTCTAACATTTCATTATTAACATTCACAAGTACATTACTTAAGGTTCCCTTATTGATTTCATTTACCAATGTAAAAGAGTTGAATTTCCTTA
This sequence comes from Chamaecyparis obtusa, assembly GCA_027943335.1. NCBI lineage: Eukaryota > Viridiplantae > Streptophyta > Pinopsida > Cupressales > Cupressaceae > Chamaecyparis > Chamaecyparis obtusa. The sequence goes on from BSBK01003973.1 coordinate 299,627, forward strand.
CTAATCAGATTGAATTCCATTTCCTTTTCCTTTACTTTGCATTTCAGAACATAAGAGAAAGGTAAGAGAGTAATATTTCTTTCATAACTATATATTTCATTCTCTATTTCATTTTCATTTCTTTTTTCCTACACATTGAATAACTACCTTTTAATTACAATTAAACCTTTACATTGAGACATTGCATTTCATTCCACATAGGAGAGATTAAAAAAGGATACAAGATTGCATTTTAAATTACAACTTTTGAATCTTCAAATATCATCCCTTGAAATAACCTTATAACTATCCCTCCCTACTTACATTGCTTTATTCTTTTCATTTCCAATAATGAATACAATTACCTTAACAATTACAGCAAATGGCCCGAAGGCTTTACAAAGAGATCTTTACATCTTTCTTTTCAATAATACATTATACAAATTGGGAAATATTTTATCACTGCAGGAAATCTGAAACACGTCCAAGTCATGAACCACGAACAGTACCTCAAAATATATTTGCCACCCAACCATGTGAAACTAATGAAGTTCCACCCCCCCGTAATAGGAGATAGAACCAAGATACTCACAAGGCCTAAAGAAACCTAATGCTTTACAAAATAATAAATTGAAAGCAAAACAAAAGACGTGACAAGATATCACTTTACAATACACAAGGGTTAGGTTTCTCGCATACCATCTAGGTGAGTTTCATCACATATCCTGCATATTGGGATCATCCCTGGAAACCATGTAACCCCGGTCCCCCCTTTCTGAATAGAGATCCACCCTAGCAGTTACCTATGGTCCCAGTACTCCAACAAGACTATGAGGACTTAAATATGTCTTTCATTATCTTTTGAAACCCCCCATTTCCCAAGTTTATTATTAGGTTATCACTTTTTACCAACTCACCCATAGGATCATCTAGAAACCACTTTGGGTTTCGACACCTATTATGAGACACTCACCTAGGGTACCTAGTCCCCTACCTATGCACACAATCCAAGAAACTATAAAATACTTCAAAAGATTCATCTTGCATGTCTAGGGAACCCTCTTGTGCACTCAGGCCACCAAGATGAGTCCTAGCCTCATAATATGAACACAAGTATATGCCAAGTATGAAACATCATAAGTAACACATTATAATACCAAAAATAACAAAAATGGACATACATAAGTGATACAAGTTGCAGCCCAAACATAAGAAATGGGTTATAGAGGTCACAAGCCCAAAATCTACCAAATTTGAGCCCCTGGAACCCTCTAAAACCCCATAAGACAATCTATAGCTACCCATAAAAAAATATAGGAATGCCCCTACGAAAATCAACCAAAGTTCATATGGGTACTAGTACAAACTCGTACAACATTTTAGGATGCTCATACGAGACTGTACCCAAAATCTCCCAGAATAGCCCAAAACTGAGATTTTTAGGTGTGGAGAGTGCCTGGGAAAGGTTCCTGAGGTCTACCTGATTCAGGTACCTCAATTCCAGTTCCATAACACTTCCTCAACACATCCTAACTCCCATAACAAAACTATGTAATCAAAACTTTAAATTGAAAGTGAAAGCCTATATATGCACAAAAGGGGGAAAACTGACTGCATCGTTCCCTAAACCATCCTAACCTTTCCTAAACCTTCCTAAACTTTCCTAAACCATCAAATAAACCTTAATACATAATCATTGGCAATCACAAAACTTCCAGGAAGAATTTACAAGAAACTTTTGCATAAACATTCAATAAACTTCCTGAATACATGGTTTGCAAAACATGGAAAACAATCATATAAACTTCATTATCAATCCATAGTTTCTACATCATACAAATCATTATATCTAAGTCACACACACATATACACAAACACAAGGAAGAAAAGAGATTCATCCTGGTTCCAGACCACCTAGACTCCTGCGGAGAATCCTCTCAAAGGCTGGAGCACACCACTACAAATCCTCCAAGCTTTGAGAAATGGTGAGATGGTCGCCTCCTGGATAGATTTTCCTCCAGAAACCAATCCTCCCTCCTTCCTTAAACAACCCCTACTTGCCCACACAAACCAGATTGAAGATTTCAAACACACATAGAACCCCCAAAATGACTTCCAGATCAAATCTTGCAAAAATCTACAAATTTCTCTTCAAACCTCTAATCTCCCCAAACTCTTCTCGGGCAATAATTTATCCCCAACTATATGGTTGGAGGAGTTTCTTTACGGGGAGAAACTTCTCCAACTTCCATAGTTGGTTGAAAATTAACCAAAAACTTCCCGTAACCACATAATAAAGCCTTTTAATAATTTTATTTAAAATATTCCCTAAATAGGGCTATAACAAGAAAAGGGAGCACAGAGCTCTCAAGTAACACAAATAGCACAATTGGAATCAAACTAGCCTAACTTATAGGAGGTCACGAGTTCAAGTCTCCTAAATAGCTAGTTTTACCAAAAGAACTTATTTTCTTTATTATTATTTTTATTTTTATTTAATACACTTTATTTAAACATTAAAGATACCATTGTACAAATAAATAAAAATACATAGGTAATAATCTTTATATATGCATAAGTATATGTGTGTGCACCCACATATACACATACATATATAACATGCATTCAATTATAATATAGATATAAAATAGATATACATTCATACCAGAGATCAATCCAACATCAAGACATAAATCTCAAAACAATATCAAAACACTACACTCAAATCCTCCAACTAGGGTAACCTCCTAATAGAAATCTAAGTCCACGGGTTTCCTTGAGAGTAGCTTGGTAAAATCTCCACATAACAAGAGTTTGAGGATTTTGAAGGCATTCTTAGACCTGTGTAGCCAAGTGGAGTCAATAAGGAGGGAGAGTGTGACATCGTGTGGATATCTCGTAGGAGTAACTACAACTTCCTCTCCTCGTCCTACACTCACATCAAACAGTGTAATCATCAAAACATCATGGGATAAGTAGGGTTAGATCCAACATAAACATAAATATATAAATCAAGTATGAATAATTTCACATATTGTTCATTTCTAAACATTCATCAATTTATGCCAAATCATTTATTTTCTCCATAATTAATTCTATTAACCAAATATATAAAATGTCCCATCATAAAATGAAATAGTCAAAACATATAATCCAAATAACAAAGTAATAGTCCTATCAGTCCAAAATATGCAGATACTGGGGTGGGTATTACATCCTCTCCCCCTAGGATTAGGCTTACTCCTGGCAGCCTACAAATAAGTATGGATATGCATATCTGAGTCTGCTAGCATCCTCAGAAGTCACAAAGTTCTCATCATTGGGGTCCCATAGGACCCTTACCTTCTCTATGTTGTGACCCCTGAGGGTCAAAGTCCACTGCTAGAGTATATGCACTGGCTCTTGTGTGATGAAGATTATCACCTTCATGAAATTAAGATCTAATAGCATCAATTTGAATCAAATACGAAGGAAATCTAATTAAAATTGAAACTATAACCGATAACATCTCATGGATCTCTAGAAAGAAGTGGTAAGTGAAGCTCTCAGCTAAAATCCTCACTAGTGACACCTCTAAAATGAGAAATGATGCTGCTACTATGCTTCTACAATGCTTATTTAATGCTTAATCTAGCTCAATTGACAAATTACAATGCTAATTGCTCTAAAATGCTCAAATTGCTCTTAGAATGATCTCAATTGCCTATAGCAACAATGCTATGCAAATGAAATTCCAAGATGGAAATGCTCTCCAAAATGCCTCATACTTATAGTAATTTCCCAAGGGTAGGGGGTGGAGTGAAGTAATCATGATTATCCCATGGTTAAGTCAAAAACTTTGCTTTGTTCATAAATGGGGGAACAAGGAGGGGACAACCCTTTAAATGGTCTCAAAGCTTTGGACAATTTAAATGTTTGAGTGATTTGTGTCCTTTTTGTTCTCAATTTTCATTGGTCAATCACTTTGTTGAAAGAAAATAGGAATTATTAAATTCAATTAATTAATCAAATTTAGCCATGGAAGGGTAATAGGTTCATTTTGATTTTTTGATTTAAACAACTGTACAATTAATTGATTAAAATCAATTATATAGTGTTTTTAGCCCTTTTAAGCTTTGATTTAATTATTTAACATCATTATTTAATTTTTCCTTTGCTTTAATTGATTTTGTCCAACTTTATTGAATTATGTCTATTTTAATGCATTTTAATGATTTTGAGCCATTTAATTGATTTTCCAATTTAAAAGTATTTGTCCAATTTTACGTGTCTATAGCTCCAAAGCTAGTTGCTTGTCCTCTACTTGTAAAGTATTCCAATCCAAAACATGAGTCAAATCAGGAATATACTCTCTAAGAATGGATACATAAAACACATCATGCACATGTGCAAGGTTGGGAGGTAGGGTTATATAGTGTTTTTAGCCCTTTTAAGCTTTGATTTAATTATTTAACATCATTATTTAATTTTTCCTTTGCTTTAATTGATTTTGTCCAATTTTATTGAATTATGTCCATTTTAATGCATTTTAATGATTTTGAGCCATTTAATTGATTTTCCAATTTAAAAGTATTTGTCCAATTTTATGTGTCTATAGTTCCAAAGCTAGTTGCTTGTCCTCTACTTGTAAAGTATTCCAATCCAAAATATGAGTCAAATTAGGAATATACTCTCTAAGAATGGATATGTAAAACACATCATGCACATGTGCAAGGTTGGGAGGTAGGGTGAGCCGGTAAGAAACTGGTCATATCCTCTCAAGGATCTCAAATGGACCCACAAATTTTGGTGTCAACTTAGAACCTTTTCCATAATGGATAGGGCTCTTATGCGGGTGAACTCTCAGAAACACCTTATCTCCAATAGAAAAATGCATATCAATCCTATGAGTATCAACATACTTCTTCTGCCTATCCTAAGCTGTCACAAGATGTTCTTTGATCGTCTTAACCTGTTGCTCCATATCCTATAACATCTCAGGGACAAGTAGTACCATGTCATCTAAGAGATCCCAACTTAGAGGGTTACGACAAGGATGACCATAAAGAGCCTGAAAAGGGGACATTCCTATAGAACTATGATAGCCATTATTGTAAGAAAACTCCACTAGGTACAGATAGTCTTCCCAATGGGTATATTTTTCCATCGCATACATTCTAAGAATGTCCTCAAGCACCTAATTAACTCGCTCTATCTGACCATCAGTCTCTAGATGATATGTCAAACTGAAATTCAGTTGATTCCCTAAGGCCTATTGTAATGAGGTCTAGAACTCTGAAGTGAACACTAGATCTCTATCAGAGATGACCTTTCTAGGAACACCGTGTAACCTGATTATATCCTTCAGGAAGACTCTGGCTAGTGAGGTGGCAGTATAGGATGACTACATAGGAGAAAAATGTGTTACCTTAGTTAACTTATCCACCGTGACTATGATAGCATCATGTCTCTGATAACTGACTGGGAGTCCCACAATAAAATACATAGATATCGTGTCCCATTTCTATTTGGGAATCAAATGTGGTTAAAGGAGGCATGTTGGGTGATGATGCTCGGCCTTGACCCTTTGACATTCCAGATACCTAGCCACAAACTCTTCTATATCCCTCTTCATACCCGACCAAAAGTATAATGGTCGCATATCTTAATACATCTTCTTAACTCTTGGATGGGCTGAATAGGGAGCGTGATGTGCTTTCACCATGATAAGTTTTTGAAGATCACCTGAAAGCGGTACATAGATTCAACCTTGTTGCCTCAACAAACCATCTAACTCTAAGGAATAACCTGAGAACCTTCCTGATAAGCCCCTTCCTAACTCAATTTCAGCCTTAACTTCCTTATACAAAGTATCTGAAGGAAGTACTTGCAAACTCTGACTTCTCAAATTAGTAGAAAGGCAGAGCATGGATAACTTATGTCTCCTTCTACTCAAAGCATCTGCTACCACATTCTCTTTACCTTGGATATATCTAACCTCAAAGTCATATTCAAAAAGGAACTACATCCATCGGCGATGCCTAGTGTTGAGATTTGGTTGTGTAAATATATATTGAAGGCTTCAGTGATTGGTGTGTAACTCAAATCGATGCCCCAATAAGAAGTGTCTCCAACGATTCAAGGCGTGAACTATAGTTGCTGACTCCAAATCATGTGTAGGATAGTTAAGCTCATGGTCTTTAAGATTTCTAGACTCATAAGAAATAACTCTACCTTTCTACATCAACACTACCCCTATGTCTTCCAGGGAGGCATCAGTGCAAACTACAAAATTTTCAGCGGGGTTAGGTACTGCCAATATCAGGGCGCTAGTCATTTTATCCTTAAGGATCTAAAAAGCATCTAAACATTTCTCAGTCCAAATGAACTTCTTCCCTTTCCTTTGCAAGGAGGTGATGGGATAAGATATTCTTGAGAATCCTTGGATGAAGTGTCTATAGTATCCGGCTAAACCCATGAAACTACGAACCTCTGAGATGTTGGTAGGAGTTGGCCATTCTACTATAGCTTGAATCTTTGCGGGATCAACTACTATACCTTCTCCTAAAATAACATGACCAAAATATTTAACTTCTGTTTGGAATAATTCACACTTGTCCAAGTTTGCAAACAACTGATTCTCGCAAAGGTACTGTAACACTTGTCAAAGATGTTGCTCATGTTCTTCCACTGATTTAGAGTACACCAAAATGTCATCCAGAAAAATTATGACAAATTTATCCAAGAAGGTCCTAAATACCCCATTCATGAGACTCGTGAACACTGAAGGTGCATTTGTGAGACTGAAAGGTACTATGGTAAATTCATAATGCCCATACCGAGTACAAAAATTTGTTCGGTGAATGTCGGCTTCGTAAATCCTTGATGATAGCCCGACTTTAGATCAATTACCTTGATGATAGCCCGACTTTAGATCAATCTTGGAAAATAATTTGGCTCCTTTCATCTGATCAAAAAGATCATCAATCCTCGGCAAGGGGTACCGATTCTTAATGGTTACTTTGTTGAGCTGACGATATTCAATGCACAACCTAAGTGATCCATCCTTCTTCTTTACAAATATAACCAGAGCTCCCCAAGGTAACACACTTGGTCTGATGAAGCCTTTTTCCAAGAGTTTTTCTAGTTGAACTTTCAACTCACTCAACTCTAGAGTGGTCATGCGATACGAAGTTTTCGATATGGGTTTGGTACTGGGCACAAACTCTATGCGAAAATCAATGTATCTTTAGGAAGGCATTGTAGGTATCTCAGTTGGATAGACATTGGAAAATTCTTGAAGTAAAGGGTTCTCAAGTATTATTTCTCTATCTTCCTTGTCAACCAAGTCATTAACTGAAACTGTAAGAAGTTGGCATCCCTTTCTCATGCATTTCTTAACTTGCATTATTGATATCATCTGCAGTGATATAGGTCGTTGGATTCCCACAATAGTGTAGGGCTTTCCAAAATCATTTAACCAATGAATGAGCTTCTTTCTGCAATCTATCCTGGCTTCATGAGATGCTATCCAGTCCATTCCTAGGATGACTTTATATGATCCAAGAGGAATTAGTTGAAGATCAACATTGGTAAAGAAAGGTCCTAATCCCAAGTTGTAATTTTGAACACACAAATCTGTGGTCATTTTAGCCCTGAAGGCTAGCTCTACATGCCACTTAACTCCTTGCCCTACGGCCACTAGCCCACAAGTTTCTATAAAAGAAGCGGATATGAAGGAGTCGGTTACTCCTGAGCCAAAGAGGATAGAAATAGGTTTACCTTTTAACGAACCTAGAGTCTCTATGATAGTTTTCTGATGATCATCTTGTCTATGTTCCACTCTAGAAAACACCCTCTGAGACCAGCTAACATCTCCCACAGTTGGTTCTGAAACTACTTGATTCTAATTGGTGAAATTAGTGCACTGAGGACAGCAAACTGCAATGTGTCCTTGTTGTCCACAAAAATAACACCATGTATTTCTTCCAAAGTTCTTTGCATGTGGTGCACTAGATTGTTGATAACCTCATTTATTGAAATTCTGAGAACTTTGGGATGGTGGAGGAGGAATACTTTGTTGAGTCCGATTATTGCTACAATTATGGGGTTGTTGAAACTTCCCAGTGCCTTGGTTGTTATTATGGAATTTCTTTTTGTGTAAGTTTTGTCCTCCCTTAAAAGATGATTATTGGTTCTTGGAGTTGGAATTTCCTTGGTCAAAGTTTCCTTTAGAACCTGACCCAGCATTGAATGTTTGGCCACTAAAATAGCTACTTTTTCCTTTAACCTTTATTTCAACTAAGAATTCCTTAGTGATAGCATCCTGGAGATTTTTGGGTTCTAGCACTACCATGTCTCCTGATAGATGGTCATTCAAACCTCTAATGAAATGTTGTACTAGAATGGGACCTTCATCTTTATAGCCTGAGAAAGGCTTAAGTTCGTAAAATTTCCTTTCATATTCTTCCACTATCATTTTGGCTTGCTTAAGGTGGTAAAATTATTCTGCCCTTCCTTGTCTCCATTGATCGGACGTGAATCGATCCTTAAAGCTCTCAAAGAATAATTCCCAAGAAATAGTGTTAATGGTGACTTGAAGTTTATCTTCTTCTATGTGCCACCAGGTAGATGCAAATTTTCTCATATTCATAATGGCACATCTAGCCTTGACATTATTGCTAAAGGGGTGCATAGAGAAACACCTCTCAAGGTCAAATAACCAAGTTTCCATTGTATATTCCCCTTCATTGCCATAGAAAAGGGGTACCTTGACTTTGAGTAAGTCCCTCATGTGGGAGGTATCCTTGTCCTTAGATTCTGACATAGTTTTCCTTCTCCTAGGACTCCTATCCCTTTCCCTATCTTGGTGATGAAATTGATTTCCTTCTTCAAAATTTACTCTATTTTCAAGGTTGTCAAATCTATGCGGAAGTTGTTGCATAAGTTGTCTAAGTTGACAAGATATCACTTTACTATACACAAGAGTTAGGTTTCTAGCATACCATCTAGGTGAGTTTCATCACATATCCTACATATTGGGATCCTCCCTGGAAACCATGTAACCCTGGTCCCCCCTTTCTAAATAGGGATCTACCCTGACAGTTACCTATGGTCTCGGTGCTCCAACGGGACTATGTGGACTTAATTATGTGTCTTTCATTATCTTTTGAAAACCCCCCTTTCCCAAGTTCACTATTAGGTTATCACTTTTTACCAACTCGCCCATAGGATCATCTGGCAACCACTTTGGGTTCCACCACCTATGGTGAGCCACTCACCTAGGGTACCTAGTCCCCTACCCACACACACAAGCCAAGAAACCATAAAGTACTTCAAAATATTCATCTTGCAGATCTAGGGAACCCTTCTGTGCACTCAGGCCACGAAGACGAGTCCTAGCCTCATAATATGAACACAAGTATATGCCAAGTACTGAAACATCATAAGGAACACATTATAATACCAAAAAAACCATATATGGACATACATAAGTGATACAAGTTGCAGCCCAAACATAAGAAATAGGTTATAGAGGTCACAAGCCCAAAATCTGCCAAATTTGAGCCCCTAGGACCCTCTAAAACCCCATATGACAATCTATAGCTACCCATACGGAAATCCAGGAATGCCCATTCAGAAAACAACCAAAGGTCGTATGGGTACTAGTACAAACTCGTATGACATTCCAGGATGCTCATTCAAGACTGTACCCAAAATCTCTCAGAATTTCTCGAAACTGAGATTTTTAGGTGTGGAGAGTGTCTGAGAAAGGTTCACTGAGGTCTACCTGATTCAGGTACCTCAGTACCACTTCCATAACACTTCCTCAACACAACCTAACTCCCAAAACAAAACTATCTAATCAAAACTTTAAATTGAAAGTGAAAGCCTGCATAAACACAGAAGGGGAAAAATTGACTACATCCTTCCCTAAACCATCTTAAACCTTCATAAACTTCCCTAAACCATCAAATAACAATCAAATACACCTTAATACATAATCACATGCAATCACAAAACTTCCAGGAAGAATTTACAAGAAACTTTTGCATAAACATTCAATAAACTTCCTGAATACATGGTTTGCAAAACATGGAAAACAATCGTATAAACTTCCTTATCAATCCATAGTTTCTACATCATACAAATCATTATATCTAAGTCACACACACATATACACAAACACAGGGAAGAAAAGAGATTCATCCTAGTTCCAAACCCTACCTAGAGTCCTATAGAGAATCCTCTCAAAGGCTAGAGCACACCACTACAAATCCTCCAAGCTTTGAGAAATGGTGAGATGGTTGCCTCTTGGATAGATTTTCCTCCAGAAACCAATCCTCCCTCCTTCCTCTGACAACCCCTACTTGCCCTTAAAAAGAAGAATGAAGATTTCAAACACGCAAAGAACCCCCAAAATGACTTCTGGATCAAATCTTGCAAAAATCTACAAATTTCTCTTCAAACCTCTAATCTCCCCAAACTCTTCTCGAGCAATAATTTATCCCCAACTTCATGGTTGGAGGAATTGCTTTACAGGAAGCAACTTCTCTAGCTTCCATAGTTGGTTGAAAATTAATCAAAAACTTCTTGTAACCACATAATAAAGCCTTTTGATAATTTTAATTACAATATTCCCTAAATAGGGCTATAACAAGAAAAGGGAGCACAAAGCTCTCAAGTAACACACATAGCACAATTGGAATCAAACTAGCCTAACTTCTAGGAGGTCTCGAGTTCAAGTCTCCTAGATAGCTAGTTTTACCGAAAGAGCTTATTTTATTTATTATCATTTTTATTTCTATTTAATACTTTATGTAAACATTAAAGATCCATTGTACAAACAAATAAAAACACATAGGTAGTAATATTTATATATGCATAGGTATATGTTTGTGCACCCACATATACGCATACATATATAGCATGCATTCAATTATAATACAAATATAAAATAGATATATATTCATACTAGAGATCAATCCAACATCAAAACATAAATCTCAAAACAATATCAAAACACTGCACTCAAATCCCCCAACTAGGGTAACCTCCTAACAGGAATCTAAGTCCACGGGTTTCCTTGAGAGTAGCTTGGTAAAATCTTCACACAACAACAGTTCGAAAATTTTGAAGGCACGGTCAAACCTGTGTAGCCAGGTGGAGTCAATGCCTGGTGCCTACATCCTGCATCACCAACCGAAATATATATAATATAAACAAACCGTGGCAAACAAAGAGGGAGAGTGTGACATCGTGTGGATCTCCTGTAAGAGTAATTACGACTGCCTCTCCTCATCCTACACTCACATCAAACAATGTAATCATCAAAACATCATGGGATAAGTAGGGTTAGATCCAACATAAACATAAATATATAAATCAAGTATGAATCATTTCACAAATAGTTCATTTCTAAACATTCATCAATTTATGCCAAATCATTTATTTTCTCCATAATTAATTCTATTAACCAAATATATAAAATGTCCCATCATAAAATGAAATAGTCAGAACATATAATCCAAATATCAAAGTAATAGTCCTATCAATCCAAAGTATGCAGATACTAGGGTGGGCATTACATCAATATTATCACCCAAAAGCTCAGATGTGGTCACTGAGAGGGATCATGTGAAGATCCTCATCAATATTAAAATATCCTTTAGTAATTAAAAGATGCAAGCATAAAAACTTGTAGGAGACCCATGTAGAGGCACCAATACAAAAGGCTCCCCACCAACCTCAACGAAAGGGGTGATGAACTTAGGAGAGGTTGGAGCTTGCTCCACCATGAGAGTGGACACCAAAAGAGGATCTTTCAGAGAAGACTTATTATGCCAAAACTATGAGATAGGGTCCTACTCAAATTTCCTCTAAAAGGATGGAGGAGAAGACCTTCATTCAACTATAGTAGCCTTCACGACACTAAGAATGCTAGCTATAAACCTAATAAAAGAAGGTTTCTTAGAGCTAAACAATTGCTTTAACGATGTGTGTGATCAAGTATTAGTCTTGTTGCCATAAAATGGAAAAAGTTTACCTCTTTCAAACAAACTATAATTACAATTTGAAGAAAATGATATAACATAAGATGAGTGTGATCAAGTATTCGAGGTAGCATCAAGCATATGTCTCAGTGCTCCAACTTCTACAATTTAATAAGAAAGGAGTAAGTTTCATAGAATTCAAAATAAAAATATAAAGCTCTCCAATGAGCTCCATATAAAAGTTTCAAAATGTGAACGATGTCAACTATAGCTTATCAATAATTGAAAAAAACTTGTATATGAAGGAAATTAGTAAAACCACCATTTAGAACTTATAGGAACATAATATTGATGTTTTTCATAAAGATATTATGGACTATAAAGGTGCATTTGCTTTGGTATACAATGATTTGAAAGGGAGTGACCTAGAGCATTGGATATCCACTTTGATGATCTATGTTGCATGCTTATTTCAATAACAATCATAGATAATATGATAACATGTGACACAACATAGTAACACAACATTCATAGACATAGAGGGTGTCAAAAAAAAAAGTTACTCTTAATCAACATTGTTAGAAAGATCAAGAGAAAAGAAAATGATGTAACATAATTTATTGGAAATAGATCACTACAATACTTTCGAATAAGTGCAAGGAATATGCTAGGTTTCTTTAGGATGGTTCTAGCAATGCTCATTGCATGAACATACTACTTTGTTCATTACTCTTGTTTGGCAATATTTGACATATCAGTTTCCTCAAGGATAAATTGCCCATGCGCTTGTGCAACCTACAATGGACACGACTAATGCCCATTTACAACTATGCCATAATATTCATTGTTTGAGCATCCTTCACCATCTTTGAGAAGGATGATAAAGATAGTTTTAATATAATAGGTGGTCCTTGGTTGAGTTGCTCTTGCTTGCAAGAGACACACAAGTCACTAACTCGCAAAAATCAAGAGTGGATGGATGCAATGAAGGATTAAACATCAAAGAGATCAATGAACCAAATCCAAAAGCAATTAGACATAGAGAAGGGAGATTAATAACAAAATTAAACACATAATAAATTTAGGTGGATGAAATGCAACTACAAGGAATTGAAAACTATGCTACCTAAGTCATGTGGGATGTTTAAATCTAATATCTCAGAGCCATTTATTGCTCATTATAATTTGAGTGTTATGATAGACCCAACACAAATACAACATTTCTCTATTTATGTTTCAAATCAATATTATGGTTAGGGAGCTTTTGTTGGCTTTCATCCCCATTCTTTTTGTGGGAACATCTGTACAATAAACTTCAATATATGAAAAGGTATAAGAATATTTATGGATTACTCTAAATTTTTGTGTTGCTCTTGAATCCCAAATTAAGGTTAACTAGTGTATTGTTCTAGACTATCTTCAATATGGTATGTCGCTTATAGATATTACTAGTCACTAACTTCGAACATCCATGGTGTCTCACACAACTGCTATTACTAGCTTCCAAACACTCGAGCAAATTGCTCGAGGATCAATTTGCTCGAGGATCAAAGGCACTCAAACCACATTGTAAATACCATTCATCAAACTTGTGCTAATCTCTTTCTTCAAATTTACCTTCAATTCTTTTCACTTTTTCATCAACGAATTCCATGATATTACGTGGATGTTGTATATATATCGGTCCTTAAGATTCTTACCGTTCTTTCCGCGACAAGGAAAGGCATATAATTTTGAATGACTAAATAGAAACGAAAAAAACAAATTAACGGATGAAAAATGCTTGGATTCAAATCATAGATTACGATTCACAATGCCCACTATCCATCTCACGCTAAATTGTACTGGTGTATAAAGATTGCATTGATCCATTATCCTCTAGATTAGTTTCCTTATCATGACAAACATTTGGACTATCATTCTTATCAAGCTCATTTTAAAAATCCTCAATAGATCTTGAAGAAATTAGTTCACACTTTTCAATGCTTGCAAGCGTATATACGTCTTTCTTGACATATTTGTTGAACTCATTTAAATTATACATACACAAACTTTACCATAAAATCCTTATATGATCGCCTCTCGTTTCTGCTTACTAGCTATATGAGTTCATGCTGCTAACAATGAACTGCGATTCTTCCAACAATCATCATTTACAGAAATGATATTTAATCTCTGATACAATTTTTAAATAGATAAATAGAACTAAGTTCAATTCGGAAGAATGGTCCACTCAATTATTTTACTAACAATCTATGGATAGAATGTCCAAAGCCAATGACAAAGAAAGCAAGAGAAAAGACGGAAAATGACCAAGTCATCAGATTGTCAGTGTACGTCAAATGGCCCAGATGGGCCAAAAGCTGGGAAACCTGGCAATAGATTTTTTCTATAAAAAACACAAAACCCGATTTCGTCACCTAAACCATAACTCACCAAAGGTAGTGAGATTCAATTATTCATTCAATAGAAGAATAATTAATTTTAATTTCTAGTTCGTGCAAAGCAAAAGCTGTGCAGGATATTCAGAAGATTACAATTAGATTACAAAAAAAAATCTCGAATTGAAAGTCAACCAATCAATCACACTAAGGATTCATACTCCTCATCACAGTCATGCTGGTACCGTAGAACTTGGTTTCCTATTCAGTGCTTCCTCAAAGTTCAATCTTGAAACTCCAAGCCATGACATGGGAAGAATAGCTGTTACCATTTAGGTCGTCTACATCATTCAATTTCTTTCCTGATAACAAGAAAAGATTATTAGAGACAAATCACGTACTAAGTTCAATATATATGATCTGAATCATAAGCATCTACGATTACATATATGAAGACCCCCATATAAAACAATACTACAGCATACCAGAATCTAACCCGGTTATGACTTGCCACATTGGTGTTCAATTATTTGCCAAAGCTGAGCTCCTTTGTTAGATCTCTTGTAAAGCTTAATTGTAAAGTATTATTCCATGGAAATAAGGTTCTAGTAACTGGAAGTTTCCTTCGAAGCTCCTGCAAAGATGAATACAATCATCTAGAGGTTACTTTAAGAAATTTAAATGCTAAGCGAATCGAGTAGACTAAAACCTGAAGTCATGTACCACACCATGAGGCCTTTCTTGGAATACCTTGAATGTTGTATCAGAGAGCTTTGAATAAGATTCCTGTATAATATCGATGAGTTTAGCATAGCCTTAGGACAGACCATATCAAAAGAAATTGAACAAAGATGAACAATTACGAATCATACTATACCTCCAGTGATGCTAAATACTCCGATTCATGTTGTCGAATAATACTTGTTATGGAAGATGCACATTCTTCTGGAGTCTGTTATAACAATTTATGAAGCAAAAAAGTGGATAGTTATATTCCAAATTATAGTAAAGAAGGAAAAGAAGTCTTGAATCTTATTTTCCAAATTATAGATGAGGAGTCTTGACACTTTTTTCTTTGTCAGTAATGGCATTGTTTTACTAAAGTACCCGGTCAGTAAGAAAGTATAAGGTATGATAGTATCTTAATTTTATTATAGAATAGCTTAATAAAGAACATTATGTATATTTTCATGTTTTCCTTGAACAAGATCAGCGTGAGAAGTTTAAATTTTTAATTAGGTTGCCTAACCTTTTATCACATTTTACAATATTATAACCAGTGTTACAAGACTTGGACTCGGTGCCTAGACTTCACACAGACTTGATAAAGACTTGGCAAATTGAAAAACCCAAGAAATTCAAAGATTTTTAAGAATTTAAAACTTGTTTCATGCACCCTTTAATAAATAAACTTTAAATTCACAATAGTCTCATCAAATAGAAGGTACTTTGATCACATCCTCAAGTACACATAAGTCTCTACACAAATTTTAGCTTAAGGAAATAACACATTTAGATATTTAAATATTGTCAAATATAGAAAAAACTCATGGAATATGAAATCCATGGCATCAAAAGTTCCCAACAAATATCACAACAAAAGCTAGAATTCTATGACTAAAAGGAATAGCCTGTAAATATAAATTTATAATAAAATTACAAATCTTAATGCCCTTTTACAAGATAAATTGCGGTTTATGTCCTATAAATAATATTATCACTAAAAATTGACATTGAAAATCAAGTATCAAGAATTCAAGATATCATCTGAATCCACAAAGTATTAAGATTAAATGTTGAGAAACATTCAAATCCGTATAAGCATCATTCATATTTAAACAAACTATTTTAATATCAATAATAAGTATTCTAAGGTATATTCCTACAATCAACCATATTAGGAATTCATTGGAAAAGATTGCAAATCGCAATCTCGAGGATGATCGTCCTCATATTGCAAGAGCATGGAAGGATTATAGATCCATTCCATCCCTTAGTCCACCATGGAGGCTGGCTGTCCTCCTCAACCAAGTCCAATACCACGGGATGGATATATGTTCCATTCAGCTTCACGGCACACAAGCATGACACGACCTCAAGTCCATACATCTCAGGGCAGCATGCTTGATAAGATGCATGAAGACTATTCCTACAATCAACCATATTAGGAATACATTGGAAAAGATTGCAAATCGCAATCTCGAGGATGATCGTCCTCGTATTGCAAGAGCATGGAAGGATTATAGATCCATTCCATCCCTTAGTCCACCATGGAGGCTGGCTGTCCTCCTCAACCAAGTCCAATACCACGGGATGGATATATGTTCCATTCAGCTTCACGGCACACAAGCATGACACGACCTCAAGTCCATACATCTCAGGGCAGCATGCTTGATAAGATGCATGAAGACTATCCTCTTCAACCAAATCCAAGAGCACGAAATGGATTTATGATACATTCAGCTTCTTGGCCCACAAGCATGGGAGGACCTCCAATTCACCCATCTGGGGGTGGCATACACAATTTGAAGAATGGCTGGTCCTTTAGCTCTCATGAACTCAGAAGACTTGTTGTCCTTCTTATTTGCAAGCATTTCTAATAAATTCAAAATAGATTACCAAGGGAATTTGCTGTATGAATTGCTAATAAATACCTCTAGAGATGTATATGAATTACTTACAACCAGCTGCAATAACTTGATTTCTGCAATGTATATAATATATATATCAGATTAATCTTTAAATTGGGTTTCCAATCAGTACACTTTATTTGCAATCAATAGTATCTTATGTCTCAATTTCACTTGATTCATGGATGTTCTTATTTCTATTTTTTACTCGATGAATTTCTACCTTGCTGTTCAGATTTCGTATTCTCAAATTCTACTTCATGGATACTTGTCCAATCAATTTGTCCCTCCTCTTAAATCTTCAAGTGAGAAGTCACACCCTTTCATTAAGTCTACTGCCCTTGCAAGGGATATAACCCCCTCATAATTAGTCACTGCCCTGCTGTATTAATCTTTTGATTGATTGTCTTTTGCTTATTTTATGGAACAGTTGCCCAATAACATCCCTTATATAATATTTTTCAACCCTCTTTACAATCGCTAATCTTTGTGTCAAGGATAAAAGCAGCAATCTATAGTTGAATATGCTGTGATTATTCCTATCATGGCGAGGGCATGACATATTCATTAAACTGGATAGGATTCTTTTATATTATTGTCTAGGCCTTATTGTTATTAAAGCTACAATCTGATTTGAATGGCAACAACTGCATGGTACAAGCATGACAAAGGAGCCTGCATCATTCATCCCATATCCGACATTCAAGGGCTTCTCATGCTTTGTCCTCCTCCCTAGCAGTGGTCTGGGGGCAGTGCCCGGAACTTGTTCCCTACATGATACAGAGTGAGGTTGAGGGGCGGAGCCCTCGCCACCAAGCCCAAATGAAGACCTTCAAAACCATACGAACCTTCATAGCGCACACCATTTTCATTTTTTTTTGTAAATCGTAGATTGGCATGTCGTAAACCAAACAAGCATTGAAAGGTTGTAAATTTTTTTTAAAAATAATTAAAATGTCGGATTTGTTAGTGTGGGTTTTTATTTTCTAGATGATTATTTATTTTTATATTCCTAAGTTTATCCAACACTTTAAATTAAGGTTGCTTAGGATTAATAGGTCAATATTAGTGTGAATGGGTGCAAGGCGTTGACATCTTCCATTGGAGTTACACTTGCCTTTGGTTGTATTTGCCACCTCTCCCCTCTCTTAGTTCCTATATATACTCACTCTTAGCTAGTCTTATTCCATTCTATTGCATTGTAATTGCATTCTACAGATTTTGCTCTTGGATTCTCCTAATGCTATTTTGCTTCTTTAGCATTTGCAATTCACTCTTGGAAACTAATTTTGTGTTCTGATCTCATAACAATTACATTCACAGATTTATTTCTATTTGTTTGTGCTAGTTATTCTGGGTTATTCATCTTTTAAGATTCTAACATGGTATCATTGCTATTCTCAGGAGCGCTAAAAAAATCTCTGCTGATTTACTAAAAACTCAGTCTACTATTTTCTTGCATTTCCTTATGAACCGGAGAATCAAAAAAGTTCGAGGGAAAATTTTATCTCTTGGGTTTTTTTGTGCAAATACTTATGTTGATGACTTATTGATTACAGGAGAAGACCATCTCATCACTAAATGTAAACAAGAACTAGCACCTGAATTTGACATGAAGGATCTAGGTCCTTGACACTATTTCCTTGGTTTAGAAGTATGGCAGCAGGCTAAAGGAATCATCTTAAATCAAGGGAAATATACTATTGAGATTCTGAAAAGGTTTGGAATGATGGATTGTAAATCAATGGCTACACCCATGGAAACCAACTTGCATAAGTAAAAAGAAGATGCAGCTAACTCAGACATGGCAGATCCCACTCCTTATAGACAAATGATTGGGTACTTGATGTACCTAGTCAATACTAGACTTGGCATTTGTTATGCAGTGAGTGCACTTAGTCAATTTATGAGTGAACCAAGACAATTACATCTAGTGGCAGCAAAACACATACTTAGATATCTGTGTGGTACAATTGGATGCGGTCTGAAGTATAATGATGTAGACCTAAATCTACATGGATATACTGATTCAAATTTGGCTGGAAGTGTAGTTGATCGGAAAAGAACATCAAGGTGTTGTTTCAGCTTAGGTTCAACTATGATCTCCTAGTTTAGTAGGAAGCAATCTTCAGTTGCACAAAGTTCCACAGAAGCCGAGTACATTGAAGCATCCGTGGGAGCTCAAGAAGCTATATGGCTAAGGAATTTCTTGTAGGATTGTTTGGACAATCATTGGATCCTACTATCATTAACTATGACAATCAAAGTTGTATAAAGCTTTCAATAAATCATGTGTTTCATGACAGATCAAAGCATATAGAAATTTCTTACCATTATGTTAGAAACATCGTGGAAAGGAATGTTATTAGTTGAGATATGTTATTACAAGTGAAAAAAACGGCAGACATTCTCACCAAGCCTCTCTCCAAGACAAAGGTTGAATACTTTCGAGGTAAGCTTGGTATGGAAGAAAATGTAACCTTATCTGAGATTGAGTCTCAGCAATGTTAAATTATTGTACTAATATAATCTAAGATGTTTAATGTGTAAACTCTTTTACCTATTACAATGTCATGTGTGTGACTCCATGACTTCATGGGCCCCTGTGAACATCATTGAGAAGTGACGATCTTTCAATGATGAACACTTGTATTATTGATTATTATTGTAAGGTGACGATCTTATAATAATCACATTATCGCTTGAGTAATATCAATTGAATGGTGGATATCATGAGACGTGATATCTATGGATAAGTCATGATGAATGATATTACTGAGATATTCATGGTGGATATTATGTGACTTAATATCCATGGATATGCCATGAGCCAATATCCTTATGGTAGGTATCATGTGACTTGATACATGTGCACATACCATAGTGATGGATATTACTCTGTGAGTTTATGGTGAATATCATATGACGTGATATTTGTGGACATGCCATAACACTTGATATCACGGTGAGGTGATATCTTTCTCTCAAACAATAAATGGATCTATTGTGTTCTCAACAAGGACAGAAAGTCTCCTCCCTGGCTAAGAGGGAGTGTTAAAGATATGTAGCTTCGGTCGGATTACTCTGACAAATATAATCAAACGTATAAGTGGCCTATCGGCCTTGAACATTTGATCTCTATCCTTTACCTACTGGAGATCTGATTATCAGTAAATGATATTATACTATGATTATGTTTATCTCATAATCATAATAGAATATTATTACTATATCGTTGCTGAGTATAATTATTTATTAGTAATAATAAACATCACTAATTATATGAATATTCAGTAATAGCTATATTACTGAATATACATATAATTATTTGTTTAATTATTATATTGTTCCAAAATATCGATGGGTATCGATAATGATAATGCACAGCAAATAGTATCGTTATCGCTAAACAATAACCCTTGTTGTCATCGCTAAACATTGTTACTAATGAGCCACCTCACGTAGAGGCACGACTCTACGTGAAACCATGTGGTTTCATGTAGAGTCGTGACTCTACATGAGACGGCATGCTTCACAGCATATATGTATTGATACCGCGCCATCTCATTGGTAATATCATGAATCATAATTGCAGACAAGTGACAACACCGAATACATACTGTGTATTAATAACTGCAAATCGATACTAAATATCTCAGCGATACTTTGTGGTGAACAAAGGAGTGATTACCTTCAAATCAATCGAACTGTGTAGAGTTCGATATTTAATAATAATATATCTACATAACATTAGAAAATATAAAATTAAAATTCCTTAACATATAAATCTGATCCACTTTAACATCTTTTATGTAAACACAAACTGAGAGAACATACCATTCAATGGGGAGTTAGTCATGTCTCTTGATAATTATTTCCATCCCTCTGTTGTCAACTTCAAAGAACTATTTGTCCTCGAAACAAGGGATAAAGAATCAATGCCTTGAGCACAATCTATTGTCCTATCTCCTTGGACTTGTTTCTGAGGGAAGTGACTATGAATAGAAGAATGCATGGTTTAACAATAATGACATAGTCTATCGACTAATGTGCCTTACTAATTTTGAGGATACTTAGCATGACATAGAGCACATTGAGTGCCCTTTCATTGTTTTCATCAAAGTTGAGTGTTGCTTCTTTGAAAGCTTCTAGTGACTCCTTGCAATAGGACATACAAAAACTTTTAGATAGAGCTTTTTGGGATGACTTCTTGACAGTTGTTTCAAACTTGTTTGTGGAATCTTGTATTGTGGATTTGGGAGACACTATTGATTGCATAAATCTTCTTTAGTTGTTGTGAGGGAACATTCTAACCCTCTTCAATTTCTACGTGATGATTCCTCGTAGTTTGACATGAGTATGGATACTTTGGCACAACACTTCAAGGAGGGCTTTTTGTCTTTAGATTAGATACATAAGTCTTTAAATTATGTTTTACATCAGTTGCTAGGAGATTCTAAATTGTCATCTTTAGCAATGTGACCTAGAATGCCTAATTTGAGCATTACATCATTCACAATCGACATGGAGGCTAATGAGCAGAGTTCAGAGACATCATTTTGAGCTTTCTTCCTACATATTCCTTTTAGGAACGCGAAGATATCTTGCTTACACGTTTGGTTTGGTTTCTTCCTAAGGGGAGGAATGTTGTTTGACAATTTTGGACCATCTTCTACATCCAATTTTGAGCATCTACCATTGGTTGCATATTGTGGGGGGCTCACTTCGTCCTTACACATCATTTCTCTCTATTTTGGAGTGAGGTATGTTCTCTTACTATTTGTAGGGGGCTTCTCTTTTGTCTTGGGGAGGGGCTTCTTTTGTTTGGAGGGAGGACTTATTGTACATTGGTACCTAATATGGCCTCATCTATCGAGACTCGTCATCTTTTCACCCACCTAAGTTGCACTTGGGGGGGGGGGGGGGGGGGGTTGTTTATGTAGGTATTTTATTTTCTAGTTGGTTATTTATTTTCATATTCCTAGGTTTCCCCTATTCTTTTAATTAAGTTTGCTTAGGATTAATAAAGTGAGTGAGTGGGTGCAAGGTGTCAACATCTTCCTTCCTTGTATTTGCCACCTCTCCCTCTCTCATTTCCTATATATACTCACTCCTAGCTAGTCTTATTCCATTCTCTTGCATTGTAAATGCATACTACAAATTTTGCTATTGGATTCTCCTAATGCTATTTTGCTTCTTTACCATTCGCAGCTCTCTCATGGAGGCTAACTTTGTTGTTATTTTGATATTGTATTATTTACATTTATAGTTTTATTTCTATTTGTTTGCACTAGTTATTCTAAGTTGTTTACCTCTTCAGAATCTAACATGGTACTCGAGCTGTTTTAATGCAAGAATAGATTTAGTTTCCTTTATTTGAGAGAATTGGTGGCGGGAGGGGGGTAGCCTAATAAATTTTATGCAGGTCTGCTAAAAACCCAATATGCTCTTCTCTTACATTTCCATATGAACTTGAGAATCAGAAAAGTTTAAGGGAAAATTTTAATCTTAGGAGAATTTTTGTGAAAATATTTGTGAAATCTGGGTGTTTGCAGCATTTTGGTGATCTTATTCTTTTTCAGCTATTCCATAGCGTCCAAAAGGCTCAAGAAAGTCAGATTTTGCTTTCATTTCATCAAAATTAGAGAAAGATTGGAGTTCTTTCCAATTTTGCCCTCAAAAGTACGCTCTTTTCAGTTGAAACATTATAAATAATAGATTGAAAAGCCAAAAGCAGTTAATTGCATTCAATGTCCCCCACACCACCAACCCTGTTAACAAATGATGCTTGAGTATTAAGCAGGTATCCTTGTTTTGTAAATATTATCAAAAATATAATTTTAAAGTGCAAGAGGGAAAATGGAATCACCGTAAATGATTATTCATAGAGGTCATCTTAAGATGACTAAACATACACCTAAAATTCCGCAGGAAATAATATGACAATGCAGCTAATAGTTACTTTATTTTTTAAAATTACATTATTTGGAAATGAAAACTACTTTTAAATCAATGGTTTTCAATGAATTACCTGCATGGGAATAGATTCCTTGCAGTCATAACATGTATCCAATTGCACATTCCCTTCCTCAAAATAATGAGAAACCACCTAAACAAATGTCATAACATGTTCCATAAGTTGAGAAACTACATATGTACTATACAGCTTTAAATACACTACAACAGAAAACTTATCATTCAATCACATTTAACAATGTAATAAGTTCCAAACATGCTTGACCTCATACTGCAGACTGTCTGCTGGGCAAGCATACCTACCCCTAATTTACCCTTTAATTCCACTGCCTGCAAATCATCCTTAAAATCGATTTTCCAAACTGAACGCCAACATCCATTGCTGAGAATAAAGAAATAAGGGTGATAAATTTGAAAAACAATCTTAACTAGGTTAAATATAAAAATTTGATTCACCAAACATTCAAACAAATTAAAAAACTCTGCTTCATATAATCACCTTTTCTAAAATAATATGGCAATGAAAGTCAACATACAAAAAAAATATTTGAATAACAAAGAGCCTATGTTTAACACTCACTAGTATTATGGGTAAAACTATTTCATGGTAAACTGTTGTAGGAATGTTCATCATTTCCATATAATGCAATGACCCTGTTTGTATAAATTCAACATTAAAGTCATTGTGGAAAGTTATCGTACAGGGAAATTACGACATAAAAAAGTGCCTTCACTGCATTTTTGCAGTTAAAAAGAAGTTGCAGAAGCTTCCCATAAGAAAGTTTGCCTGAGAAGCCAGCTACCAGAAAAGCAACAAGTAAACTCAACGGAGACAGATTATGAAGTACAGCTAGCATGTTGGATATGATTTGATAATTAGATTTATGTACGGCCAATGCAATTTGAAAGGTAAAAATGCATATCAATAACCTCCAATTCTGATTACTTTTTTTTAATTTTTTAATTTTCCTATTATAGTGAAGGGCACAAGAGTCTCATACATCAACTTTGAATGATAACATGTATATCCTTTGAGGACCTTCATTCAATGAGGATAAGAGGTTTCTGTCTTTGTCTCCAGCAAATGTTTTTTCTTTCAGGAATCCTGGATACAAAATGATGTGGAAACATGTGTACTAAATATTTAGTAAAAAATAAATAAATAAAAAACTTCAGCACCTTTCAAGCAGTTTTCAGGTAACAAAAGAACTGACAGAATTCATAGGCGCTAATGTTGCAAGAAGAAAGATCTAGAATACTGACTTTTAGCGAGGACCCTCTACAAGGAATGTTGAGAATGATAAATTAGTTGTGCAAAGAAAGGCAAAAGTAGTAGCACTGTTAGTATCATCAAAAATGATGTTGTGGCAGTTTTAGTTAACTTGCTCTGCAGATTCACTACATAGTTTTAATTGTTATTGGGCTCGTTTGTTAGAAAGATATACATTCACAATTTCACAGATTACTTGCCATGTCCCAAGCTCTATAGAAGATAAGCATTTGTAGACATACATGATCACTGGGCCAGATTTGTGTTCGAGAGAACAATGGAAAGAATGAAGAATGAATATTGGAAGTGGGTCCATACTCAAGTTATATCCAACCTTTGCACAAATTAATTATTATTAAAATGTGCAAATGCAGTTGCACTAAAGAGATGTGTAAGATGACTCATATGTCAAGAGAAAGGAGTTGATTATGGGTTACAAGGGTTATAAACTTCTAATTGTTAGTTAGAGGTGGAGTTAAGGGTTCACAGTATCTGTAACAATCTGTTTAAGATACTAAATTGTATGAAAGACCTGAATAAGAATGAAAAAGGATTATTCTCTTCTTGCACACCTATTGCTCAATCAATCAATTTTAGGTGTGACTCTGCAGATTTAGATATATATCTGAATTAAATGCATTGTGGATTACTTTTTAGTTTCCTATTCAATATGGTATGTGTTGTAACTTGTGTTGATGAAGTGATGTTTTTCAGATTCATGATGAAAGTCAATCTTGCCGGATTAAAATCTGCAATAAGGTGTAATGCAGTCAATGATATATCTCACTGATTTTGGTATTTTTGGATTGTGTTCTTTGAATATCTCAATCCAAAAATACCAAAACAAAATTAATAAAAATGTTAAATTTTTCAATTTCACTTATCGATGTAGACTAGAGCATGACAGATTTCCATGTGGGTTAGTTTAGACACTTTTAATGATTTTCTTTCTAGATTTGAGTATAATTTTTTTCAAATTCCATTTTTTTAAATTAGTTATTTTTCATAGTTTGGCTCTTAGTGTTAAGATAGACTTTAGTTGTTTCATATTTAAGGGTTGGTCTTTTTCACTTTGAATTCTAGATTTCATACAGATTTATCTAGTTAGTTCTTAATTTAACTTAATTGTTACCTTTTAACATAGTTTTAATTGTTTTTTATTAAGGGTAATAGGAATTTTGAAAGGGCCCAGACCCTTGTACAACCAAAGGATAAGCATTAAGTACAGCAGAGCAACTGAAAACAACCACGAGGACCAAAGGTAAAAAAAAAAACCTACCAACCCAAACAAACAACCAACCCAGTTCAGGGTGGTTTAAAGCCAAATTGTTCCAACATTTTTTGTTCAACCACATAGCTTTATATTTTAAAGAGACTTGTTCAAACAATTTCAAACCATTTTACAAAAAAAAGCACCAAGTAAAGTTGAATGATGACTTTCCCTAAGGCAATAGAATAATTAAATATAACATTTCATTTTTTTAAAACAACTTAAAATTGCGATATTATATGGAGTCAATAAAGATTACCATCTGCTTAGTTACCATTGTCAACTCAATTAATAGTATTCACTGATCGCCGGCTTCTAATAAGCACTTGTTGAATGTACACATGTTCTTTAATGATTTTTCAATTTGAATGAACACAATGTTGACTCTTATAATAACCTTCAATAGCATTCACGTACAACTTCTGATTGTCATAGTATTCCAGAGACTTCTCTGATAAATTGTGTCATGAGGCCACTGTTAAAAAATAGTTTTATAATTAAACTAGTTTGGACCTACTGCAGAAACAATATGTGTGTTGTTGGAGAGATGCAATACTTCACCAATAATAGCAGGAGAGCAAAAATCAACTTGGTAGACCACACACCTCATCAATTTTATTAATAGCCACAAACTTAATAGAGGAGCTGGTAGCTGAGTTACCAAGCATCCTAGGTGCAATTTTATTTAATATGAATACATTAGCCCAAGACTCTCCAGTTCACTCATAGAACATCATGTTAGCATGCATTTCTTCTAACATACGGACAATCATGTGCCAACTATTCCCAATACAGACATTCCTCCTCAGATGCCTTGGCCCCTTCATACCTTGATATAGATTAAATAAGTAAGGTGATCAACAAAGAATTTTATGTGACGAGATCATGAAATTACCAATAACCACTTACTAGTTTCAAAACTAACACCAAAGCAGGTAAAAATGTTGCTCTACACCACTGAAGTCACATCTCTTCTGCAGCTTTTTGATTGATCTCTTTTACAAGTTAATATGCATAAACGTAAGACTTCCAGCCTAGAGCTATTGAGTCAGATAAATACCTTTGGAGCTCTAACAACATACCATAATAAATAACTGTTGTCTTGTATCCAAGAGAAGGTTTTGTAGTTGAGCACAAAGAGTAACTTAAAGAAGATTGATCCTCAACATGGTGTGTATGCCAATAAATGTGTTTCCTAAACACACTGTTTTCTAATGCTGATTAGAGTTTTAAGTAAATGAGTAACTATGAACTTGAATAGCAGAATGAAAAGTATTGTTTCTCGATATCAGGTCACACACAACAACATTAAACATTTGTTAGGTGTCGTGCAATGCATCCTTACTCAAGCCTTATACCAACTTGATGAATCAGCTATAATTAGCTCACAAAGAACAAATGTAGACAACATTTTCATGGCACACACCACAATGATCACTGCCAGTCCTATTTAAAGTAGCTCAAAAGTTAAACACCTTAGTGTAATATCTCAAGTACAAGACAAATAATTTGACTACCAATATCACGGCATGCTTGACACATTGTGCATCATCACATAAAGGTCCCAGGTATCATAGATAGAAATCTCATGATTCACAATC
The DNA here is from genome assembly GCA_027943335.1 of Chamaecyparis obtusa. Classification (NCBI taxonomy): domain Eukaryota; kingdom Viridiplantae; phylum Streptophyta; class Pinopsida; order Cupressales; family Cupressaceae; genus Chamaecyparis; species Chamaecyparis obtusa. The sequence continues at coordinate 326,706 of BSBK01003973.1, forward strand.
TGACCTCAATGTCAAGATCCTCTTTAAAGCATGCCGCAAGTCACCACTTAGACCATTCAGGTAAGTAATCAAGGGTCAATGACAAATTATAAACGAACACACCATTTGACTCCCGTTCACAATAGCTGGATAGATATAAACCTTACAACTCCTATTCGTAAGTAAATGACATCCCACATCAGTGCACCAGAACATTACATTGGACACTAATAATGCAATAATAATCTGTCATATATTAATATGTAAAATCATCCAACCTTGCAATAATAATCATGTACTGAAAACTTTTCTTAACATAAAATATGAAAAAGTGGCGGAACAGAATTTGCTAGTAACAAAAGGAACTCCGTTAAGAGAAATCCAAAAGAAAAGAAGCTACTCAACATATCAGATTCTCAAAAACCGTCCGTATTTTATTTAGATCAACTAAACATACCAGAAATTTTGAGGACTATATTTAGCCACAGAAATCACAGCTGTGAGTTCAAAGTTTGATCCTTCTCCTTCAGCATCTTTTCCAGCTGTGCAATAAACTGAGCACTCCCCTTTTGGATAAGCTTCATCAACATATTTAGAAAGCTCGTTGTCCAAAGCAAAACTGGAATTAAAAAAAATTAGCACAGACAATGCCAAAATTAATGGAAAATCCTTCTTTCAATATTCCCTTGATTCTAGCCAGAAAAACACACTGCTTAGAAAGGAAGGAATTATAAACTATATTACTAAAAAATCGAAGCAAAGTATGAAATATCGTATCAGTTCTATAGTAGCTTGCTACTCAAATAAGCTTCATACTTAAGTCACTAAACAATAATACTGCTGTGCCCGTAGGATGTAGTTGTGCATAGGGTGTGCAATTATCTTAAACCTAGAGATTGCCCATGGAACAGCAGTGTACAAATCAATCACCACAATAAATCTTGTAAAAGTGATTTGTGGTGCATAGTACAATAGGCTTCTGAATGTCACTCAGATATTCACAAAAATTCAACATAGCAATAAACCCTTTTATCTCTTTAGTGGAATATGAAAATTGATTATCATAAGATGCAGATATAAAAATGACTCCTATATTTAAGTTTTTTTCTTTCTGGTTCTTTAGAAAAATAGATATTGCAATATTGTAACAATGTAATATATGATTATATTGTAAATTTGAAACAAATCCTCAGATAATGGTAACATTAATGTAGCTTTGAAATTTTGGAAACAAATTCAAGCTAGTCTCACCTTTATACAGTTATAGAGAGTTAAGGTGAGAGTAGAGTGGAAATCAGTTAGCCTTTATTATTTCACTATAACAGTATTATAAGTCATTGGCTGTTATGTAGAATTTAGGAAGGCCTTAAACTCTGTTCTAAGACATCTCTTTGTCATAAAATCGTATTACTATTTCAGATTTTTTTTTTCATAACTGCCATCATGAAGCTCTCCGTTACTGTTCTTTACCATTTCTGAGCTTTTCATCATCAGTGTCTTTGTCAAGCTTATCATCAAATTCAAGGGGTGCATGCTCTCAAGGTCAATTTGGTAATTTACATAAAAGAGTTTCTTGGCACATGATGAAGAATCTGTGTAGCATTTGCATAGTTGGTGAAAGAGAAGATGACCAACTTATAAGATGCGGTAATAAGGATTGTCCCTTCAGGTATTACCACACAAGATGCGTGAGACCTCCTTTATTCTTTATTATTTTTTATGTCATTTTTCAAAAAACAACTTAAAGTTGCTTGTGTCTTTGGGGACTACTAGTCCTGGGACGTTCAAGGATCCCCTACCCATCCCAAAGACCACTAGCCATCTTTGACCATTTCTTGCAAAATTTGACATCTCTGAAAAAAATTGGCTTTTTGCAGACAGCAGGGGACATTTTCGACCCATCCCCAAGACATTTCTGAGCAAAGCCCCATTTTGGCTGGGTATGCATCCTTAGGTAACATAGATCTATTTGCAAATAGTTTGTCACTAAATATTATACGATAACCGTATTGGCAACATATGTTGAGAAAAGTAAATGAGGCTCCAAAAGGGTACACAAGGCCAGGTTATGATACAGCAAATGAATTTGTTGAAGAATTAGTACACATATATGAGAAAGTTGTAACCATTCAGGATAAAATTCAAGTACTACTTACATTGTGTGAAATTTTCATCTTGTCTAAGAAAAGAATATCCCACACTTGCATGCATTAATGGATTAGCAAACTTTGGTGGAAGGAAGTGTAATAGAAGAAAATCAAGCATTTGACTTCAACCGTTGGTACTGTGCATTGGTATTGAGGAAGGAAGTTCTACAGAAGGTAAAGGAGGACTGCATTGAGTTAAGAGCAATGGACAAGGATATTGAAGATGGAATTCTCATTTTAGTAGAGGTAATGTTTGGACAAGTATATGATGATAGGGATATGAATGCAAAGGAGTTGAAGGAAAAGATGAAAAGCAACTTCTTCAAGACTATGAGTCCCATTTTGGAAAATTATTTGGAAGATGCTACTTCCTTCATAACTTTCATGAGTACATGTCAAGAATGAGGATCAGAATGGGAAAAGGTTTTTGCCATGTGTACAGCTGACTTGGCAATCATTCAGTACAAGGTGGAGGCTACACCAAGTCCACCAATGGAGGAGCTCGACATCATCATGTCCAAGTTCTTCGAATTTGCTATCGAGGAGAAGGATAAGGGGCACATTTTCCTAGAAGATAATTTGTTATGGTCCTATGCAGCATCGAATTTTCCTATTTGCTCTTGCTCCTCATAGTTTGTGCCTTGGAGGATACTCTATTTTTCATTGGTTAACATTTTATAAAAGTTAGTAGATTGGATGGTAGTTGTAACTAACTCCACTTAGGGTTTCCTTTGAACTATCTTGACTATTGATTTAGAATCAATCTGTGCCCTTGGTTGTAGTTGAAAGCCCTATATAAAGGCTTGCTCATTTCACTTGTAAGGTAGAAGAGACTTCTTGTGAAATTGTTGCCAAAATACTCCAAGAAAAATACAAACTCATTGAAGCTTTGTGAGAAATTGTGTTGTATTGGGATGTTAGCATGGTCTCCTACTTCTCATTAGTTGATATTTGTTTACATTGAGTTAAAATACTTGAATACAAGATATTGTTGTCGATTCATGGTGAAAACCGCCATGTTCATACCATTTGTAGTTTGTTGATTGCAAATTGTAGTGCATGGTTAGTTCAAACTTGTTTTGAAAGCTTAACTTCAATTGTTTTTTATCCTCATTGACTCGCATATTTATGTTGGTAATGTGTATAAGCGATTTGAAAATCATTTCCTTACCCTTGGGAGATTGCATCATCCTCACGTAGTTACTCTGTCATGGTGAAGCAAGTTTGGTTTAGTTTCATTAAGTTGGCAATAATTTCTTGCATTGATAAAAGTAGATCAGATTCCTAAACCCATCTCTTTTTGCATTTTATTTCAAAAAAAAAAATTATTAGGATCAGTTGAAGAGCTTAACTGCAAATCATTTGTTATATAAGGGGAAAGAATAGACTAAGCCCCCAAAAACAATTGTGTAAGTTCCCTCGTGATTACCTGCAAAGTCACATCATTTCATTGATTCTATCCATCATAAAGTTGCATTGTTCACAGTGAAAACCTTGGGGTTGCCTTATTTGATCACACAGTTTCACAAGTTTAGCATTTGAGGATTGCCTGTCCAAGAGAGGATAGAATACTATCCCATACCCATCTTGGAACTATCCCTCAGGGCTTCAGAAATACATGCCTTAGCCTATCTCAGGATTCACCCACCTTGGGAGGAATTACTCCAGCCATTCCCTACAACATATCTGTTGTCAAAAGGGGCTATAACAAGAGACAAAGGGATAGGCTATGAATATACCAACTTCAAATAGATTGTGAATGATTTATGAATATATATATATATATGATCACAAATAATATGTGTATATATGTTTATATATTTTTGATCCATCAATATAAACTGATACCAATGCTATATCATATGAAGTGGGCCATATATTGGCCCTTAGCCTTATTAGCTTTCAAATATTATATGTTGCAAATCAGTACTAAATTGTACCTTGATGTTACACTTTGTTGCCAGCCGATAAATAATAACTTATTGGTCTGTGAATGTAATTTGTAATTCTTCTTGAGAGCCAATTCCATTTCATTTTGATCCTTCTTACCCCGTTATATCTTTTGTGAGAAAGGGTCACACCTCTTCATGATGTCTGCCATTTTCAATGGTCACTCTTTCACACTTAACACCCTTCGAAAGGGCGACAAACCTCCATCATTGGTGCCCCTTTGGAAGTTACTTCTTCTTCGATTAATCCTTCCTTAATTCCTATGCTCACTTTATGCAGATTAAAACTGTCTTATATCTCAGAACAGAACTTACTATGATTACCTTCCTTATGATGATCCCTTCTTCCATGCCTTCAGCAAATGACTTTCCCTCCTATTTATATCTTCATGATCGGAGAGTCACAACCTTCCATTATTAAAATCTTTCAAGAGAGTCACAACCCTTCATCCTTTATGCCCTTTGAAAGAGTCACAACCTTTCATAACTACCACCTTTTGAAAGAGTTACAACCCTTCATCAAGTCTACCCATTTCAATCTTCTTCCATTATTCTTTCCTTAGTTCCCATGGTCCCTTCTTTCTTCTTTTCTCCTTGTCCCCTTCCAAATGAAATTCTCTTCCCCCTATTATATTTCATGTTTAAGGAAGTCACATCTTTTCATTTCATGCCTTTTGACCATTCATTAAACTTAATTAAATTTCAATTATATTTAGTTTAATTCTTTTATATTTCAATTCAAATTTTATTTATATTATTATTATTTATTATTAAATCCTATATTAGAAAGGGGACATTAAACATTGTGGCAAGTTTCAGGGGTTTCCGTAGGGTCAAACTGAGCTGTACCATTGTATTTTAAGAAATTTTTATGCAGCAATTACATCAGCTACTTAGGTCTTCAGCAGCGTATTATCATACTAAGGTTTGCATCTCTCTAAATAAGACACGTCAAATAAACTATTGCTGATATTGTTTCCTATATCAGACAAATATAGCTTATATTTTTTTCCTATAGCTGACTATTCATAATGAGTACTGATAATTCTTCATCTTTAATCAGAGTATTCATGCATATTATTTTCGTGTGTAATAATCTAGGTCTTATCTCTAAACAATAATTGTACTAGAAATTTGTAAGAAGATCCTAGATGGTTTACCACTGGATCCTTTATAAAATTTGCATATCACTCTCTCCCAATCTGGCATTGAGTGTGGATTCGCTTGCTATCTATCAGTTTGGTTTCAAGCGGTCCTACAGTAATCTACCCATTCGGCATTGACTGGATCTACTTGTTATTTGTGACTTTGGCATTGATAGGATCTATTTGTCATCTGCTAGTGGTATTAAACATATCTGCATATTTATCTTTGATTCTGAACCAGATGGCTTGCCACCAATAAGTTTAAAAATTTAATGGTTATTGACCACATTCCAGTCCCCATATGCTCTTACCCTGCCCATCTCGTAATCTTGGTAATACAAATAACTTGGGTTTATGTTAATCCAACTTTGGTGAAATCTGGCTAACACTCCTGCCAAAGACATTACACACCATTTCCATGCCTGATATGAGTATGCATCTCCACAACATTATGTTTTTAAGGTGTATTTGTAGTGGTTAATTGTCAATTGATTCCTATTAGAAAAAGTAATAACAGAGAATGAATACCAAGATATATGGTATTAACAAAGGAGCAAAAGATTCTTCAAATAAGAGCTACAAAAAATCGATCCAATATAGATAAGATCGACAACTAAAAGAATATTCTTAAAGTCTATCCTAACTACTTAATTGGCCATTATAAACTAAATATTACAATAATAATCCAATCTTCTTTCAAATATGTAGAGATTTCATTGATTTTGAATTCCCTCACTTTGTCTAAGCAGATCACCATGATATGACAACCAAATGACCATTCAACATGAGCATCAAATTTTTTGAACTTTTCAAATGCTTGATTTTTTCCCGACATGCAATATACCCACATATCCTTGGGGTGATCATCGTCAAATAATTGAAAACACCAAGCCTGATTAAGACTCAGTGTCATTGGTCCCCACAGAGTAGTATACTCAAAATCCAAAGGGCTGGGAGCTCATTTCTCTAATGCAGAAAAAGGAACCCAACATTATTTCCCAACAAAATAATTCAAGCAAAAAGCTTTTGCTATCATTACAAGGAAAAGTTCTCACACCATGTTCTTGACAAACGAAGCACTTCTTCTACGGAAGCTGATTCTGCTTTTGCGGTTTACATGAACCACACCAAAGATCCTGTTTCTTTCCTTGCTGCCATGATGCAAGAGCCTGATTGCCTGTGGAGGATCGAGTCTCGTCTTGAATTGTTTCTCCATGTTGAAGAAAGTACATCAACTATTCAAATGTGAGCTCTTCCTTAGCCACATTGAGACAAGTGATGAACATTTGAAAGGAAAGGGGCAATGCTCTCAAGACAATTAGTACAAGAGTGTCATCTAAGATTGTCTCCACCAATGCTTGGAGTGATATCTTCACTTTTGCCACGCATTTAAAGAATCTTTTCAATTTTTCACCATTTCATATCCATAAACAATGCAACTAGTTGACTTCATATATTATTTTCAGTTTCTCCCATGAGTCTTTCACATTTTGAGTTGTTTTAGTACAAGGTCAGAACTCATCAATGACTTTATATGTCATGATCGCCTTGGCCTTTTTATTGGCCTTATCAAATGTTTTTCGCTCATTTGCATATTTTGCAGGCCTTTTGATAGTGTTGTTTACATTATCTCACAGATCTTTGTCTTCCATGCAAAATACTCACCACTTCTCAGTCTAGAAGTATTACCTTGGCAGCACTTAAAGCCATTTCTACTACATGATCTACCAAGCTTCCCATTATACCCACCCTTTCGATATACCCATCGGTATGTGGAAGAAGCTGAACCTTTATATATACCTAACCATACATGTAAGTGATCTTTAAGCAAGTGAAAGAAGGATGGTACATGGTACCTCAGTAAGACATGAAAGAGATTTCTGGTGCCAATGGCAACTTAACATAGGGTCACTCCATATGTGAAAAGGGAAGCTTCCAATATACTTTGTGATGAACCAGTTTAGCTTTTAAAGCCTCATGACAATACACAAATGGGTGGGAAATGGAGTGAAAAAAATTCAAATATTTAGTCACTTATGTATAGGATCAATGGCATAGATGCCATTAATGCAGCTTTACCCGGCATTAGAAGTAGTAATTAGAAACTATGGGTTTACCTATGAATGCAAATCAGAGGCACCATTTGTACTGAACACTGAATTTGTTATAAAACATAACTAAAAATATAAGCTTACAATTTTATAATTTTTACAATGCTCTGAAAGAAATTTTTAAAAATTGTTTAATGTAATTATAAATTAATATAGTTTTTTTTAACTATATTATTGAATCTTTTTTAATAACTGTTTCAAAAATGTGCTTTTTTTAAAGAATCTTTTTTTTCACCTTCATGTTCTGCTCCTAGTTATTAGTAACTTCTGTCTACTTCAAATATTATTGAAATGTGATATTGGGAGTAGAAAAATAAACAACAGATGCACCTTTAATTTCTCTAGGGCTTCATTACAGGTAATTCTTTATGCCTTCTATACCAAGCATTGACGATTTGTTTTGGCTGATTTACTTTGGCTTTTAGGTTTTAGCCAGATATTTTTTAGGTTTTAGGCTGATAATTTTTTCAATCTCTGCTGACAGACCATATTTCTTCATGCCCTTCAAAGTTTTAACAGCCTTCAATGGTCAGAGGGGCATCTACTGATGAGTTTTGGCAGATATGGCAGCAATTTTCTATCTGCATCCCACAAAACTTGTTTATATTCCTTGTACAGGCTTCAGCAAACATTCGCTAGAATTGTTCCTTGCCTTGCAGACTTCTCTTTATTTCAACCATCAAACTTCAATTGCATGACAGCTAACTGGAATTACGCTGGTTGACAGTGTCACTACTGGCAGAAGGCTGCATTTCAATTTGAAACTTACATGATCCTCTTGACAACCTGCAATCTCACGTGTTCCTCCAAGAACCATCTGTTGTCAATTTTCACCAAGAGGATTAAACTTCACAGCAGCATATTGGCGGGATTAAAATATACATCCATGTAGGGCAAAATTATGAACATCTGATACCAGAGAAGAATTATTGAGAGGCAATGAGAAAATGCTTTATTGATCTAAATGCTTTAACAAAAACTAAACGAAGAAGTCCCTGGCAGTCACATAAACAACTAACTGGTAGTGGCATGTGCACATGTATTCATTGAGTTCTCTTACAATGTCTTGAGGTCTTTTTGGAGACTACTGCATACTCACAGGAAATTGGAAACTCATGATACATGTGTCACTGTAAAATTGCAAATTTCTTCGCAACAATGTAACACCTAGGCTAGATGAAGGGAGATGTGTTGATACAAATAAGCCACACAATGCTTGCATTATCAGATGAAAATCTTGAGGCTCTTAAGTTTTGATGTCTAACGTTTTTGTTAAAATAAAAAACAAGAGTTGCATAGGAGCCACTTGTTGGCTATCAAAGGAAGGTCTTCATGCAAGGTCTACCTCCAAACAATTTCCTTATCGAGACTCATAAAACTGTTGTTCATACAGACAATGCAAGGCCTAATTGTTGCACTTTCAATGGCAATCAAATATGTGTATCATCAATCATACAATAACCACATAATACCAGTATTTTTAAACTTTCAGGGAGGGGGAACAGGTTTCAACGACAACAAAAAATATACAGATTTTGGGGACAGAGAATGATAGTTATTAAACAATAAGTAAAATTAATATTTGAAATTTCAAAATACAAATAAATCAAAATACCTAAAAATAACAAAAAGAAAGCAAAACAAGCTGAAATCTGAAGGAATAAATGCAATAACAATTCATCAATTCCATCGTCCATCTGATAGACCAATAACCATAGACATAATACAAAACATGATTTATATTAAGATGTCAAAAAACAGAGCTGTTGCATGATGGATAGTACACTGGTACATTGAGCAACAAGCTCAAAGTACGAACCATTATCCAGATTCCATTTAATATCTCAGAAACTGCTCTTCTTCCTCTCCTCTTTACTTATTTTCCTGTCTCCCTTTTTGTCATTTTCCCTCGTTTCTTTTTCTTATTAACTAATAACAAAACAGACATAGGCATGGGCTTTATAAGTTTTCTAGGTTTTTATAATTCCCAGACAAAGCCAGGAGCACTAGGATATCTATGGGATGCAAGGAAATCCCCAAGAAGACCAAAAGAAAACAGAATGTCCCCTAGGATTTCCCCATTCCATAAAATCCTTTCCAGAGGATGTCTTGGCAAAACTTTAAGGTAAAAGCGGTGGGGGCGGGGGCGGGCGGAGCGCAGGAAAGTGGCATCCCCTCCAAGTCCCTAGGACATCTGGGATGTCTCCCAGACCCAGGGAGATGCATCCTCGCGGAGTTATAAGGAAATCTTAGCAGAGAAGGAAATAGTTTGCAGTTATAGCAAGCACTATATGGCTAATCATGTAAGATGGCCTGATGATTCAGTGATGTTAAGGCAAAATAGCAGTTATATCATCATACAATTTGGAAAAAAAATTATATTGCAAGAAACTCAACCCACCGAAACTCCTCAACATATATCGAAGCAAGTTCCACATCTGCAGCAGGTCTGACCGCTGTACAAACCTGTGGACATGCACAGTAAACCAATTAGTATGCCACAAAAATAAGTGTACTCAACTCTCAGAAAGGCCAAAGTAGCAAATGAACAAAACCAATATTAAAGGCAAATTACAAAATATAAGTCAAAACATGAGAGCAAAAGAAAATACAATTGTCACCAAATAAGGGGAAAAACAGAGCCATCTACTACATCCTTCTGATAAAATCATTTAGAAAAGAGTCAAAGATCTCACTAACATAAAAGAAATTGTGCTCTCATGCAGAAACATGAAACACAGTAACCACCATCTCCTTGAGTACATTTTAAACAAAGTTATTGCCAACAACTTATCACAATATATTTAGCTAACCAATTGTCACACTGTAACTGACACAATGTTGTGTTGAAAAAATAACTGGTTATAGTTGATTCATACCAATTATTGAATGTGCTTATCTTTGCCATTTCAAAAACTTGCCATCCACATCCACATCATAAAACAATGAAAAGTTTTAGCATATATTAAATAGAATATTACTCTATAAATTCCCCAAGCTTTATGGTTCTTATGAATACAACTATTATGTTTCTCTCTTTATCGTGCAGGATAGTATCTTAAAGTTGTGCTGTATCAACATTTGACTTTACATTTATGCAGAATGACACAGTTCGTATAGAACTTCTTAACCAAAACCCATAATATCGTGTAAATTACTTGAAAACTGATGGTACAATGATCATCACATTCCCTCCTACCCTAAAGAATGGTAGGCATGTATTGCATCCTTAAAAAGAGAAAGTACAGGACATTTAACACAAGGAATATAATAAATAAAATAGAACGACGGATAAGTATATATGAATAGATAAATATATGAGAATGGGCCAGCCTAAGGTAATCACCAAAAAATAAAATAGCGACTTAATCATGGACATTGACACCACAGACCACAAAAAAGGTGTCAGAGGATATACAAGAATGATTCTGGATTATTAGTCGTATAGAGAGTCAATTAAGAAAACCTGTCAAAATAGATGATAGAAGGAGAATTCCTAAAATTTCTACAAAGATAAAACAACGAAAAAAAACATCGATTCAGCCCTGTCCCCTGCCATTCTGATGAATAAAAAGAAAAAAAGAAAAGGAGTGACAAATTATATTAACATACACGACACTAAAGTAGGTCAATAGAACTCAACATGTACATCAGTCTATAGTAGCATCAAGAAGGCTATAGTAGATGCAAAATCAGCCCATGGTAAGAACTAACTCAAGTACATTAATCTATCTAATGGGTGTCAACCTCAAAAGGTATCCATACACGAGCTTGAGGACATTTCAAGTTAAACTACAAATTGAACAAGCATCACTATTGTTACAAATATTACAACCATCCACATCTCAAACAAACTCTTATGTCACAGATGCCATCAACAAGAGAGTAAATGAGGACCTCAGACGGTGCTAATCCAGCTTTGCATTTGAATTAGAGTCTAGAATATAAGGACTCACAATGTTATCAATCACCATGAAGGAGCCAATTGATGACTTGATCATGTTGATAAGTGAGTGGCCCAGGCTAAGTGAGCCTAACTCGGCAATCCTAGGAGAAAGCACATCTCGTCCCTCAGAAGCTCTCCTAGCACCCAAGGTTAATGATATTTAAGTAATATTGTAACATTTAGTTTATAATGGTCAATTAAGTCGTTAGGATAGACTATAGGAATATTCTTGTCATTTTCTTTCATAGTTGTTGATATTATCCTTATTGGATAGATCTTTTGCATCTCTTATTTAAGGAGTCTTTTTCTCCTTTGTTAATATGGAATATCTTGGCAATCATTCTTTGTGTCATTACTTTCACTAATAAGATAATCCACAAGAAGCACATGAAAATTGTTCATGTGTGATTACCTGGATTGCTTGGAATGTGGACAAGGTAAAGCAATCTGCTTTCCAGGTCAAACACAACAGATCCACCAATTATACAATGAGTAAATGAGGAAGAAAGCACCCTAGTCATTGGTCCAGAAAGGAGTGGCTATCCTAATCCGTCAACATCCATTTAAGTAATTGTAACGTACAGTGGATGCTTAATGCCCCAATAATTAGAGCAGAAAGAAAAGAGGTAATCAAAGTTCCTAGGGACCCTTATATTGTCTAACACCAACCATTGATCACCTCTCTCAAGCATAAACCCAAAGCACCTCTAATCTAGAACAAGTGATCCTCTAGAATCTTTGCATTAGTAATTATATCTCCCTTGAATCTTGTAATACAAAGGAAAGATAAAATAAAGAGTTTATCAATTCCGATCTTCTATAGCGAATAATGACAACAAATCCTATCATCCCTAGGAATAACAATGTTCTATCAAATCCATAACTAGTGAGATCACATGCTTATGTGACCATTAGGTATCATAAGGCTATGAGTCCAATGCATCTAGATATAGTTGGGAAAGATGATCATAATATGAACAAACAATAGGAAATGCTCCCAAAAGAATGCACCCTTTGACTGTCCAAGTTAGAAAAGAACAATCAAGTGACCCAATATATTTATTGTTCATAAATGAATTCCCCAACAGCACCTTTTAGAACTCTTTCTATAGCAAGGAAAGGCTTCCAAAGATTTTCTAATGCAAATTTGTCAATAGAGATGCCAAAAACCTCGACAATAACAAGAAGAGAGCATTGATCCCAAAAGCCAAAGAGAATTCAAAATGAGAGTTAAATGGAGTTTTGTTGCTAGAATGGGCGGAAGTAGCTGTTTTGGACACCTTTGCATGAAGGGACACACATGGAATGGATCTTGATGCGGGATATGCCTGTTCTGAAACTAGAATCAATCAGTCCCAAATTCGGACCATAGACCGTAGATACCATCTTGGTCATCCATGAAGTTAGAATTGCAAAATCCTGATCACAAATTTTCTCATAAATGTACCATGCTCAGTGCGTAAGCGTCATAAATGGACTAGGTGTGATCTATGACACTACATCTTGCCCCAATTTTAGTTAGTTGATCGTCCCTAGGGATCAACTACACTAAAGAAGCTCAAAGAGATAGAACAATAAACATATGAAGTGCATCAAATACATTGATTACCACAGAAAAGGATATTGTAGAGGCCGCAGAGGTCAACAAAGAAAACGTGCACGATGCCCTTAGTGCTCAGCAAACAACTATAGCATTTAACGTAAGAGTTCAGACGCTGCAAAATCAAGATTTAGTTAATATTAAAACCAAAAGAAACTACTTTGGTGAGATGAATGCTTAAGAAAACATCAATGAGTTGGAAGAAATAAGCTAATAAAGTGCAAGCAGATGCCCCCTCGTGTTTTTGCCCCCATGCCAATGGGGAAAAACATGAAGGACGATCCAGAACCACCACAAAAAAAAAATTCAAAATTGTGAGCAAAATTTGGCTATATAATCAAGGAGTGGACCTGAGAAGGGTCATTTTCACCATGTTTATATAGAGCCATAGTGAAAATGCCTAGCAGACAAGAGTTGTGTCCTACCCAAGTTAAGGAGCTTCGGGTTATCGTGGAGGGCGAGCCCCTGGGTAAGGTAGGTTGACTTTCCCTACTTGTTCTTTTCCATTTTTGCCTTATGTTTTAGTAGGAAAATTAGTAGTTGTGCATATATACTTGGGGCTCGCATGCATCCCAAAGACAAAGTCATGTTAGCATCCCAAACCCGCACTAGTATCCAACCAAACATTTTTCCTTAAGACAAAACTGCAAAGAATATGATAAAGAAAGATGAAGTAGACAGAGAAGATTAGCAGATTCGATTGATATAGTTGAGATTTTTACAGGTTCTTCCAAAGGTGCGAGAGCATACAACCATCCATTTGATAGAACTTCTTCGCAATCACGAAGAGGTCATTTTAGCAGTAGACAAGACATGCATACGTCGCGTAAACCTTTAAAGGGTGTATAGGATACCAAAGTTATACTTCCATTTACCTATGTTGTCGACATTGATGAAGAGGTGGGAAGTCGGAACCATGTCTTTCTACCTCCCACAAGGGATATGGTTGTTACCCTGATGGATATCTACCACATCTTGCGACTATCCATTTGAAGACAAAGGATATCCATCAACAAGCCTATATCTAGGAGATATTTTCAACAGCAAGTCTCAAAAAGCCCTAGTGCTTCACCTCTGTGAGGATCACCTAGATGCAATGAGTGCTAAGTGTTCCATTCATTCTCATGAGAGATGGGTTCTTGTGAGCCACTACTCATAAAACATGGGTCAATGAGTTTGACTCAATAACAAAACAGTTGAATCCTAACAAAACAGTTGAATCCTAATAGCAATATCACAAGCCTATATCTACATAGGCCATGAGGGATGGACAAATGTACTGTGTCGGCCAGGTCATCCCCATAGTGATCACTAGGCATATAGCACTCTGATGGCTAGAGTTGGGATGAGCAACCATGCCCTTGATAATCCACATCATGATTGTTACCACGGTGCTCAAAGTCGGGATCAATGGGCTAGCCTCATCCATTGTATCAAAGTAGAGTAGGGGACATTGTACGCCTATGGGAAGGAGTACGCTTATGCATCTCTACCATGGCCTTAGGTGTTACATCCATTACGAGTTCCAAAGCAAAATTGTTTGCACATTGTGTTAATCCTAACCGGTTACTGAGAGGAGGGGGGGGTGAATCAGTAAATACAATTTCTATTCCAATTAAACCTTATATATATATATATATATATATATATATATATATATATATATATATATATATATATATATATATATATATATATATATATTCTTGCAGAATTAACAGAATATAATCAATCACTCATAAACAGAAATAGAAATACACAGGTCAACACAACATATATACGTGGAAACCCTCGGTTAGAAGGAGAAAACCACAGTGGGACAGAACCCACAACTTTACTACTCCAGTAATAAAGATGCCCTATTAAGAGCTTACAAAGCACCTGTAAGAGTGCTACCCGGTAAAGGGATTTGGTAGAAGATCTATTAGGAGTCACCTTGTAAAAGGACTTTCAACACCAATTAAGATGTTACCCGGTTAAGGGATTTATACAACAAACCTGTTAGGGGTCACCCTGATAGAGGGATTTGACTATGCTTAACAATAAAAGCAATGATCTGTAATGACACTTTCTATCTGATTAGATCATACTTGTTGAACCTTTCTGCCTTTCACTTCTTGTGTCCGTAGCTTCTCTCAAAAGATATCTCTCTCCTGCTCTAAATATTCAACAACACTTTTTGTGTATACCATGACCTGTATTTATAAGACATTATTGTTATTAAAGAATACTTCTCACAGTTCTACCAAGCTGTAAACTCACCCATAAATCATTCATCCAAAAAGCTTGCAAAATGATCTTGAGTTTACCTTGAAACATCCGCATAGAAATAAAGCTAACTTCGGTTTCAACTGTGAATGCTCTGTATAATTCGGTTTTAACTGAGACAGCTCTGCATAATCCAGTTCGGATTATCATGCAGTCGACCGGTATCAAACGTATACCCGGTTGGTCATACATCCCCTGTATGTCTTATAAGACCGACACTCTGTTTGGTCTACCGGTACATAATAAGGAGTATGATTAGTCTACCGGTTCACCAGTGGGATTGATGTTTTCTTTTAACTTAACCAATGACAACTTAAATATGTCAACACACTGCTTCAGGTCTGGATCAGGAAGCACATTACATGCACTAGCTTGGCAAGGTTCCCAATTCAAATTGGCAAGGACAGCCCTAGGCATACGCCTACTCTTTGGTGCACGAAGGGCGGAGATTTGGAGACCTACTCGAGTGGAGGTTGACTATTGATCACTTGGGCATTGGTGACATGCTTTGGCCCGCATCGGGTGATGCGGGTCTCAACAACTTCCTTGTGTGCGGTGTGACTGATTCCTCATAGGTTGCCACTCCCATATCATCGTTTCGTACTATTGGCGGCAGTGTACGAGGTAGTTTGGGCAAGTATAGGTGCAACCCATAGCCCCTCCTACCTACAGTCGCTCAACTAGGAGTGTGGCAAGACCACATGAAAAAATGTGGCCCGCCATTGATGACGTGGAGTGGAGGACAACGACAACAATGACAACCTCCCTCCCCATTGGTCATTGATGATGTCGATATCACTGACGGTTCACAAGGTGGTGGTAAGCAATTGGCCTGACAACTATTCTTCCACTGGGTACCCAAGAGGTAATCTAGGGGCACATATGCCTAATGGAGAGGGAGACCAACAGGGAGTCCACCATGCAGCCAACGTAGATGAGGAGGTCAAGGTAGAGGGGTGGCCCCATCAGAGAAAGGTGTCACCCCCAATGGTAGTGTTGGTCATCTCAGTGGTGTCACCATCAACGACACACATTATTCTCCATCTAACGGGGTCACCACTAAAGGCACCTCCTATAGTGGCTACCTTAATTGCACACTGGGAGACATCGTGGATGTCTAGCAGCACAACTACACCAGTAAACCCTAGTTGGTAAACAAACAATCTAGGTATGCTTGTGATTTTGATTATGATGTAGATGTTTCTGTTTAATATAGATTTATGCTTAAGATGATGACATAGATACTGACACTTGCCTTTTCTTTGTTGGTGCAATACACGTGTCAAAGTGGCTTGGCTTCATCAGCCAAGTCATAGCAAAGATTGTGTCAAACATCTTGTATCGAATGTCAATCGATTGCATTTGTGTATGGGGTGGCATATCCAACTATTTGAGCTAGTGGCATGGCTCCATACAACATAAGAGGCTCTGGTGGGCCTGGTGCAGGAGAGGACCCATCAGAGCACAATGGCAGATCATATGGACCAAGGAGTTACTCAGGGTCATATTGTCCTTACGAAGAGAGAGTAGGTTGTGACACAGGCAAAGAAAGTCGGGGAGGCACGTGACACCTTGCAAACCCAACTTGATGACCTCTACAACTTGATGATTGTTACAAGGGACCTCAATCACCCCTGGTACAACCACTCTAAGGCCAGGCAATAGGAGAACACTCTAAGGCAAGCTAGAGGCCCTAAGGATGTAGATAGCAGCCCAGAGGGAGACGATAGTCGAGATGAGAGGAGAGCAAGGGGACTTCATACATGGAGTGTTTCAGCTATATGCTCTCACTCTGCAATCAAATAGTTGTCATGCCTAGGCCATGATTAGCCTAGTCCAACAAGCTCAGGAACCCACACACCAAAAGGGTTCTAATCCATTGAATAGATATTTTTGATGTAGGGAGACATTTTTATAGACGAGATGATGTATAACATTTTGTTTGATACATATAGCCATATACATGTATACCAACATCACATGTTTTTGTACTGATGTGACACATGTACACAAAAACCAATATATATATATAGACACACACACTAATGATATTTTAACTCAACCATTACTTGTGTTTTTATATATGCACTTGATTTCATCTATGTTCTAGATGCTTGATGATGTATGGTTAGAATAGATGCTATCATGGTTTCATTTGACATATGTTATACACATGCCTAGTTAAATGCGATGATGATCTAATGTTATGAGATGATATAGATGAATGCACAACTAAACATGTTTAATCTAGAAAGATAAATGAATGAACAATACAACATAAGTAACTAAAATGAGATATCTAGATATTATGCATAGAAATAAAATGCACATGCATCTAACTTATAACCAAAGAAATTAGCATCATGTAAGTAATGTTCCTATTTCCAATGCCCTAGTTATTGCCCTAAAATTACAATTCTAACATAATCAATAAAACATATCATTCCTATTAGGGTTAGGAACAACAACTCAATCATATGACTAATCTCATTGATGGAGTTCCTTTGAAATGTCCCCAAATTGGGGGTACCATCACATAACCAATCATAAATTCATCATGAGCTTTCACCTTACATCCCACAAGAGGCAAGAACGTCCAACGAGGGCCAAATCCATCCCTTGGGGTAACCAATTCATCATTTGGCCCACAAGAAGCAAGAACATCCAACCAAGAGCAAATCCATCTCTTGGGGCAACCAATTCATCGTTTGGCCCACAAGAGGCAAGAACATCCAACCAAGAGCATATCCATCTCTTGGGGCAACCAATTCATCATTTAGTCCACAGGAGGCAGGAACATCCAACCAAGATCAAATCCATCTCTTGGGGTAATCAACTCGTCACTTAGCCCACAGGAGGCAAGAACATCCAACCAAAACCAGATCCATCTCTTGGGGTAATCAATTCATCACTTGGCCCACAAAAGGCAGGAACGTCCAACTAGAAGCAAATCTATCTATTTGGGCAATCAATTCACCACTTAGCCCACAAGAGGCAAGAACGTCGAACTAGGACCAAATCCATCTCTTGGGGTAATCAATTCACCACTTAGCCAACAAGAGGCAAGAACATCCAACTAGGATCAAATCCATCTCCTATGGTAATCAATTCATCACTTAGCCCACAAAAGGCAAGAACATCTAACCAAGACTAGATCGATCTCTTGGGGTAATCAATTCATCACTTAGCCAACAAGAGGGAGGAACATCCAACAAGGACCAGATCCCCCTTTGTGTGGCATACTTAGTTCAGAGGAGCCAATAAACCGCATCTCCCTATCTTACTTCCTCCAACTCGTATGGAATAAATACATGCATATATGTAAACACATGATTTTTATTCATAAGCAAGAAATCGCAGATAAGATCCATTGATACTTCTACAATAAGTTTGATTGTCTCTGTTGTATGGTTGCCTCTATTGTGGGTTCGATTGTCTTTGTTGTATGATTGCTTCTAGTGTAGATTTGATTGTCTCTGTTGTATATGTATTTCCCTCTACTAGAATTCGATGGTCTTCTTGAAATAAGTTCGTCCAGACATTGCCTTGATTTTGCCTTTAATCTTCTATAAATCTAACCTTTTAGATTGCTCCCAATTTGGCTTATAGGTATGCTAGACAAGTCTTCTTAATCCCACAAAATCTGATTTTTCATAACCTCATATCTGCTTTATAATTCTGCTCCTAAATAGAAAGATATTTCATTGAATGGATGCCCAAATGAGTCTCAACAAACCTCTTTTTATACCTTCCAAGAGGCAACTCTTCACCAAACAATACAACTTATCAAATCAGGTTGGCTAGTGCATAATATTTAATTTGCATTTAAATACGTCGTCACTTTCATTGTTGCCTTTGAGAATAATATATTATTCCCCAAATTGCTCTCCCCTTGGATGCCTCCTCAAATGAAACATTATCCCCTTTATATCTTCCAATGTGAGGGAGAGTCACACCTCTTCATCATGGCTGCCCTTTGCAAAAGTCACAACCTTCCACAATTACCACCCTTTGGATGAGTCACAACACTTTATCATTGATGCCCTTTGAAAGAGTCACAATCCTTCATTATTGTACCACTTTGAAAGAGTCAAAATCATTCATAGTTACCACCTTTTCTAAGAGTCACAACCCTTCATTAATTTTGCCCTTTGAAGGAGTCACTTCTTTATTTTCTTCTCATTTTTCTTCTCTTCTATTAATTCTCCTTGCTTCACACCTCTTTTCTCTTCCTTCCTCTCCCTTTCAAATGAAGTTCACCTCCTTTTTTATCTCATGTTTGAGGGAGACAATTATTCATTTCATGCCTTTTGACCCTTCATTAAGTTAACTAAATCTAATTATGTTATATTTTAATTTTATTATTTTATATTTTTAATTTGAATTTTGTTTTTATTATTTTATATTTTAATGTTATTATTTATTATTAAATCCTATTTAAAAACGGACATCATAATGAACACATAGGCACCTTTTAAAAAATGTTCTCAAAATGATAACCCATAAAGGGTTAAACAATCACGACTTTTCACTACTCACACAGGATGTCAACTTTATCAACCTCAAAAAAGCAATTTATAAAAAACATTCACCCTGGCCAAACATTTGTCAATTAAATCATCAAAAATTGTGATTTTTTGAACAATCAAAAAACAATAAATCGCACAAAACAATTAGTGATGATTTAGTCCTTTTTTCGTCACTTTTTGGAGAAATTTTTTCTAGGTGGCAACTTTTTCCTTATATACGCAAATTGTGTATTTTGCCTGGTCATTTGCAGCAATTTTTTCATCTTCTGATATAGTTTTGGGGTAATTCTTTGAATTTTTGGACGCTTTGAGGAGCATGATTAACTTTGAACAAGTTTGTCATCTCCAATCTCCAAGCAGCCATTTCTAAAGTCAACTGCTCCATTTCATGGATACTAATAAGTGTTATGAGTTTTAAACATTAATATAGTTTACACCCTAACTCTAAATGCTAACTCTTCATGTTTAGGATTAGCCCATTAGGATAGGAAATTTTCCTCAAAAAGCTAAAATACTAATCTTAACCCTAAATGCTAAATTTTAGCACCTTGGGGTTAATTTATTTTAATTTACTATTTAAATTTACATTATATTAAAAATGAGAAAAACACTAGTGCATATATTGTGTCGTGACAAAATCAAACATTTATGTCACAAGATTGACAAGGATCTCACTATTAATTCGACTCTAATGTGCCTTCTATTAAGATGGTTGACTTGAATGGATAGAAACCCAACTCAAATGTCTGCTATTTTAAACTCTTAAGAAACTAAGGTATAAAAAAGATCCTTGTCAATCGACAAACATAAACTTGTGATTGTATCACGGCACAAGAGGTGCAAGTATTGAACCAAGTCTAAAAGAAAATCTGATCATGCAGCTGTCCACCTCTTCTTTTCTTTAACAATATAATTTGTTAAATATTATCTAGTACTCAGTTTAATTAATCAAAAGTTAGTTTTCAATTTACCGTTTTATCAATTTTAAATATTGCATACTTAGTAATTTATTAGTTCCAAATATTATATGAATAATTTATCATTATTCATTATTAGAATATCAGAATTTTGAAAACAAAACTACACTATTAAAATATTGGTTCTATTAATATTTCCAGATTTAAATTGATAAAATAACTATTCAACAAAAATGATACCATTAGTAATTTATAGACAATGACTATATAATTTTTCACAAATAAAAGTGAAATTTAAAACATCACCAACATGTTGACAGTTCAAACTAGTCTTTCAACATCCATACATTATTAGACCAGATTGATTTACTATAGTTATAACTTATAACCGTTAATTATTGTCTTAATTTTAATAACCCAATCAATGACAAAAATTGATGAGTACTCCATATGTAAATGACTTCTATTTCCAAACTCTTGGTTTATTATTGTATTTTCAGTTTCTTGTAATTAAAATGTCAAGTATGTATATATGTAAAACTAGAAAGCCCTGGATCAGAATTTAGAGCAGCCTTGAATAGGGTGAGATTTGGTCTGGAAATGGAAATGGAAGATTTGCATCTTGAAGGGGATTGGTTGCTGACTGTCAATGCAATTAAACAAAGACCAACCCCTAACTCCAAAAATGGGTTGACACAATATGGGACTTGATTGGAAAATTCTCTAACTTCCAAATAACCCATGTTTACAGGGAGGGCAATGGTGTGGCCAATGAGCTGGAGAATGTTATGGTAAGATTTGATTGGATACTCTTACGGTAGCCTTTACCTAATCAAAGCCCGCATGGTTGTGAGATATCTCAATGTGGGCTAGCAGCTGTCACTACCAACTTTCATATGAAGCAAGTACACTCGAAGGACATTTCAGGTGGCCTCACAATAAATGAAGTAAATTATGACAAATTTAGGGAGGACGTCTCGGTTGATGGGGTCATGGAGTAATTAATAATTACCAGGAGGAAGGATCAAGAATAAAGGGAGGAGTTTCCCTTTTCAGAACCTCAGATTTAAGAAAGTGCTTTGTAAGAACCCCAATAGTTCTAACCAATGCAATTGATGATGTTTCCTTGAATTTTGAAAGTTTTTGCAATGTGAAAGTTATACAAATGAAGCAAATTGCAAGTACGATAAAATATAACTAATTAATGACAATTATGTCACTGCTGTTACAAATGTAATTTATTTATTTTTTACCCAGCACTTCAAAATATACAACCATATGACAAGTACAACAATACTTTGCACAGAGTCATACCCGGAATGAAGAATTCACCATTTATTTGTAAATCTGGGCACAAATGGTGACTGTTGTAGCTTTTTTTCAGATTATTGAATGTTTATTCAAATCTGAAAATGTATAATTTCTGCTCCTTAGAAGATAACACAGTCTCTATGTTTATTATGGCAGCTTCCTTGGATGATGAATGTTCACAAAACTTTTTCAATCTGCAATTAAATGTCTTCAAATTGATCCCCAAATGATCAAATAAGACCCTTGTAAATGCACAAACCTGTGAAAAGTTGATATAGAACAATGGCTAGCACAACCACCAATCTCAGTGCAATCTTTCAGCACCTCAAAGCTGAGTAATAATGGCCTCCAAACTTGCAATGGCTCTTTGGAACCCTTGCTAGAGAAACTCATACAATTCACCAAGTATCAAAGCACAAAAAATGATCAATTTCATATGTGAGAATGAGCTCTTAAGTCCCTTTTTATTCTTTCTAGTGAGAGCTCAAACACATTCCTTACCAATGTGGGATAAAAGATATACTTTTTTCTTTTTAATAACTCATTTACTCCAATACTTTTATTAATACCTTGGCTTAAGCTTCCATCAATTAATTGATTAAAAGGCCCCTTCCAATGATGACTCAACCCTCAACTTAAGTGAAATTATAAAGTTAAATTATAACTTTATAATAAGTCATTTAATAATTTAATAATAATTTGGCCACTAAAATAATAATAACTTCCAAAATACTTATCCTTTAAATATGTCGTTTGAAACAGGAGTCACACCTATTATTTCTCCACGTGACCAAATGCACTTTCCAAAAATAGAAAGGGTCTTTCTCGAACAACATCAAACTTACTGTAAATAGTAAATGTGGCAAAAGTATAGCAAATGAAGTCCAAATGACACCAAACCAAAGCGAAACCAAAGCATACTGAATCCTGAAGTAGATGCCCACTGAAAGAGACCCTCTGTCCATCCCCATTAGCCTATGAAGGTCACAAGATAGGCTAATCCATCCATAGTCATAGTCACGCTAAAAAGGGGGACATTACAGTCCTCCCTCCCCAAGATTGCTTGTCCTCAAGCAATCACAGGAATCAAAGAAACACAATGATCCACCTGGATCCCAAGGATAAATATGCATAATGTCCTTGGCGTCACCTACAAACTCCTGTGATGATAACTTTATCCACAATGTTATCCTAAACATACTGTCACCATACCAACAATGGTGACTCACCCAATCTGCGGTGCTAATCCTATCTTTACCTGGATCCCAATAGAGACGAAACTCACATCCATCCACAACCAGAAAGAATGGATATTCAAAAGCATCTAACACACCAAAGGTCTCTACACACCCTGCCAATCTACTCTGTGTACCCTTGTAATCCAAATATCCATCCACTATAAAACCATCCTGGATGTACTGACCTTGCAAGTCACCTCCTGCTAACTTGCAGTAACCTCCCCTTTCAACTGCAGACGGAGTAAACCCATCCCATAACGGATAATATGAACCTAGAGCCAACCCACACCGACGTACAACCAAGTTCTCAACCGATGGGTCAAAAGAGAAATGATGAATGCTCCTCACCATGTAATCATGGTGATATGCTTCAATCTCCGACAGAGGCTCATCAACAACAATCCAAGAATCAAGAGATGGCTCCAATCTCAAACTCTGAACAATTGGTTGGGTAGGATCCTAAATAACCCGCTTAGCAAACCCAACCACAAAATCCTTGTCAGGAAGCATTGTAGTCAAGGTATCTACAATTTTCCCCACTAAAAGTTGAATACTGCGAGAACCCCGGATGAGAGTACCCGCAGAAGCTCTGAATGGTCCCTCCTGCAAAACCGGACTCTCAAGCAAGTATTCCATGAAAGACTCTGTGCAATAGAAATTATAAGAAGCAGTATCAACTTGCTCCCCTGCAAACCAAAACTGATCTCTCTAAAACTATGGCACTACCAACTATCGACCGTTATCAGCTGTATGAGAAGAAGAAATAGATTCGCTTCCAGCAGAAGGAAACAAATCACCTTCAGAGCTCGTCCCCAAACCAAATGACACCTTGTCCATGTCCTATGAATCAACGGGAGTAGTATCAGGAACTGACCCACAACTCTCTAGCGAATCCGATCCTACCACCTCAAGACTCTCAACAAACTGATCTGTATCATTTGTCATCATGCTAACAACTGGAGAACTTGATACCACAAAAATCTCTCTATAATCCTCCATTGAAGCACTCACCTCCTTTGTGTCTACTATATCCAACTCAAGGATGGATGTAACTGTGTCTCCAACACATCCATCATTACCAACAGCGAAAGCTATCTCACCACCAACAACCACTATATGCAACTAAACTGGATCTATGGCTCGCAAAGACTGTATCCGCTCCAATTGCACAATCACCTCTCCCAACTGCAACTACGACTCCTGAAGAGACCATTGAGTGCCCTCTAAAGCCTCAGAAGTCGTTGTGAGCCCCTGAGTAAGCTCACTCACCTCCTCCTATTTGTCCATCAGTGCCTCATATGTCGTACTCTCCCACTCAACTAGGTGATCTCGGTCAGCTACCAACTATAAATAGTTCTGTCTCAAAATCCTGACAGCCTCCCGCAAGAAATGAATCTCTGTCAAGGAAAGGTAACCACCATTGTGCTCATCTCTCATAGGAGAACCCCAACCATGTTTAGCCAACAGCTGACGAGTGGCATTAAAATGCTCCAGAGTAGAAATAATATCTCTCTCACCAACTCTCAACTGACTAGTCACATGATGACTCTGCACAATGGGTCTCCTATGCAAAATCTCAACTATACTATCCACACTACAGTAGGAAGTTGTATCCAACAAACCCCCCTCAAGATCACTGTATCTCTGTGTACTATCAAACGAGCACACATCTGCAAACTGAGTACTGACATTGGACTCATCCTCATCTACCCCCGAGGAAGTTGTTGAATCTGTCTCATCACAATCCCCAGCTACCTCATCTTCTGCAACCACATGACAATCCAGATCCTAGGACCCATCTTCACTCACGAACAACTCAGAGTCCTCCCCCAAGGTCTCATAAATCAAGCATGACTCGCTGCAGGTAAAGTCATCCTCATGAGTCACCGAAGAAGTAACCTCATCTCTAGAAGTGGAAGCCATGGCTCTAACAAACTCCTGCCACTCATATGCTTCCCCATCCTCATCCATGAGTCCCTTAAAAAAGGATCCTAGAACCCACCACCATCGGATGACAACTCTAAGTCCACGCCCAAAGTCTGATATAAAAAACCAAAAACACTATAGCACCCATCATCCTCACTCTCAACATCAGAGGTATCCGCGATGCTAGTATCAACATCATCTATTTGAGACCCCTCTACTATCTATGGTTGCATACATGACTCAATGTCATCGCACGAATCACCTACACTGTGGCATGAATCTAAGTCACTTGACTCCTCTGTAACACTCCCATCATGAGTGTCATCACTGGGTAGCTCCATGCTCACATCCTCAATACAGGAAAAGACTATTTTCTCCTGCACTGACTCCACACTGCGACTGTTGTCATAAACATCAGAGTTGTTAGAGCTCATATACTCCTCGCAGTCCTCAAAGATAACATCGTCATCTCTGGTGTCAAAATCCATAGTGGTATCTACAACATCCTCCATTCACACCCTGTCCACAACATCAACAACGGGCTAAGGATGTTGAAACTCAGTACCACTATCTGTCAACAAGGTAGGTGCATCCACATGTCCCTGTAAGAAGTCTCCAACATCATGTGTGCAAATAGGACTAATGGCTGTCCTACTAAGAACAAGACCATCTCTGCAATGATCAGTGGCTGCTGAAAACTCATCATGTAGATTTTTAGATGTCTCACCTGCGAGAACATCTCGTTTCTCTTCCTGCAGTCTTCGTGAGGAAGACTTTTTGAAGAAGGAAACCATGAAACTAGCTACCCTGTCAACAGTGGCCGGATCTACATATTGAGCTTTTAGCCTTTCTTGTGTTTGCCTCAGTTTTTCCATTTCATTTTCCAAGGCACTTGATTGTTTCCTGACCCGTGTCACACTGCTCAATTGGTTTCCATATTTACTTGGTTTTCTATATTTATCCATGGCTGAAAAATAAAGCTAGAGTGTTGATCACTCTAAACAAATGTGTGAGCTCAAGAGTTTTCAACCCAATAGGCTGGCAGAAAACCACTCTGATACCACTGTAAGAACCCCAATAGTTCTAACCAATGCAATTGATGATGTTTCCTTGAATTTTGAAAGTTTTTGCAATGTGAAAGTTATACAAATGAAGCAAATTGCAAGTACGATAAAATATAACTAATTAATGACAATTATGTCACTGTTGTTACAAATGTAATTTATTTATTTTTTACCCAGCAGTTCAAAATATACAACCATATGACAAGTACAACAATACTTTGCAAAGATTCATACCCGGAATGAAGAATTCACCATTTATTTGTAAATCTGGGCACAAATGATGACTAGTGTAGCTTTTTTTCAAATTATTGAATGTTTATTCAGATCTGAAAATGTATAATTTTTGCTTCTTAACAAATAACGCAGCCTCTATGTTTATTATGGTAGCTTCCTTGGATGATGACTGCTCACAAAACTCTTTCAATTTGCAATTAAATGTCTTCAAATTGATCCCTAAATGATCAGATAAGACCCTTGTAAATGCACAAACCTCTGAAAGGTTGATGTAGAGCAATCTCAATGCAATCTTTGAACACCTCAAAGCTACGTAATAATGGCCTCCAAATTTGCAATGGCTCTTTGGAACCCTTGCTAGAGAAACTCATAAAATTTACCAAGTATCAAAGCACAAAAAATGATCAATTCCATATGTGAGAATGGGCTCTTAAGTCCCTTTTTATTCTTTCTTGTGAGAGCTCAAACACAATCCTTACCAATGTGGGATAAAAGATATACTTTTTTCCTTTTAATTACTCATTTGCTCCAATACTTTTATTAATACCTTGGCTTAAGCTTCCATGAATTAATTGATTAAATGGCCCCATCCAATGATGACTCAACCCTCAACTTAAGTGAAATTATAAAGTTAAATTATAACTTTATAATAAGCCATTTAATGATTTAATAATAATTTGGCCACTAAAATAATAATAATAACTTCCAAAATACTTATCCATTAAATATGTCGTCTGAAACAGGAGTCACACCTATTATTTTTCCACGTGACCAAATGCACTTTCCAAAAATAGAAAGAGTCCTTCTCGAACATCATCAAGCTTACTATTAATAGTATATGTGGCAAAAGTATAGCAAATGAAATCCAAATGACACCAAACCAAAGCATACTGAATCCTAAAGTAGATGCCCACTGAAAGAAACCCTATGTCCATCCCCATTAGCCTATGAGGGTAACATGATAGGCTAATCCATCCATAGTCATGGTCACGCTAAAAAAGAGGACATTACATGCTTTGTGTCTCTGTTTTTAGTGTCTTGGTGAGAGCACAATTGGCAGTAATGAACACACGAGTAAGGCTACTCAACCAAAGAAGACAGATGGCTTTCTTGGGGGAGTGCTCTAACAATAGGTTGAGGTGCATTTTTAAGTCTAGTCATTGTTTAGTTTTACATGCCATCATAACAATCCTAGGGACAAAGTTTCTCTAGGCTAGGCCAAACACCCATTCAGAGTGAACTCGGACATGGTTCCTATGTTCTTGGTATCCATGATAGACGCAAAGGAAACGAAGAATATGGCGAAGAAGATTTGCAAGAAGCTGATAAAAAGCAGCCTGTTAGGAGAATTGGACGATGTATTTGTCGATGAGAAGTTGGGCATCCCCCTCCCAAAAGATTTTTACGTGGTCCAAAGGTACAGTCACAAGGTGGCAAAATACCCTATCATACACTACTTGGACCAGTCAATCATCCCACATAGATGGCAAATGGTGGGTCACAGTGTGTCCTTTATAAAGTTGATGCTTGGGCTAGAAGAAGAAGAGTGAGACAGGTGGATGCAGTGGTATATTCAGGAAGAAGGTCTAATGGGCTTTGACAGAGAGGGCTCAGATGCCAAGATGGACAATGAAGATGATGGGGGGTCTAGATGACGAGGCGGCAAATGAGCAATGTCTGATGAGGACTCGTTGGGGTTGTCTAAGGAGCTGGAAAATCATGCAGGTTATGGTAAGGGTTGCGAATTCAAGGCTTGTCTCCTCTTCGGAAAGGGGTAGAAAAAGTAATTTCTTTGTTTATTGTCTAATATGTAATGGGGTTAGGGGAATTATGCTATAGTTTTTAAGGCCGGTCTCCATTTTGTGTCAGGAAATTTGGTAGATAGTATAAGGGATAGAGGGTTGTAGAAGCAGGGACTCCATTCTGTCATTGGAGTTATACAGTGACATAATTATAAAATGTGGGGAATTAGGGTGGTTGTTACTCCATTTTGTAATTGGAGTAATACGGTGGCATATTTTGTGATGGAGAAAGTAGTACGTATCAGGACATTGAATACTATGTTCTAAGGGGTTTTTTGAGATTTTCAACACCCCTGCTCTGTAAAGACATTTTATAATTTGATATTTAAATATACTCGGTGCAGCTCACATAAAGCTGCCTTTTCATTTTGCCTATCAAGAAAAAAACTAGAAAGCCCTAGAGACCAGCATGTAAACAGCTTTTTGGACAATACTATTTTCAGAACATTAAAATTGGTAAGCTACATTGCAATGAAATAAATAGTTAAGTCAGCTAAGTGATTTAGTTGGGGGAGAATTTTCACAGTAGGTCAATCAACTAGCAGCAAAGTCTTGTAGGATACTTAGTTTATTTCTTTACAAATTTGGTATATACTTTATCTGAGGGATTTATATACATTGAGCTTTTCCCTTATCTACACACTTATTGCTTCATAATAATTCTTTAAAACTACCATGTAAGCGGTTAAGACTTCTGATATGTTTTGTTTTGATTTTAGCTCCTGAATATTCCTCCCAGCTTCAACATGCAGGAATTTCTTTTACATGCTTGTTAGTCATGTACTTAACAGAAGGTAGTGAAGAATCCTAAATTATTCCACTACCATAGTTGTTATTTAACAGCATAATACAGCATCACAGAGACACTCATTGTCAAATACATATCAATTATCAAAGCATGACTACAGTCAGTTGAATAATTATATTTATGAATATATTACATAACTTTTTTATTGCACTAATTACTAGCAGTTTTCAATTGTAAATATTAGACTCAAAAACTTTAATCAAGGATCGTGACCAATAAGTCTGTTTTCTAATTAAAACTTATTACAGTCAATATTTTAGCTAAATCTATATAGTCAATTTCATTTGCAGTAATTCTCAATGGCTCAATAGATTAAACAAGTATATCTTTTAGAAAAATATTTAGATATGAATATTTACATGTATTTCATGTATCAACTGGACCCACACCACATACCTCAGCAACCTTGACATATTGTCTCTGTCTAATTTGCATTTAAACTAAAATATGTAAATAGACAAACCAAATAAATAGCTTACTTGTTTAACATGGTTAACAGTTGCAACTTGAGCAGTTCGTGGATCCAAATAATGAGTTTCATCAAGCTCACTAAATTCTGTCACAATCACCTGGAAGCATATTCATAAGTATAATTTATTGATAACAAGCTTTTCAAAAATAAAACCTTGTAAATGTAAACGTGCATATTGCTATAGTATTAGGAAATTAATTTGAGCATATGATTTCACACTCTCAACAGGACAAGAAAAATTATATAAGAAAATTATGTGCACAAAAAACATACATTTAGTTTTAATGATATCATTCTATAATGTAATTAGAATGAAAAGGTAACTTGAAAAAAAATTGGTTACTAGTGTGTTATGTCCAAGCAATCATAGGGCAATTAAAAGAAATAGTATAGTTGTGTTAGTAACTAACCCAAGTGAAGGGGAATCCAAATTTAAAGAGGAGAACAAAATGAAGGGTCAATTGCTGAATGATGATCAACGAGTATGTAAGATGCCCTCTTGCTAGCCACTTTTTTTGTGCCTTTCCCCTCACTGTAATTTCATTAAATAATTTGCTTGCAAGCTGGTTACTGAGTTTTCTGATTTGTTCTCAGTTTGCAATGGTATATGTTCGTTTGTTGTTATTTGCTAAGTGACTTTAGATTTCATTCAATATAGGCAACCATACATAACAAACACTTGCAATATAACATAGGAATTAAATGCTGATAACACACAGTTCACTCAGACCAATGCATACATATATCTCTGATAAAACTGAAACTACAACAGCGGGTTGATATCTCAGATTTATAACCGCAAAATGATGCCTTGATTACAATGCCAATGATAGCCAAGCATTTACACACCACCAACAGCGATGCCAAGCATAGTATTCCATAATGACAGCAATGTTCACCTTCAAACCTTATCCTTGACCTGGTACGGCAGTTCTGTGACTGGTACCGGCTCTATAACTGCAAGGACAGCACTCTCATCTTGCATATGGCTTCACATACTCAGGCAATAGATTGTATGGTGCTTTCAAACAATGTTGCTGACCCAGATCAGCATTTAAAAAAAGATATAAACCCTGCGTGATACCTTAAGACATGGCCTCCAAATAGTACGACACCCTAAATATCAGATCTGGGCATGTAAGGCAGTCGTCTGCAGATGAATATAGACCAGCAGTGACTAAGACAACCTTTACTAAGTGCGGCCAACTACTTGAAATGTGCAAACAGTAATATAATACAAATTCAAGCCTCAAAAACTTAAATTGAACCCTTCTAGACCACTGAAATTGTATCAAATGAAAGTAACAGCTATATAGAATAATCAGATTTATAACTCGAAATGAATACTCAAAGATTCTCCTAACTGTGTCTTCCAACAGCAAAGAGAATGTCATTCTTGAGAGATTTTGTCCTCGCAAACCCTTGCAAAAAACTCTCCGATATTTCATAATTTCTTATTTCATCCAACATGCCCGAAAGTGAGCTCTTGGAAATATTTTATAACGCTCTCATAAGAGCTCATTCACTCATCTTACCAATGTCAGATAAATAAAATCACTTTTACCCATCACTTTTGGCTTTACCTATTTTTTTAAGATTTTGCTTTTGTCTCCTATTTTCTCGTGATTGTTGTTTTGCATTATTTTTCACAAATGCTTTTAACTGTTTAGCTATTTTTTCACGAGTGGTTTTCTACCATTTTCCCATGAGAGTTTTCATTTAATATTTTCCCATGTCCCCATATCAATGAAGTTAAATACTTTAATTTAACTTTATAACTTAACTTTATTGATAAATAAATTAATAATCGCAACCGATTATTAAAATCTCTAGTTGATATTAACAATTAGTATTACCATTGACAGGATATTATTATGATCCACTAATGATACTGACCTGGCCCAACTAACTTAATATAAATAGTAAATATGTCAAAACTGCATCCAGACACCTTAGATTCGCCTGCAATGAACACTGCCTAGGCCAAATGGCCTCGAAGTCCCTTAAATGTCCAGGTTAGCCTGTGGGGGACAATGGAGAAATAGGCTAACAACAAACTCATACAACTTGTCCTAGAAAGGGGACATTACAAAGCAGATTGCATATTGTAGGAATTTCTTGATCAGAAGTGATTCACTCCTTAAAAACAACAATGCCATCTAGGAGAAATATGTGAAAGCTATCTGCCTGTTAGACAAGGTAAGGGATAAGATTGACAGAGAGATACCAAGATGCAACTTTACAATGAGAGTTGGACCCATCATTCATCGCAGATGGACCAAATGAAAAGACCCCCTTACAAATGTCAGCTTAAGCATTCAACCCAAATTGGCATGTGGATAACCCGAGAAGAGTAGCTCAAATTAATATTGAGCCAAATCAAGGTTTTTGTGACTATAGAGAAGATGTATGCTGATAAATGTTGATCCTTGAATTTATATCAATAAGTCAATTGTAGTCCTCCTAGTCAGTTTACAAGATCGTCTTATCATGGTCTGTATTTTTATTTGTCCATTTTTTAGCAGGACAAAATGATTGCCAAAAGCTGATAAGGAGTAAACAATGACAATATGCAAGTGAAGAAAGCAAAGCAGAGTGATGCAAACAAAGGAGAGAATAAGGACACCGGCAGGGCACATGCAGTAACTTTTCAGACATGCATATAAATTGTAGGGCAGATTGACACGCCTTTTTCTTGGTTTGACTATCACTTTTTCCCTTCAATGCATATCAAGAAGGTGCGGCCCATATGGGTGGGCAAAATCATGAAGAAATTCTACCTAAAACATGAAGGGGAACCGAATACAAATCAGAAGCACATTTTGATGGCAAGAACGCAGTAAAACTCTACCTGCATCATGGAAATTGCAAGCAACTTATCTGATCTATGCATAACAAAGAAACGACTACTAAATGCTGAGTGAAACCCACCTATGAATTGAGTCACAAACTCCAGGGCATATTTCAAATGGCTAAACCATCCCTAAACTCCTCCAGTGCACTTCTTCATTGACTGAAACATTAACTTTTCCCATCAGGCTATCAAAACATGGCATGAGTTGCTCAGGCATGTGCTTTGAGAGGTTTTGCCACTAGGTTTCTGCACCCAAATTGCAACCATGCTGAATCATTGCATTTTTTTGCCCATGTTAATAATAAGATGGTAATGTGTAAAGAACACTGGATCTATGGATTACTAATATGGCAGAAGCTCCAACGAATTGAGCTTTTTGTTAAGTGAAAAACAGTAAAATGAGGCACACTTTTTGGTTGCCAAAGCCCGCAAAAGTTCTGCCTAAGATTTAAAATAATTGGCAAAGAAATCGTAAATCTCTTCCAAGTATTTGAAGGGAATATTAGACATGATATAGGGCATGCTTTTTGGTTGTTACTGCTACCTGCCATACATCATAAAACTTGGATTCTTTACTGAACACACAATACACGAAAAGGAAATAAAATCACACCTAGGCACACTTTCATAAGGGTTTTGCCACTAAATTCTCCACCAATCATTTGAAAAGTAGCAGCTAGTTTCTTGGGGTGTGATCACCATAGGTTTGCGAATGGCTACTTACCCAACGCATGCACCAATAGTGGCTTTGCCAACAAATATTTAGTTACATGTGCCAAAGAATGTGAAAGAACTTCAAGTGAATTTAAGGTACAGTTTTGTGATGACTGTGGCATCCAAATGCACATTCTCAATGAGCTTTGCCACATCAAAACCCTACCTGTCTTTATTCAATTAGATGAAAGCAAAAAACAGGACAAAAGCATGCAAGGAAGGTTTCAATGCCTATTTAAAAGCAATTCATTGATCAAACTTCAGAAAGAAACTGCCCTCTGCTATCCACAGCATAAGCAAGTCTCTTTGTATTATTTTTGCAGAGCTGTGCAAAGTTTTCAGCATGCCATATTGGAGACAGGTTGCTAGAAGACTGGTACTGGTAAGGGAGACTGGTATCGGTATGGAGACAGATGCCCGTACTGGTATATCTATTTTTCGAAAAAAAGCAGATGAGGGTACCTAGAGACACCATTTCTTATATAAATTATTATTTTGCTTACATTAAAATTGAACATATCATGAAATTGTACTTTCAAAATAGAGTACTAGTAAAATTTAACATTAACTTTAAAGTTTAAACAAACAAATTCACAAATGTTGATAGCTTGATAGGGTGATATGCATACAAAAAACGTTGTCCGAAATCAATAATCTAATGTCTACACTTCTATGTCGTCCATTTATAGGTCCTCCACTATAATGCTCTCCAAATACTCATCACTCTCAAGCTCAAGTTCATTTGTTGATAATAGAGCTAGGGGTAACTCACTAAGGCTATCTGCTTCAACCACTTCATCCACCAAAAAGTAACTTCTCCATTAAATGAAATTTGATCCCATTTTGTTAGAGGACCCTTGTTGTACCCAAGCTCTCCATGAGAGAGCACAGTGATCTATGAATGTACACTAGTTTCTCCACTTTCTATGACCCTAATCGGTTCCTCTTTAGTGAATGAATAAAACTTGTGTTACCGAATCGCATGTAAGAGACCCTGAGCCTAGTCTGGTTCGACCCAAGTTCATCGTCTAGGTCTGATCCCTATGAGTTCAAAAAAGGTCTCACCCATAGCCTATGGGTTAGACATGGAGAAACCCAAGCAAAATTTTGCCACCTCACATGTCCATCTAGTGAATTTCAGCATTTTTTATTTTTTATTTTACTTTTCTAACTCCAAAAAGTGTCATTCAACCCCCTAACCCTAAAATGTAACATACAAAACATCCAAAAGGAAAAAGCAAACTTATTTTTCATATTGTGAATGAAAAAAAAAAAAAATCCTCCAATATTGAACAGTGAACTTAATATCTTAAATTTCATTGCACAAATAGAGCTGAAGATTGATCGTTGAACACTCCAAGTTGGTTGATGTGCTATTCCTACACATTTGGAATTGTTCAATTGTTGTCAAGGAGATCACAAAGGATGATTTCTTCAAAAGAGGTAGCCTTTTGAAGTTTTTGGTTTTTTTCCTACATTTGTTTTTACAAATAAACCTGCTTATTTTGTTTTGAAGTTTTTGGTTTGATTTCATTCTTCTAGGTATCTATAAAACACGCTTACTTGTTTTAAAGGAATTAACTATTAAGTTGTATTGGTATATTTTTTGTTTTTGAATTTCATTTGTTTCAATTCTTTGAATGTGTTGTTTATTGAACTTGTTGCCCTAGGTATTACAATGGCAACTGTCTCTAGCTTCGCAAGCCACCCCCACTTTAATATAGACCCAAACTCTCTCCTTTGGAAATATATTGAAATAGTACAATAACTTCTAGGTGGTGGAGGTTATGTTTGGATTTGCAGTCATTGTAAAGTTAGATATTCGAGCTCATACAGTACAATGAAAGGCTATTTGTGCAAGATTCATCAACTAGGCATCAAATTTTGTACCAGTGAAGATGGTAATGGCATTCCAAAAACATAAATCTTGGCAACTATTGAAAAGAAAGAAAAAGCAAACCAAGGAGCAAGCCATAAATCAGGTCATCCTTTATTAAAGAAAGGATCTAATTGATGAAGCCCCCTCCTACACCTTCTCATTTCAGCCTACAGAGAGCCATCCATTTTTGTCCACACTAGAAGAGAACAACCTATGGCCTTTACATAAGAGATTGAAGGCACTATTATTAATGGCATTTTAAAACGAGTCTAGAGAGATTGTCAATCAAGATATAATGAGATGTTTCTATGTGAACGGATTGGCATTCAATGTTCGCTTGCCATATTGGCAAAAAATGGTGAAATCTAATAGTGAGTCTCCAAAAGGGTACAAGGACACTAGTTTTGAGAAGATGTGTAGCACCTCATTGGATGAGTAAGTGAAATTTGCAGAGGATTCCTTGAAGTTTGTAAAGGATTCAAGAGTCAAAATAGGGGTGTCCATCATTTTGTAATGGATGAAAAGATGTGAAAGATAGCACATTGATCTAAGTTATTGCAGTGTCTCCTAAAGGGGCAATGTTTTTGAGACCAATGTATTTTGAAGGAGAGGTCAAGGATGGTGCATTTATTGTAAACATTCTTTGTCAAACCATTGAGTCAATGAGCCCTCACAATGTTGCACAAGTTATAACAGACAATGCCAAAAATTGTAAGGCTACTAGGCTATTGGTTGAGGATTCTTATTCACACATTTTTTGACACCTTCTGTTGTCCACTCAACCTAATGCTACAAAAAATTGGCGCCAAGATTGATTGGATCAAATAAGTGTATGATGAGGCCAAATAGATTCAAATGTTTGCCGCCAACCACCATATGTCACAATGTATATTTAGAACATTCTCGAAATTGAAGTTGTTGAAGGTAAGTTAAATAATAAATAAGTTTCACTTTAGTAAAGTTTTTTATTTTTTGTAAATTTGATTTTTTATTTTGATTTTCAAACAAGTTGCTTAGACCCGCTTTGCCTCCAACATAAATGTCTAGGCCTTGTTTGGCTGAGCTATATGATAGCATTGACTAAATGATTGAGAAAATGAAAATACAAAACAACAAGATTCTAAAGAAAAGTTCTTCAAAGAACTACACAATCATTGAAGAGAGATGGAACAAAATGACCACTCCACACATCTTCTTGCCTTTGCATTAAGTCCCAAATATCATAGTCCTCAACTCCTGTCTATATCAACACGAATTACCCCGTATAGAGATACTGAAGTAGTTAAAGCATACAAGGCGTCACTTCACAGACTCTTCAGTGATCGTCACATACAAGATCTAGTGAGGGCTAAGTTCATGGGTTTTGGATCTAGCAACCATGTTCTTGATGGTCTTCAAACAAGTATTTGGTCAATGCTCACAGTAGGTGGCACTTCCATAACCAATCATACATGCACCTACAACCTCTTGCAATCATTTTTTTTTTGTAACTAAGATTTATAAGAAAAAAAAATTGTCTTAAATTTTATTTATATTTCAATTTTCTAATTTTGTACCTCTCAGCTCTTTAATTATGTATTAGTAGGTTGCTAGTTCATCGACCTAAGATGAATTGGAGCACATGCTCCATCCACTCAATAAAGTGCAATAGACTACACTCAAAAAAGGCAAAGGACTTGGTGTTTGTGCATTCAAACTTGCAGCCCCTTACACAAACAAATTGGTTACAACTAAGGGGCCACAAGGAAGTGGGATATCAAGCCAGAGCATATTGACTTGGATGCTTCCACTACCCGCTTTGTTGCATTTGATGTAGACGGTGACTATGAGTCAACTAGTGAGAATAACAGTGCTAGTGCCAGTGCTAGCGTTAGTCCCATTAACACTCATATAAGTGTTATTACCCATTAAGATGGGTGACAAAGTGCAAGGCTTATATGAAGAGAGCATACACATAGATGAAGCCATATATGATGAGAGGCTCATAAATCAAGAAGCCAACAGCTAGACTAAAAATCTTAGTTACCGATGTGTTTCCTGGAAGCCTGGATGCGGAGGCGGATGCGTTCGGAGGCGGATGCGGAGGTGGATGCGCTCTGGATGCGTCCAGGAAGCCCATCCCATGGTTGTGGATGCCCTGTGGATGCGTTCCAACGCATCCACAAGGCATCCACAAGGCATCCACAGCGATGGGATGCCCTTCCTGGACGCATCCAAAGCGCATCTGGAAGCCTCCAAGCACAAAAATGTCAATATTGACATTAAAAAGCAAAAAACAAACCTTGATTTTCTCCATATGAACATTTTGATTCTCCTGTTTTTTATTCTTTTAATGTATAAAATATTAAAAAGGATACCCATGCTCCAAAAGACAATTGATAAAAGCAATCACGATAGGTATGCAATATTCTAATTATTAGTTCTTTGTTTGTTGGTTGTGTCAATTAAGCTGCACAACTTAAGGTATATATTGATTTGTTTTTAAGGCACCCTGTGATCTGTGATTGGGTTTCAATTTGAGTCTGCATATTTCAAGAGACTCTGCAGACAGAACGCACAAATATTGAGGTTTAGGGCTGTCAGAACAAGCATGTTACAGACTGTCAGAGGCTCCTGTGCACGCTAGGTGAAGGTGCACAAACCTAGACAAATGGCTACAAATGGCTTAATGGATTAGAAGTCTCAAAATATAAAGCTTACATGGCATTGTTTTGAAAGTATCCTCTTGTTGCTGCCAAATTCAATTAGGGCTAAATCAGTGTTGTGTGAGCTAAAAGTTATATATATATATATATATATATATATATATATATATATATATATATATATATATATATATATATATATATATATATATATATATATATATATATATATATACACACACATCCAAACGCATCCGCATCCTCTAAAAAGAAATTTTCACGCATCCGCATCCGAATCCGCACCTGAATCGGTAACTTAGCTAAAAATGTGTGGATGCAAAGAGAACATGGCCCTTCATCTTGTCTTCGCCACACGCCATAGAAGCGGACCCAGAATGTGCAAGTTGTGAAGTCACAGAAGAAGATGAACTAGATGAAGATGGCTCAATACTATACTTCAGGAGAAGGTTCTACCGTTCTACAACTCACCAATCTCCATTGCATAACATCAATGCTCATCATGTCATGACTTAGCACAATATGCACACTTCGATTTATCCTTTTTCGATGAAGACCTCTTAGAAAAGGAAGAAGAATTTGCAGAATCAAGCAATTGTATGTCCTTAGGCTGCTTGTGTGACTTGAAATTATTGTGTTTCTATTTCTTTCCTTTGCCATGCAAAGTCTTCTGATCTCTGGTGCCTTAGGATGGAATAAGAGTCTGTGATTTGGTAGACTGCAATCAAACCCATCTAAACCAACTCTGCTTGCTCGAGAGAGAGAGGGATGAAGCAAACTCATCAAATGAAGGCATGGTAAACCCAGTAGCAAGTGTGCCTCGAGTGACATAAAATGTAGAAACAAAAACTGAATAATCAGGACCAAGTCTCGCAAGGATGGAAAAAATCAACTGCGATTCTTACCTCTAATTACCACATTGCTACAACTGCAATCTCAGAGACATAAGTTTGGTGAATAAGTCTTGGATGTTATTAAAATCTGTAAGATTCAAGCCAATAAGCTCATTCTCCAACTGAAAACCCCCCAATGCATCATGCTTCCCAAACAAAACTTTCAATGTAGTCCAAATCTAACTCGAAGTGATGCAGGATTCAACATGAAAGAGAAGATTTAGAGAGATTATCATGTCCCTGCGATAATAAATCAACAGGATCATACGTCTTCACAATTTCGTTGTTAACTTGTTAGTATCAAAGCACTTCCATGTTTAAGATAGACAACATGGAATACAATAGTAATTATGATCTGTTTATAGGTGGAGCCCTTTTGGATGGTAATCGTTGTTTACATTAAGATTATAAATTATAATCGTTGTCATTAAGATTGTGGGTGTTGAAGCCATTAGTTTCAGAATTAAAATATATGAAAAGAAACCTCTTCAGGAAAGTAACATTCACAGCAAAGGACATGTCTCTTCATCCCTCTTAAGGGATATATATTGACAGACTCTGATTTGTGGAAGGGCATTGAACAGAGGCGAGAAAAAAAATACAATCACAGATATATTAACAGCGATCTGAGAGTATACAACAGTATAGAATGAAGCATAAGACAATCAGCATTCATTATCACTTGACATGAGGACACATACAGTAATGCTATTGATCAGGATCTATAGGTAAAGAGAACATCTGCAGATCAAGTTCACAGCAGATCCATTGCATTCAGCAAGGAGGCCATACAGCAGAGTATCATAGAACTCAATACATCTGCAATCTTGTCTTTATCGA
Source organism: Chamaecyparis obtusa (assembly GCA_027943335.1). Lineage (NCBI taxonomy): Eukaryota > Viridiplantae > Streptophyta > Pinopsida > Cupressales > Cupressaceae > Chamaecyparis > Chamaecyparis obtusa. Next base: position 365,995 of record BSBK01003973.1, read on the forward strand.
TATATCTATTATGATCGCCCATCATGACTATTAGATAAGTATTTGATATTTATATATATAAATATTTATAATAATGCTAAAACTATGTTGATTATCATTGTTGCTGACTAAATTGCCTATGATGCCGATTATGTGAATGTGTTCAACTATTTGAATCATATCTTGAAAGGAAGGGCCTGAGGTGTAAGCAAAGGGGGTTGCCAAGGCTACGTAATAGGCCGTCCTAGAATGGACCAGAGGATCTTTACGTCGGAGAGCTGAGAAACCCGCTTACGTTCTCCGCCCAACTCCACAAGATAGTATGTGTTTTCTAGGAGATGAGGCAGGATGGGGAAAGTAGGTACACGCCGCCAAGTGAGAGAGCTGTGGTAGAAATCCCTCTTGGACTTGGTGTAGAAATGGCTTCGGGTGGACCCATCATGTCACTCCTTCCAAACCCTAATATGTTTGTGAAGTATTATTGATAATCTATAAATACAATGTGATGCCTAACCCTAACTGTATATCTATGTGTGTGTGCATGTGGATATTTGTATAGGTTTTTTTTTATTGCAAGATTCAAGTCTCAAGGTGCATTATCACAGAGATATTTAATTGGTGAGATATAGCCCTAACTCTAATTTGTTGCACTTGTGATTTTAGTGCAAATTCTAGGACAAATTAGGAAGGGGACATCACAGAGATAAACATGCATAATGTTGCAAAAGCCTCATCACACCAATTAAACAACTCTCTTCTCACCCCAGCACCTGTAGGTTCAAATTTTGTACCCACGGTCACTCTGTATAACCCATGTTTCCTTGGAATAATCTCCATGTCATTTTTCCAACGATAGTAGTTGATAGGAGTGAGAGGAGCCCCATGATTTGGATCTATGATAAATGAATGAAAAAATGTACAGAAATAGATTGATGCAGTAAAATAGAGTCCCTCAATGCCATAAAAATTCAAATGGATCTAAAAATCAAAAAATCAACTGATTTGCATGTTTTCCAAGAAAGGAACCCAAAAGACTAGATCTAAGATATGATTGAAATAGCAGATCCCTGGTGAATATTCTGCAAAAATGAGTCAAAGATCTGTGTAGAGGATTGAACCTGCTTTTCCATGCTACAAGAAACAATCAAAACGAAATCCAAATGTGAAAGTTATGACCTCCCAGTACAAATAGCTAGATCTGACTTCAGAAGCCAGTAGGAACGACCAAGAGCAAAATCTGCAAAACATTCCAGCACCACCAGATCGGAATAGGAACCAACTTTCCAGTGATATCTCATTTGTCAAATTTCAACACTGTATACAATCTCGTTTATGGAAAAAACAAAACAAGCTATATTTAGCTGGTTGATAACCAATAGACATGGTTCTTCTGGTTTGGTTTCTGCAAAATCTACTCAGTGCATGCAAATTCTTATAGATAACCAAATGGTTTCTTGGGGCTATGAACAAAACCCAAAAATGTTTTGAGAATAATTTATGGCCAAATCTTGTTTTTTTTTTGTTTGTCTTTTTTTGCTATTTTTAACCTCTTTTTTCTTTTTTAATTTTCTTGCAAAATTTGATGAAAATTGGCAAATTAAAAGCAACTCAAATAGTGTCTTGTGGCTGTGAAAAACCCCAGAAATTGTTTTTCTCCAAGATGAGCCAATTTTTCACCTCAATGTTGTATCTCTTAGAAAATGGACAAAAACTTAGCAGATATGGAACCTGAATACCATGTTGCAATTATTTGTTCAACCCCACAAACTCATGAATCATTTGCAAGCACAACATCTATCACATTTAAAGAGAAGAAGTCATGATTAATGCTATGCAACTTGAGAGAGATTCATCCAAAAAGGAATTTGATATTGAGATTAACCTATAAAGGAATTGGATGATTACAAATGAATAGAGACTTGCTTTATAGAAAGCAAGAGAAATATAATCTAATAATACAAAACTAAAATTAGCTCAAAGAACTCAAGATTAGTTCAACTAGGTAAAGCTATCATTAGCCTAATCTAATAAAAGATAAAAGCACCTAAGTTTAACTTAAGTGAATAAAGTAATTAAAGGAGCATATTACACAATTAATTAGATAATGTCCTAATTACTCCAACAGGAGCATGGCAAGCTTCCTTTGTGCAAATTTTGTTCCAACTACAGGCCAAAATTCAAGCCATCCTTTTCATCATACTTGTGCCAAATTTAAGGCACTTCATGAATTCCATTAAAAGTTGCATTCATTTGAATTAATGATCTTGTTTGGCTTCACAATCAACACCACCACAAGCTGAAACGTTTTGCTTACAAGCCTCAAACAATTCTCAAAGTTATAGGTGCCAATGCTTTTTACTTGGATCCCTTAGCTCAACTTGGAATCTATAATGTTGTAAATTTGATTCAGCTCGCTGTATAAACCCTCTAACTTGCAGAAGGAGATTTCCATCAACATTCAAATATTCCAATAAATCAGTTTTAGCAACCATTGGCTGATGAAATCTTGTTCCATGTTTCGACTAGCACCAATTATAAGAAGCAACCCAATATTTATTTGGTTCATCACAAGGGCACTTTCACTAACACGCGCAAAGCACTTATAAAATAATTTCCTTGTGTAACATTGAAGGAAATATCTACAGAGTAGGTAGTAAATGATGAGAATATATCATAATCCATTCCTCGAAAATATCTACACATAGTAAATTCCAACTTTTTTAAGTGTCCTAGTAAACTATAGAATATTAGTCTGCATGGATAGTTCACTAATTTCGTCTCTCAGCAAGACCAACCAAGGTATCTATACAGATGTCCAGCCCTCTAATTGCATATAAATTAGACTAATTTTGCATGCTCGCTTCAAAGGAGGTTAACATCCAGTTAACCTCATCATTGTAAATCTAATTAATCCACATTAATGAAGACTCTACATAAACATATTTGGCAGTATCACTTATATTTGTAGCTGTCCATTTTCAGAAGAGGGCATTATTTGGCTCTCTATAATTCCAGATTTCAGAAATAAGATTGTATTACTTATGCTTGTAGTTTATCCTTCAAAATATCAGTTGTTTCATTTTTTCCAGTAGCTACCATTCAGATATTGAGCGTATTAGATTTCGTGTTCAGGAATCACTGTTTCTTACAGGTATATAATAGAGCGTATCTGATCGTATGTTGAACACTAAACAAAATTAACACCACATAATACAAGAAAGATTTGAAATAAGCACTTAAGCTTTCCATTAATCAATCATAAATAGACACATTTTCAAGTGATTCTCAATCTTATTTCTTCCCCTTTCGACGACACCTCTGTAACATATCTGGCTTTTCATCTTCCTATCTTCTGAACATACAAAGAAATAGTAAGAACATAAACAATTATAAAAAACAAAAAAGTTCCAAATATAATGAAATGAGAATTTTTTCCCTGTTAGAATTTTTAAATTTAATTAATTTTATTGAATACTTTGAACATTGTGTTGCTATCGGATAATTAATTATCCTAAGCTCGGAACCAAGATCTGAGAAGTACAAATTCTGTCAAACTCACAAGAGACTCACCCCAAACTCATCCCCCATCATGCCATTGCCTTGCACTTGTAAATAATTAATCCCTGGCAGATTCTTTGCGAGTCCAGCGAGTTGCTGTAACCGACCATTTCGCAGGTTTTGATTATTTTGAGGGTGAGATTCGGGACAGATAAGCCACAATCCATGCCAGACCTGATATGGCTGGCATGTACAGGCTAAACCGAGGCATATTTACCTTAACTCATGCTCACTAAGCATATACAGCCTATACATGGGCCTCTTGTGCACAGGCCACATTATACTTGAATCTGAACCAGTGTCGTAGGAACAAACAAACATTTCTTCTGGCCTATGTGTCAAGAACAATAAATAAATTAATGTTACCAAAACTCCAACCAATTACAGTTCTTCCGAGTAGTCATTTCATTTATTAAACCATCATAATTAATCTCGACCAAAATCGGCGGTGGCAAAATCAAATTGAATTTGTGTTTTCCAGTTCTCCCCTATTAATGTTTCCAGGATCCATGCATGTTGATTTTTGTTTCAGATTTAGGCGACATTTCAATGTAGAGAATTGCGGCGAACGGTAACGCATCCATTGGAACAGTGACAAAAGTGTTTGAATTGCGAAAAAGAAGAAAGTTCGAGTCTGAGGTACATATACAGTTGTAATAGGGTTTATACCTGACCACTTCGATTGGGCATCTCCAGAGATATCATGTGGAACTTATTGTGAAGTGGAAAGGCTTCCAATGTGGCCTTCGCGTACATTCTCTCATCCATCAATACCGATCTAATGTCTGCATCATAAAATAAAAATCATCGCAGTTTTCATTGAACAGGTAAAGTAAGCCAGCGATCCTGTATAAGATGATACCTTTGGCGACATACTGGATTTCTCCAGGAGGCGAATTCACAAGAAACCACTTCGCCATTTCGATCTTCTGCGTTTCAGACAACTTCGCTTCCTCCTCGTCCATTACACCACACCTTTTGCTTTCCACCTGCCCGACCAAAAAAATGCAAGCTTTACCTTAAAACCCCATGATTATATACAAATTAAACTGAGACCTCCTATTCCCTACGCTTTCACCTATATAAATTCACCCATCTTCATCCTCCCATGGTTGAAATACGCACAGAAATGTTTAAGCTATGAGCAAAACTACAAAACGGATAGCGAAAGATTATTGGGTTTACTTACTAGGGTTTTAAATCATTTACGCCAGTGAGGTGGGACAAATAAGCCATAATCCATGCCAGACGGGCAGGGGCAAACTATGGCTGGCATATACAGACCCTTGCTTCCTAAGCATGCATACACAACCTATATGCAAGATGGGCCATATTGTACTGGATGTGTGCAGGTTACGTAGGAAATAAACAAATTTCATTCAATTCTAGTGTTTGTGGGATCCATGATTTGCTAGGGAATGGTTGTTCGTCATATTATTATTCCGTGGGAGGTTAATGCAAATATCAAAGGAATGCAAAGCAACAACCACTAACTTCCAAGTAATTATCCACTGCAACTCCATATGTATGCATTGGCTAACAAACATAACATCCAAACGATTTTAAACCAATTGCAAATCAGATCCAAGTAAAATGTCATTCCGATTAGACATTGTTTAAGTAAAATGTCGTTCCGATTAGACATTGTTTATGTATATTAAGATATGGACTTGGGTCAATAGCTTTTAAAAAGGGAAAGAAGAAAAAAGCAACTAAGTACATTAGCACCCCACATTAAATGTGTAATGGTTTTATTGATGTTTTATTAATTTTATTAAAAAATATATCTTAATATATTTTTATAAGTTTTAAAAAAAAAAAATTACACTGTGATTAGATTTTTATATTAATGATAACATATTTTTACAATTCATGATAATGTTGTTTATATGTTTTCTAATATTGATTATGTATAAAATTTATGCATAATCATATTCAAAAATATACAAGCAACATAAATTTTATCTTATAAGAAGATGAATTATTATTAGAATAAGAAAAAATAAGTCATTTTTAAATCTTCATGTCTTAAAATGACTTTCTAATTCGTTTAGATTATTGAAACTTGTAGTCATACATGTCAGTTTTCAAATATGTAAATGTATATTCAATAATCAATCATAATAAATAAAACTTACAAGCTAATTCAAAGAACACTTCACAAGCATAAATGATTTATTTGGTTTATGAATTACCTAAAAGCTATTGGTACCATCCAATTATCTACATGAATACCTAAAGGCAAGTGAGTAGCACTCAATAGTAGCAGTATGTGTGTTGCTATGTTGTGTTGATCATTGAACTTTCTTTGTCATGGATTAGGGTCCTTTTCCATGCTTAATTAATCAAAAACAATGTAGTGGACTAGAAGATGTTTGTTAACAATTTGAAATTAGTTTATTAGGTCATGGACAAAATAAAACAATTTGAAAGGATGACCTAATTAGGCCATCAATGAGAAACAATGATGTAATCTTTTTTACTTTGATTAATAATAATGCAAAACAACATAAAATTCATTGGCAAGATCATTTGTTGGTGTATATAAACTAAGAAAATATGAGCCACTAATGTATGCCTCCACTAATTTGTAAAACCTTTGACCTATAGTTGTCAAGGTGAGTACATTTATTCTATTGCATTCTCTTGTACTCAAATTATTCTTAAAAAATAAATCTATTAACTAAACTCAACTCTTATTTATGGAAGCATATTTGTGCTTATTTTATGCATCTTATTGGATTAGTCTTGATAGCACATTAAGGGGGGCTTATTTTCCTTTACAATGATGCATAACTAATATAATTTGAGAATGTTGGCACAATTCATATAAATTACTTATCCTTGCATAGGTTTTTAACTTTATTTTTTAGCACACAAAGATAATACCTCATTATTTTGTAAAGAAAATACACTAAGGCCAATCAATTATTAAAATCTAGACCCTAACAAATTGTCTTTTATAATACTTTTGTCACAGGGATTTGCACATGAGAGCTAAGCCTGATGCTCAACAAGCTCATGCAACATGGGAACATCTTCAAGCATGTAGATTGCTCATTGTAAAGATGAATCTCAGATTATGGGTTGGCTCCCCTTTAGATATCCTAAAAACTAAGCTTGACAGGGAAAAGGGTAAGAGATTTTCTTTTTAACTTCAAACCTATACTAACAGTTGATGCACCAGAGAACTAAAACTTGTAATGCTGATGAAACTTGCAAATCACTAATCTAAAGAAATTGTATTATCTCACAACTTAGCTACACATGCATGCAAAATAGATTCTTATGAAAGGCTATGACTTTTTTTATGCTTGAAAAAGGAAACAATGTTGTTTTCACAATTTTGACATAGTAAAAAAATAAACACATTCACAAACCTACACTATAGCATGATATTTTGTACATTCAACATTGAAGGAATTTAATAAAATAAAGGAAAACACAACCTTAATAACATATCATACACTATCAATACTTAAAATAGAAAATTGAGAAGGAATAAGCATTTGTTATTGATAATTATGTATCTCTCTGTTGGAAACTGCAATTGAAGCAATTGTTGTATTGTCATTGATGTCAAACTTTAACTGGTAAGATTGTTTCTATTTAAGAATGTACTATATCTATTTGATTGTTGTGAAGGGGAAAGGCAAGGTTGGTAACAATAGCACCTAAGGAAAGGTTGAGTTATCTTGATATTTCAATGAGTACTTGATTATGTGGCACAATGATAAGATAATGTATTGTTTATCTAAGTATGAATGAAAACTAAACTGGTAGGCTTAACCGAGCAAAAGTGAAGAAATCTAGTTTAAGCTGAGTGATGTTAGTGTCGACCGAGCTAGTATATGCCGAGTAAATTTAGTGTTGACTGAACATCAGTTAATTGTCTAGGAAGACAGTATTAGCCGAGGAAACAATTTTTGAGGAGACCGAGCTTTCTAATGAAGACCGAGGAGTTGAACACTGTATTGACTGAGCATCAGTATTTTACATTTGAGGAAGAATTCAGATTTCCAACCAACATCGTTGAATTCTTGGATTATGTAAAATGTGTTGACTTTATTTATTTATTGTGTGAAAGTATTTAATGCACTGTAAAATATTTTATTGTCAATCTATTAAGAGATTTGAGATATTTCTAGAAGGATAGCCGAAGAACATAAAGTAGGAAGGATTCGATGAATCTAACCTAACCCTAAGATCTACAAAGGAGATTAAGCAGAAAAAGATGTATTGACCTAATTGAGGAAGTATTAAGGAAACCTAAGCATGAGGTTAATAGGAGAGAGGATGCTAGAAGTGTTGTTGATGTTATTGACTATACAAGCAGAGAAGGCTGAAGGAGAAGTGTTGTGATTGCTTGAAGAGAGTTCTGAGCATATCAGTAATGGTGATGGTAAAGGTTCACAGTCAGTAAGCCATCATATGTGTACGGAATCGGATCTGATATTTGCAAAGTGAGTTGTATGTTTTTCAGGTCAATACTACTACTACTTTCTAACCATTGTATCAGTCAAAATCCTTTTAACAGAAGTTGACAGGTAACAATCATAATTTGTATAAATCCTTTGAACAAGGTTGCATTCTAATGGAGTGTATGTAAGTCCTATAACAAGGTGCACTTTTAACATAGTGGTTTAAATCCTTTAACCGGGTCACACCTGACAGTGTGTTTGTAACCTTTGACAAGGTTGGCTTTTTACCAAGCTCACTTCAGAAGAGTGAACATAATAGTAACATGTTACAAAGTGGTTTTTCCCAAATTGGGTTTCCACTATAAATCTTGGTGTTATTACTTGTGTGAATGGTTTGGTTTGAACATTTCTGTGTTTTACAAGTTAGATACTATTGGATAAGTGGATTGCACTGTTATATGTTTTTGTTATGCAATCAGTAATGACCGAGTAGCTATTGGTTATTAGATCTGATTTGTTGAAGAGTTTTAAAGTTTGTTTTATACATCTAGACCTGAGAACAACTGATTCACCCCCCCTCTCTACTATCTTAAATCATATTAACAATTGGTATTAGAGCTATTGGTGCTTACAGAGAATAATTTTGAAGGTACTTGAGGCAAATGATCAGGATGTATAAGAAGGAGGTATTGAAGCTGAATAAGGAGAACTTCCCTGCATGGCAAAGCTTGATGAAGTTGCATCAGGCCAGTATTGGTGATTCTGCAAAATATTATATTGAGCATGATTATGTCACACCTGTTGCACCTCTGACTGCCGAGGAAATGAAAGCTAAACAAGAGCATAACCAAGCAATGTTGGAGATTGTGTATGCCCTAAGTTATCCAAAATTTGAAGACATCAAAGACTGCAGTAATGCAAAGCAAATGTGGGACACCCTTGCAAACATCTATAGCAGTGACATAAATGTATTGAGAGCAAAAGCCAAGAGCCTAAGAGGTAAATTTGATGAAGGTGAGAATGCAAGAAGGTGAGAATATTGCACAATATTGTGGTAGAATAAAAGAAGTTGTAAATGCTATTAGAGGAGCAAATGGAACTATTGATGATGAAACTGTAATTGGAAAAGTATTGCAAACTCTGCATCCTATTTATGCCATCAAAATTTTTGCAATTCAGGAATCTAGATGTAACCCTAACAATGCTCTTACTTTGGAAAGTTTGGTCGGTAAGCTTACTGCTTTTGAACTTTCTAACTATGATAACTTCACTATTGGTAATGTTGAATCTGCTTTTAAGTCACAAATGGTTCTGAGTAAGTCAAAGAAGGAAAAAGAAAGATGCATCAGTGAAAGTGACAGTGACACATCTGATGAAGAACTTGAGGATCTAGAAGCTCTTATGGGTAGAAGACTGAAAAGGGGAAAAGGAAAGTACAAAGGTAAACTCCCTATTATATGTTTTTTCATGTAATAAAGTTGATCATATAGCTGCTAGATGTCCTAACAGGGATGATAAGGATGAAGAAAGAGACAGCAAACATAAAGACAAAAGAGAAGATAGAGGTTACCGAAGGTACAAGGACTACAAAGGAAAAGATAAGAAATCCTGCTATATTGTCGAAGAAGAGACTGACACTGATAGTGATGATTTTGAAATTAAGGTTGTCTATGTTGCAATGAAAGATGAATCTGATGAGGATGAGAAAATTGCATTGATATCTTATGTGAACAAAAATGACAAATGGATTATTGATAGTGGTTGTTCACATCACATAACTAGTGACAAGAGTAAGTTTGATACCTTAGATCATTATAAATATAGGAGTGTGAAATTTGGTAATGATGCACCATGTCCTGTTAGAGGAAAAGGATTGATTAAGCTGACTGATAAGATCACTTATGAAAATGCTTATTGGGTTGAGGGTCTTAACTATAATTTGCTTAGTGTTGCACAACTTACTAGTATTGGCTACCGAGTGGAATTTCATCACAGGAAGGCTAAAATATTTGATGCCACTAGTGAACTGATTGGAAGTGGAGAACAAACAAGAGGTAACTTGTTCTATCTAGACCTATCTGAAGAAACATGTATGATTGCACAACTTGATGATATTTGGTTATGGCATAAGAGGCTATGTCATGTTAACTTTGATAATCTGGTAGAAATTAGTAAGAAAAAGAAAGTGAGAGGTCTACCTAGATTGAAGAAACCTAAGAATGTAATGTGCAAAGAATGTCAGTTGGGTAAGATGACAAAGTCTAGTTTCAAGAGCAAGACTTTTACTTCTGAGAATACCTTAGATTTGGTTCATACTGACCTTTGTGGATCGATGGGTGTACAAAGCTATTGTGGTGCTAGATATTTTATCCTATTTGTTGATGATTATACCAGAATGATGCATGTAATGTTCTTAAAGGAAAAATCTAATGCTTTTCAAATTTTTAAGTGGTATTTTGCTAAGGTTGAAAAGGAGACAGGTAGGAACCTAAAGTGTCTGAGATCTGACCGAGGTGGAGAATTTATATCCAATGAATTTAATCTGTTTTGCAATGATAGAGGGATCAAAAGATAGATGTCTGCACCTATAACTCCTCCACATAACGGTATAGCAAAGAGAAGGAACAAATCTATCTTGGATTGTGCAAGGACATTAATGATTAAAAAGAACGTTGCACAAAAGTACTGGAAAGAAGCTGTAAGTATAGCTTTTTATACTCTTAATCGAGTACAAATTAAAAAAAGGTACAAATTTGACACCTTATGAGTTATGGCATGGGTATGCACCTAATGTAAAGTACTTTAGAATTTTTGGAAGTAAATGCTACATACTAAAGGACAATAGGAATGGAAAATTTGATGCTAATAGCGATGATGGTATATTCCTAGGCTATTCCACAAAAAGTAAAGCTTATAAGTGTTTAAACTCTAACTCTAACAAAATTGTGGAAAGTGTGAATGTCAAAGTTGATGAGTATGCAGAGAAAAATGAAGCTAACAGTAAAAGAGAACTAGAAGATTAAAAATCTTGTGTATATAGAGGAAGGAGAGACAAGTGATATACTTGCACCTAATGCTGAGTCTCGGGTAAGCAATATCGAGCATCAAGAAAACAATTCCAAGAGAGAAGAAGAATGTGTCGAGCGATAGGAGGAAGCTGTCGAGTATCAGGGAGAGGTTGTTGAGCATTCAGAAGTTGAATCTGACAACCTTATTGGTGAACCTGAAGAGCAAGATGAAAGGAGAGCAAAACCTATTCTAGCACAATATGTAAGGAGACATCACAAGCCTGAACAGATTATTGGAGACAAAGATACTGGAGTTCTGACCAGAAGCAAGACAAGAGATCCAACATGTTTACTATGTGAATTCGAGCCTAAGACAATAAAGGAGGCATTAGAAAATAAAGACTGGATACAAGCAATGAATGAAGAGATAGACCAAATAGAGAAGAATGATACCTGGACTCTGGTGTCAAGACTAGAAAAAAAAAATGTCATTGGGACAAAGTGGGTATTCCGAAATAAGCTAAATGAGCATGGTCAAATCACAAGAAACAAATCTAGGCTGGTATGCAAAGGCTACGCACAAGAAGAAGGAATAGATTATGGGGAGACATTTTCCCCTGTAGCTAGATTGGAAGGAGTAAGAACCTTACTTGCATATGCCGCCTATAAATATTTTAAGGTATATCAAATGGATGTTAAGTCTGCATTTTTAAATGGTATATTAGAAGAAGTGTATATTGAACAACAAGAAGGATTTGTTGATCCAAACAAAAGACACATGATTTGTAAACTAAATAAAGCATTGTATGGACTAAAGCAAGCTCCCAGAGCATGGTATGAGAGACTGCACAACTACCTGATATAGATTGGATTATCAAGGACAAATGACACAAGCAATCTATACATGAAATATGAAGAAGGTAAAGGAATCCTGTTAGCTAAGATTTTTGTAGATAATATTATATTTGGTGGACAAGATGCCTTGTGTAAGAAATTTTCAAATGAAATGCAAACTGAATTTGAAATGAGTATGTTTGGGGAGATCAAATTTTTTGTTGCTTTACAAGTATATCAAATGGAGAAAGGAATTTTCATCACCCAGTCTAAATATGTTCATGAGATACTGAAAACCTTTGGTATGGAAGATTCAAGGCTAGTAAGTACTCACATGGATACTGGACAAAAGTTGTCTAAAAATGATGATGTTGCAGAAGTAAACCAGACTTTGTATAGATCTATGATTGGAAAGCTATAGTATGTTGTACATAGCAAACCAGATATTGCTTTAGCTATTGGGATTGTGGCAAGATTCTATGCCAATCCTAAGGAAACTCACATGATGGTTGTCAAAAGGATAATGAGATATTTGAAAGGGACTGTTGACTATGGATTGTACTATAAGAAGCATGAAAAGTTTGAACTAAGAGTGTATACTTATGTTGATTGGGCAGGAAATATGGATGACAGAAAGAGTACTAGTGGTGGAGATTTCTTTCTTAGACAAAGATTAGTTTCCTGGACAAGTAAGAAATAAAATTGCAGCTGTGAATTGTTCAAACTTGGTATGCATAAAGCAATTGTTGGTCGGCATGAAAGAAGAGATCACTGAACCAGCTATCATTTTTTGTGACAACACAAGTGCTATCAACATATCTAAGAATCCAGTGATGCACACAAAGACCAAACACATTGCAATCAAGTATCATTACTTGAGAGAACTGGTACAAGATAAAGAGGTCTGAATGGAATATGTGAATACAAAGGAACAACTAGCAAACATATTCACTAAAGCTTTACCTAAAGAAGCTCATGAATATCTGAGAGGTCAATTAGGGGTCCTTCCCCTAATTGAGGCTACCTAGTCAAGCTAGGAGCACTGCATCAAATGTGCTGCAAAGAGTATCGAACAAGTTGATGCAGAGACAGGTCACACTTTAGGAGTAGCCTAGAGTTGTGAAAAGTATAGCAAAGCCAAGAATCAGTCATAAGCAAAGATGACAGAGGGAGAAATACTATTACTGAACTAAAAAGATGATATCTACATCTATAGGATGTATGTTTTAGTTGTTGTTTTGGCATTTTTGTCAAAGAGGGAGATGATCACAGATGAATACACAAAATAAAATTTTCATGGAAGATCAAGTAAGAGGGAGAGATTCAGTGGACGGTCATACAAGCATGGCTAATTGATTCTATATCAGAATGAAGCTAAGAATATTATAAATATTTCTAATGGACAGATAAGTTTTGGATTGGTTGGTAATTCATGTGATATTCATATGGTGTTGCCATCAATGTCAAAGAGGGAGATTGTTGGAAACTGTAATTGAAGCAATTGTTGTATTTTCATTGATGTCAAACCTTAACTGGTAAGACTATTGCTATTTAAGAAATTACTATATCTATTTGATTGTTGTGAAGGGTAAAGGCAAGGTTGATAACAATAGCACCTAAGGAAAGGTTGAGTTATCTTGATATTTCAATGAGTACTTGATTATGTGGCAAAATGATAAGATAATGTATTGTTTATCTAAGTATGAATGAAGACTAAACTGGTAGGCTTAACCGAGCAAAAGTGAAGAAATCTAGATTAAGCCGAGTGATGTTAGTGTCAACTAAGCTAGTATATGCCGAGTAAATTCAGTGTTGACTGAACATCAATTAATTGCCGAGGAAGACAGTATTAGCTAAGGAAACAGTTTTTGAGGAGACCGAGCTTTCTAATGAAGATCGAGGAGTTGAACACTGTATTGACTGAGCGTCAGTATTTTACATTTGAGGAAGAATTCAGATTTCTAGCCGACATCGTTGAATTCTTGGATTATGTAAAATGTGTTGACTTTATTTATTTATTGTACAAAAGCATTTAATGCACTATAAAACATTTTATTGTAAATCTATTAAGAGATTTGAGATATTTATAGAAGGATAGCCGAAGAACATAAAGTAGGAAGGACTCGATGAATCTGACCTAACCCTAAGATCTACGGAGGAGATTAAGTGGCAAAAGATGTATTTGTATACACCTAAAAATGGTCATCTAGATTATTAGCCCTTTTTGCTTAATCATAAATTGCTTATTCTTGATCAAATCCTAGTTCTATCATTTATTCGATTATTTTCTATGGGCTAACCATTTATCCTAAGCTTTTATTTACTTAAAAGGAATATTTCCTCCCCTTTTAATAAATAAAAAGCCCCCACTTTTCCTCTTATCCTAAGTTGCACAAATAAAGCATTATTCTTATTTTATAAAAAGGGGAAAAACACTTTTTGTCTCATATGGACACAAAAGTCAACTCCTATTTTCTCATTGGAGGATACTTGTGCACATGGATTGCTCCTCTTTCAAGCTCCACCATTGATTAAATCTTTTGCCTCTTAATCTCCATGGTCCATTCCTTCTCATTTCCTTTAAAAGGAGAGCTCTCTTCTTCATTCTAGAGCCCCAACTTTTTATGCTAACTTTATGCTGCAGGTTTTCTAGGTCACTTTGGAGCTTTTGGAGATTTGGAGCATTCTTAGCATCTACATCTCATTCTTGCATTCTTAGCTTAGCTTCATATTTATGTTTTCTTAGATTAGCTTCATTTCTATGCTCTAGATTAGCTCACATAGATTAATTAGCTTGGGTTGTAACACTTGCATATTTCCTTTCATAGCTTAGCTTGCATTTCCATTTCTAGTATAGTTGCATTGCATTTTAATTCTTGATTCTTGAGGATATTGGAATTCTTGCCCTTGTCTTCATTGAATCTCCCATTGCATAGTTTACTAGCAAGGTTATAGGCTAAATAGCTCTAGCTGAGAGCATTCTTAAAAACCCTTGAATTCCATGCCTAGGGAGCTATGGATCGATTTTTGAGACCTCATTCTTGAGTGTTCTTGAATGTAATGATTCATAGAAGTGTGACACAATTATAGCACACATTTTTGGCGCCCACCGTGGGGCAGAGTAGATTAGCTTTGTCCCTTCTTTTTTTGCATTTCTGTCATTTTTCGTCAATTTTTCGGCAAGTTTTCAGCTTAATTTTTTGTTTCTATTTTTTTTGTCTCAGATTGTCGTGCGATACTTTCTAGAAGTATCACGCGATATACCTCTGTATGTGCGCGTGATACTGCACCTATCAGAAGTATCACCTGGCTATAGTAGAGAATATCACCTGGTCTCGGGTGAAGTATCGCCTGGTGTCGGGTGAAATATCGCGCGGACTGATAAGTATCACCCCAGTATAATGCGAAGTATCATGTGATACTAGTGTTTGTACCTGGCAGTGACCTATTTTTGAGTTATTTTATCCATCTTGCAAGTTTTAGGTTCTTAGCTATCTTTTTGAAATTTTCTAAAATTTCCAGTGTTTTCAAATCCGTGCCACTCTAGAAAATGGGTGCCCATTTTTTTTGAAATTTTGCAAATGGTATCAAAAGTTTAAGTGTGATATATCGTTGGAAAGGTCTTTCCGAGCCTAATCCAACCATGATGGTTTCATTTTCAGATTTTATCATTTGATCAGTTATTTTTGCACATTATCTGATTTTTTTCATGTACTAATCATTGTTAGATTTTGGATTTTGATTCTCTTGACTCTTGTTGGTCTAACAAGTTGTGGTTGTAGGTGCTTCTTGCTTGAAATTTGTTAAAATCGCATGTCAAAGAGGGCTACTAATGGTTTTTGCAGGGCTGCCCTAAGCATAAAAACCAAATCAAGTGCTTGTTTAATTGCTTTCTTTATTAAGTGCGGCATATACTAGTTGTTTCCTTTCATAGGCACTTAATACCTTGTTGTAGAAATTTTGAGGTGGTAGGAGAGTATGCTCTTCACCCTTGTGGTGAAACAGAAATCTTGACCCATCTTGGGATTTTGGAAGCAAGGGGGTAATTGAATCTTTGCTTGGTGTGTTTGGGAGAGATTCTTAAGATAGGGGAGTATGCTCTTCACCCTTGTGGTGAACCAAAAACCTTGAACCTCAAGAATTAATCCACTCTTTGTTTAGCTTAGGATCCTTTAGCGGGCCTGCTCTTGAGCAATCAAGAGGAACGACCCAAGTGGGGACAACCTTGTCATCATTTTCCTTGGTGGCGAGTGATTCCAACTCACTATAATCTCAAGGCTATCGAGGACACAAAACCTTGGTAGACATAGTACTTATCTTCGCTTGATGTGAGTAACTTGTGGGATTGTGACCATGAGGAAAGCATTAAGCAAGAATGCTTAAGGTACTCTTGAGGCTGCGAGGTCCTAGTCCTTTATGAGGAGCAAGAGGGGTGCTATGAACGGAAACCCTTACTATGAACCATTAGATAGAGGCCACCCTATTTTAGCCGCTTAGCTTCTTGGTGCAAGGATTGATCCAAGTGGACTTACCCGGATCACCCCAAGACACTCACCATATGTGTTCCTTTGGTTGTGTTTTTGACACTTCCATGACAACGCCAATATCTCTTGTGGGCAACCACTTGGTGTGAGGCAAGGGAGCATCAAGTTGTGGGCCACGTTGCTAAGTAATGAGCCTTGTCCTTCTAGGTAGTAATTGCTTGAATTGTCTTCGATTGTGCTATGCCCGTGTAAATGTTTTCAACATTCAAACACACGGTAGCGTTCATAAAGTTTTCTATTTTGATATCACAAGTGCTTGTCTTGGCAAGGTTGCTTTTGCCCTTGTTTCAAGTGTTCTATGACATGTTTGATCACCTACTGTTTGCAAACCTGTCTTTTATCTACTATTACTGCTTGTCAAACTGAGAAATTGCACTATCCAACCTCTGAACTTGATCAAAATGCTTTAAAACTAAGAATTTTATGTTCACTGGTCAAAAAGTCATACGAATCTGCAACAGTATCGCACGCCTTACTGAGAAATATCGCGCAATAGTTCGCGCCCTGCTATTTTATCGCACGCTTTGCTGAGGTATATCGCGTGATAGTTCGTGCCTTCTGGACTATCGCCCTACTAGCCTGTAGTCTATTGCCCAACCATACTGCAGTCTATCGCCTAGCTTAAAGTGAAGTATCGCCCGAACTGAGAAGTATCGCCCTATCTACCTAGAAAGTATCACCCAGAATCTTTTTGCTGTCCTGTCATTGCTGCAATTCAGAGTGGCTAAAATTGCACTTTAACCTGTCATAGAGTGTCTTTTTCTGTTCTTACCTGAAACTGGTTTGTTACCTACATGCTTAGATTTGTTCTAGACTGAAACAAATGAGCTAAAACTATTGGGTTTGAGTTTAATGAATGCTACTCTTGATCACTTGTGGCATCACGGTTACCTCTCTAGCTAATTGCTTATTGAGCTTCTTGCTCATTGCTTGGCTTTAGTCAATTGATTGCTGTAAGTGCTTGAGCACTTTTGACGAGTCATCTCTCTATTGTTCTACTTTGACAATTGATCTTTATTAGATTTTCTTATCTCAAATCTAAGAAACTTTGTCTCATTCTATTAGTCAACCAACATCTCTTTTCATGCCGGTTACAACTCGGTCTCAATTTGAGCAGGAGAGTCATCCTCCGTTCAATTATACACAGTTACCTTCTCCAACTAGACGTTCAAAAGCACCCATTAGCAACAACAGTTCTAGTTCTGACCAATCTGAGAATTCTAAGGCTACACCGTGGTATAAAGGAGGTTTCCTCTTTTCCACATTCAAGACCCCCAAAAACACAGACAGTGTCTCACTCACTTTGACTGAACAAGAAAAGTTTCAACTCTTGCAAGAACACTTTGAGCGCAAGGATAATCAAGCGCGCTTAGACAAAGAACACAATCAACAAAGGATGGATGCTACTAGGCACATGGCTTATAGAGGGACATTTTATGAGCAACTTGAGACTAGTAATCATGAGCATAGACCTCTTTTTAACAATGGCAACAATGACAACAACACGCCACCAAGATCTCCTCCAAGGCCAACTTTTGCTATGCCTTCTTCACCACCTAGACCTCCTCCCTCTCAACATGAGGCAGAGGCTAATGATGAGATTTCTAGTGAGGATCTTATGAGATGTGAACAAGATGTGGATTTCCAACGAATGATGCATAAGCTTTTAGAGTGTAATGGCGATCAATATTTTCAATATATGACTTCTAGAGGATACAAGCTTCCTCCCGGCTATGATGTCAGACAAATTGTCCAACAAAGAGTACCAACTGAATTGGAAGTCCTTCAAGAAGAATTACGTCGGACAAATCAACGCCTTACCCAAATGGCATTAGAAAGAGAGCCTCCAAAGGTCTCTTTTGTAGAATCAATTTGTGCTCTTCCTTTTGATAAACATCTATACATGGTCCCGTTTCCTAAGGATATTGAGGTTCCTAAATATGACAAGTATGATGGAAATGGTGACCCTCATGACCATGTGCATCATTTTTATGCTCTTAGTATGGACTTTCTTCATAAAGACACATATCTCCTACGCTTATTCCCTTGAAGCTTAAGAGGCCAAGCTTTGGAATGGTTTGTGAAATTGACACCACCGCTTAAGACTTTTGATGATTTAGCTCAGCGATTTACCCAGCAGTACTCTTACAACATCCAACAACCTGTCACTGTGATAGATCTCGATAATCTAAGACAACATCAAGGTGAGCCATTTGCAACTTACTTACAACGTTGGAGGTCATTGTATTCTCGATATCCTCGTCAGCTACCCGAAACAGAAAAGATTGACATTTTCGTCAACACACTTGTGCCTGAGCTATTTTATGATCTAAGGAAGCAACTGTTCTCCTCCTTCCATGACATGGTTGAAAGTGCATATCAGATTGAGGATGTAGCTATAAGAAAAGGGGATATTGTTATTAATAAAGATGCTAAAGGCAATGGTAAAGATAAGAACAAACCTTGGAATAAGAACAAGTATGTTGTTAATGATGGGGTTGTTGATGCTCCTAAAGTTAAAGAGCCCACTTTCAATCTCTCCAACGCTATCTATGCAGCAAAACAACAAGAAGCTAGCAACACTCACAATGCTCCTAAACCTCAATATGCAGATAAGCCTAAGAAGTCATTTCGAAAGTGAGTCTATACCAAGTTGGCAGAACCTTACGATGGGATCCTTAAGACTTTGGTTGATAATGGATATCTTACGCTTCCTGATAAACCTGGTAACTGGGATCTGATAAATAAGCTTGATTGGTGGAGAGAGGATCATTACTACCATTATCACAGAAACAAGGGACATCCAACAGATAATTGTTTTAGGCTTAAGGATGATATTCAGGATCTTATTGAGAACGACACAATCTCCACTGATGGCTTAACTAAAAATTCTGATCACACAGCTTTCAAAGATCCTCTACCTAAGCATGATAAGGGGGAAACCTCTCAAACACATAAGAAGAATCATGATGCAAAGATCAATTACACGTATCCTTCTAATACGCTTGTGATTAACATGGTAGAGCCCGTTGAGAGTGTTCTAATGATGAGGTCTCAAGATGATAATAACACCAATCATGGTAAGCCAAAGTTAGTCTTGCAAACACGTGGTAGTTCATCTTCCCGAAGTGAGACACTGAATGCTGTTACTAGGGGGCAAGCCAAGATTGTCCTTAAAACTGCACAAGATCCCAAGCAAGCTTTGTCTTCCAAACAAGTGGCTCCTTTAGCCACCCCTAGCTATGATCTTGTCCAACATTTGCAAAAGACACCAGCACAGATATCTATCCTTGAGTTGCTTCGGTTATCCTCTTCGCATAGAGAGATTCTTGATGAGGCTCTATGTACAACACGTGTTCCCAATGACATTGATCCAGATTTCATCTCCACTATCTCTCTCCTTTTCTATAGAAGATGACATATCTATTGCTCACCCACATAATCTAGCTTTACACATTGAAGTTCTAGTCTACAATACCCGAGTCCGCCGAGTCCTAATAGACAATGGTGCAGGGTTAAATATTGTTTCTTTCAATGTCATACAACAATTGGGTTTGTCAGAATTGGCTGTGGATTCTAAGAAGAAGATTACTATAAAAGCTTATGATGAAGTGGAAAGATCTTCCAAAGGTCTTGTCACGCTGCCTGTTCGAGTGGGCCCTATCACGAAAGATATTAGCTTCCAAGTATTGGACATCCCACTCGCATATAACATTCTTTTGGGTTGTCCTTGGATCCATGACATGCAGGCTGTTCCTTCCACTTATCATCAGTGCGTCAAATTTCCGTACAATGGCACTGAGGTTGTGATTCCTGGAGACCATACTATTGCTATCAATGCTCTTGCTGCTACTGAAAAATTTGTTCCTCATAATGAACCTTTTGTTGATCCTAGTACGTCTCTAGCTGCTACTGAGAAATCACTTAAGATGATGAGCCTTGGTATGGGTGAATATACATTGGGTTCCTTTGCTTCTATACCTGTTTCTCCTAGGTCATATGGGAGACCTTCTGATCAGATGAAGCCTTCCACTTCTGCTATGGTGATCTTTGATACTTTTGTTCCTTCATCCATTCCTTTAGAAGTAGAAAGAGAAGAACAAGCTATTCAAGAGTGGATCTATAAAGAGGATTCTAGAAATACTCCCATGCTCAGTAATTCAGACACAGATACAGATGAGTCACCGCTACACACTATGGCTCAAATGGGAGATGATCTTCCTTCTACTTCACTCCTTTGGGGAGAAGAATGTATATCTACTGATGATATGGCTGAGGCCTCTATGTCTAGAACCTATGTGCCTAAAGAATCATTGCACTATGATAGACAACGTCGCAACATTGCACGACTGCTACAAAGAGGTGATCTCTCACATAATGACATGAGTATCTCTACTTCTCAGCATCTTAAGCCTCTTCCAGAAGATCCTCCCATGATAGATATGGATGTTGATGTGGTTCATACCTCTCGTAACCCACCTGACGTGGTTGATGGGTCTTGTGTGGGGTCTGATGAGTTTGTTCCTCATATTGCCTTAGTGGACCACGCTGGCTCTTCTATGACAAGTCTAGATCTAGCTACTTTTGGAGCTTACCCTATAGGCTCAACCTCTCTTGTTACCAGAGATGACACCCCTCGCATAAATGCTATTGAACCGATCACTTCATTTCATCTCGCATCAACACCTGTTACTTCTTCCACCAGTGAACTAGCCACAAAAAAGATTGAATCAGCAATCAAACATCACAGTCATCAAGTTAAAAGAAAAGAGCAATGGTCGGATGGTGAAAACCACATTGTGGCGGTATCCATACCTAAGAAAAGTAAAAATAAAAATCTGCTCAAAAATAATGATTCTCAAATAAAAGATGACAAGCTGATTCTCTACAAAAAAATGATGAACTACTTCAAGCATGATCTCATATATGTTATACTTCAGCCCATTCCTAGAGCTAAGAAAAAAGTTGGTAATGCCTTGGTTACTTCAACATCCATCTTACAAATGAAAAAGCATAAATTTTGCTTCAAGTTCCTGGTGGATGAATTACGCTATCCTGCTCACAAATCTTACAATCCTACCATCTTTTCATATCTTCCACCTCATATTCCTCTTGCAAATCCACCACGCCATTCCTTCCACCATCCCTTACACTTTGCCTTTGTCTCTGGTGACTTGTATAGGAAGGGTCTAGACAGAACTCTCCTTAAGTGTCTAGAAATAGAGGAGTCAGAAAAAGTGCTAACTAAAATCCACGATGGCATATGTGGATCACATTCTAACGATCCTTCGCTAGCTTAGACATTGCTTAGGGCTAGTTATTATTGGTCAAACTGGTTGAGACCTCCTATCATCACAGTTGTAGCATTTGGGCCTGGGGCCTATCAGTTCTTTACATCAGAGGAAGCAGATTCTTGATGCCCATTTCTGTCTGGGGCATCCTTTGTACATATTTTATGATCCTGAAAAAATTCCAAAAAAATTCATATATGATGCTGAAAAAAAAAAAAAAAGCATAAAAAGTATTGAAAAAATGAGCATCCTAGTGAAAACCTAGCAATAGGCGCTTTGATGTCTCACCCAAAAAAATAAAAAAAATTCAAAACATCAAAATTTTTTTTTGAAAAAGTGCCTTGGTAAAAACCTGGAAACAGGCTCCTTGGTAGCAAAAATACAAAAAAATTATAAAAAGTCTTGAAAAAATTGCAAAAAAAATCTATCAAGTGGTGAAAACCTAGAAACAGGTGTTGCTTGAGACCCTCTACACCTATGTCTATCAGTCTTGCATGGCGCTCCTTCGCTCCACTTCTCTCTTTGCCTCTCTTCGCCTGGAATTGACTCTTGTCTTAGTCTAGGGGGCATCTGTTGTTTTAAGCTTATCTTGGGTCTCTTTGTGCGTCTGGGTTTCTTAGGCACCTCGCAAATAGTGTTTTTTTAACACCACCCCAACTGTGTTTTTCAACACTACCATCGTGTCAAGTGTTTCTTAACACTTATCAGATGTCCTGCCCTACAGTCTAGTATGATATGATATTTCTCACTGGCAGATGCGATACTCAAAGTTTGACTCTATGACCTACACACACACACTTGCTGAGATTTGTTGACTTTATTTTTCATTGTGTGTTGTCTATGATGATTTCTTTGATGAGTGTTTTCTCCCTGAGAAGTTTTCGATGATGCATAGCTAGAAGACTGAGGGAATGAGAACATGTTTTATTGCTTTTTTTTGCTTGTGGGTATATTTTGTTGGTCCTAACTATCATGAGCATTTATGCTGGTCTTACTTGACACTATGGACTTACAAGGTATTATCCTTGACTATTTTGCAAGTGCATGCTTATAGTCATCTTGACTTTCTTGTGTCTCGATGTGAGCATAATCTTGCTATATCAAACTTAGGTAATCTCACTGCACTAGTCATCTTGACCTGCATGTCTTTGATGCTTAGGTGGGATTCCCAAATTTCTATCTGATATAGATCATATTCAGATCCACATAGTTATGCTAGTGTGTATTTTATGATCTTGCGATGCTACCAATAACGCTCAATGATGAATATTAGATGTCTATTGGCTTTGTAACCTTTCAAGTAAACCACTTTTCATGTAGCTTGCATTCTTAAGTTCATGTTAGTTTAGTTTTGCATCTTGCATATGGAGAGAGCTTTCCTTTCATCTTTCATGGACTTGTTAATCAACTGCGCTCACCTTTCACTTCTTCCTAATCATTTCTTTCACTTCTTGTCTTTCATATCACATCATTTTCTATTCATTTCAGGATCGAAACTGAAATCTGAGTTCACCTTGATCATCCAAATCAGCTTTCATCTTCTTCCATGCAGTTGGCTAACCTTTTGAGGCCTGATCCTTCAATCTTTGTTGGGGCATTCTTCACCTCTTCATCCCCATCTCTTTCAAACTTCCAATCTTTCATTCACTTTCAAATCCCAAGTTCCAATCCCCCTCCGTGGTGTTTACGGGTTGAGGGACCGATAGGTTCGTGCCCTGTGTCCCATGTGTGGGGCATACCCTCAGTGCTTGATGGTTATTCTGTTCTCTTTCTTTGATTATGATTTCTAGTGATTTGATCATTCTGCTCTTGCTTCTGCTTTCCCTCTACTTGGATTTCACTTTCAATCCCGAGGGGGCAGACACATCATATCTTATTGGCTATCTCTTTCCTAAGTGTTCAGTACTGTTGCTACCAGGCTGACCATGCAGGATTTGCTATTTTTCTGCACTTCATTCTTTAGAGTCAGAATGCTATTGCTTTCCTTCTTGGCTATCTCTTGCTTTCTTGGCTGATCTGAGTTGCTTTGTGATCCCAAATCGATCTCACATTTCAACTTCATTCTTTGACTACATGTGTTCCCAAATCGATCACACATTAGTCAAAGAGGGGCAAATGTATACACCTAAAAATGGTCATCTAGATTATTAGCCCCTTTTGCTTAATCATAAATTGCTTATTCTTGATCAAATCCTAGTTTTATCATTTATTTGATTATTTTCTATGGGCTAACCATTTATCCTAAGCTTTTATTTACTTAAAAGGAATATTTCCTCCCCTTTTAATAAATAAAAAGCCCCCACTTTTCCTCTTATCCTAAGTTGCACAAATAAAGAATTATTCTTATTTTATAAAAAGGGGAAAAACACTTTTTGTCTCATATGGACACAAAAGTCAACTCCTATTTTCTCATTGGAGGATACTTGTGCACATGGATTGCTCCTCTTTCAAGCTCCACCATTGATTAAATCTTTTGCCTCTTAATCTCCATGGTCCATTCCTTCTCATTTCCTTTAAAAGGAGAGCTCTCTTCTTCATTCTAGAGCCCCAACTTTTTATGCTAACTTTATGCTGCAGGTTTTCTAGGTCACTTTGGAGCTTTTGGAGATTTGGAGCATTCTTAGCATCTACATCTCATTCTTGCATTCTTAGCTTAGCTTCATATTTATGTTTTCTTAGATTAGCTTCATTTCTATGCTCTAGATTAGCTCACATAGATTAATTAGCTTGGGTTGTAACACTTGCATATTTCATTTCATAGCTTAGCTTGCATTTCCATTTCTAGTATAGTTGCATTGTATTTTAATTCTTGATTCATGAGGATATTGGCATTCTTTCCCTTGTCTTCATTGAATCTCCCATTGCATGGTTTACTAGCAAGGTTATAGGCTAAATAGCTCTAGCTGAGAGCATTCTTAAAAACCCTTGCACTCCATGCCTAGGGAGCTATGGATCGATTTTTGAGATCTCATTCTTGAGTGTTCTTGAATGTAATGATTCATAGAAGTGTGACACAATTATAGCACACAGTATTGACCTAATTAAGGAATTATTAAGGAAACCTAAGCATGAGGTTAATAGGAGAGAGGATGCTAGAAGTGTAGTTGATGTTATTGATTGTACAAGTAGAGAAGGCTGAAGGAGAAGTGTTGTGATTGCTTGAAGAGAGTTCCGAGCAGATCAGTGATGGTGATGGTAAAGGTTCATAGTTAGTAAGCCAACATATGTGTACGGAATTGGATCTGATAATTGCAAAGTGAGTTGTATATTTTTCAGATCAATACTACTGCTACTTTCTAACCATTGTATCAGTCAAAATCCTTTTAACAGAGGTTGACCTAACAATCATTTGTATAAATTCTTTGAACAAGGTTGCATTCTAATGCAGTGTATGTAAGTCCTATAACAAGGCACACTTTTAATAGAGTGGTTTAAATTCTTTAACCGTGTCACACCTGACAGTGTGTTTGTAACCTTTGACAGGGTTGGCTTTTCACCGAGCTCACTTTAGAAGAGTGAACATAATAGTAACATGTTACAAAGTGGTTTTTCCCAAATTGGGTTTCCACTATAAATCTTGGTGTTAATACTTGTTTGAATGTTTTGGTTTGAACATTTATGTGTTTTATAAGTTAGATACTATTGGATAAGTGGATTACACTGTTATATGTTTCTGTTATGCAATCAGTAATGACCGAGTACCTGTTGGTTATTGGATCTGATTTGTTAAAGAGTTTTAAAGTTTGTTTTATACATCTGGACCTGAGAACAACTGATTCACCCCCCTCTCTATTGTTCTAAATCATATTAACACTCTCTTGCACATTACAAGGAAAAAATATGCATATGTGTTACAAAGAATGCATGAGCTGATAAAATAGTCATCAAACTCAAAAAAAATTAAAAATAAGAGGAGAAGAAGACTTCTTTATTAGAATCTAGAAAGGTCGATCAAATCATAAACTCAAGCAAAAAGAGGGGTGGAACTACTAGTATCGTGCAATTAACTACCTCAAAATTTTCCCTTTGTGGATGATCCACCCATGTGGACCCTCAAACTAATGTATAATTGTCTCTAAGTCTTCAAAATCCCCCTCATTCTCCTCCACATATTATTCAATATCTTTTGATCTCTAGCTACTCCACTTAACTTGTCCTTAAATGCTAATTTAATTGCATCATCAAGAATATTGGCTAAATATGACGTTAATATTCTTGACTAAAGTGACTTATATTAACATCATCTTTAGCCAATATTTTATATTTAAACTCGTGAAAATAAAAAACATATAAGGCACAAAACTCATAGTTTGCACAGAAATATATCATAAGTGATTTATAATAACATCAATTTAGAACTTTTCCAAGTTAGGTCCAACGTAAACCTAAACACTATACATAAAGCATTAATTGAGATGGAAAAAATTAAATCAAAAGCCAAAAATCACTTCTTGACCAATGATTCAAACTTATAGTAAAAGAAACCCTAACTCTAAATGCAACCCTTCATTTTATTTTGTTCATTGTCACTCATTTTGCTATGTGGCCATTATCATGGTGGATTAGAGTTTCATCATAGAGTTTTGTTGCAAGTTTTCTAAAAGTTTTAGTGTACTTCTATAGGTAAGTTCTCTTTATTTGGCCTTGATCTATCCATTTCTATAGGAAAAATGATGAACATGTTGTGTGTTTCTCTGTGTACTTGCTCTTCGTGTACCTTCGATGCTCCATTTTTGTAAACAAATTAGTGAAAATATTACCATTTCTTCTATGTATTTGATTACTTATCCTTCAAGATCTTTGGAGGATTTCGTATGTTGTGTACATGTGATTCATTATATGAAACCCTTTGTGTATTTTCTTCTTATTGCATACATAGATAGATTTATTATATGGGCACTTGAAAAAAATTAGAAAAACTTATTATTTCCTTGCATTTTCTTGAGGGTTTCCAAAATTTCTTACAGGTTGTGGCTCATACATTTGCATTCTTCAAACCATATGGTTTACTGAGAGGGTTTCATCATTTGTCCTCAGTTAGAAATGCATTATCATTATTCCTTGAAAGGATGATTGTCACTATGATACTTTCATTGTTATATGTCTAAGCTTATTGGATTACTATTTTTCCTTTGTGTACAACACATTCTTTTCCTCAATGCTTTAACGATGTTTAGATGTATAGTCTGATTTTGTCTTTCATTCATTCTATATCCATAGCACTACTATATGATTGTGATGTCTCTTGATTTTTAACCTGCATTTTGATAGTGGCCTTCTCATGAAATATGTCTTCTTTGTTGATGCACTATTCCCACTCTCTTTTTATGCAAAAATTTGTCATTTCCTAGTTTGAAGATCACTGTTATAGCATTATCATCATTTGTCACAGTTTTGACAATGTTCAAGGATTGTAAATCTCTATTTAATGTTGCTCCATTGTTCTTTTTCATTGTAACTAGTACTTTTCTATTCTTTGCATTTAAATCACATCTTGATTTGAAAACTCTTCTCTGATAATTGCCCATGGTGATGTGATCTTGTTATGGCTTCTCTAATACTTATTCATGTATCTATTTCATTTAATGCACATTAACATTGTTTATGTATATGTACCTCGATGGAGACGAGTCTTCATTTTGTTTTGATCCTCCTTTTATCACTACCAATATATTCTTTTTCCTAGAACATGGAATGTCTTCTCGTTTTGTTTCATGGCTTTTTCCTTGTTAAATATTTTTGTATCTCTATGTTATGCTACATTCTTTGACTCCTTTAACTATATTAATAGTGATATATAAGGTTTACTATCATTCTTGATCACTATGAAAGTGCTACTACAATATTGTTTTGCATCCTATGTTCTTCAAATAGCCATTGTACTGCTCTTTGACTATTCTAATATCTTGTAGCCTCTCAAGTTTCTCAATGCTACTCTTTTCACTGTGTGGCATATATTCATTTGATATTGGCTTTTATAAATCTCTACACTCCTCTATTATAAAAATGGTATGTTTGCAATTTTTAAATATCTCTAATATCTTTTCATAGTTGTTTTAGCCACTATTTTTATGCCTCTATCCTCACTACAATTTATGAATGTGATTGTAGCCTTATACATTGTTGTCACCATTTTATTGCTACTTATTGTATTGTGCATGGGATGTTCTTTCCATTATGATGGTCTTCATGCTTCATGATTGCACTATACTATCCTTGTAAACATCTTAGATTATAGTGATTCAAGGTGACTTCTTATCCTCTTTTGGTTGTAGTTGTAAATTTACAACCACTTCTCACATTTCTATTAAGATACTTGTTGTCCTTGAGACACCATTATTTTGCATCAGATATACCATTATTTGATCTTATATTATCTTCCAATTTCTCTTAGACGCTACTATTTATGCACCTTAGCTTTTGTGAAATGGGTTTCTAATAGAGGTTTGAATTCTATTATTGAGGATTTATTCTATTTGACTACTTCATCTCCTTGATTATTCCCTAGCATCTATTTGATTGATATGTTGGACTAAGTATGAAAGGTAAGTATTGAGAGGGGAGCGGTGAATCAATACTTCAATTTTTTTTTAATCTAACTTTATAGTCATTCCCCGAATTCATAACTTTGCATGCATCAATATGAAACATATAAAACATTAACATGAAAACTCAAACTCATAACACAATCATCTTGGTATGGTAGAAATCCTTGTTAGAGGATAAAAACTACGGTGGGGATGACACCCACAAAAATTCACTACTGCAGTAAAAAGTCTGCTTTGTTAGAGCTATAATGTTATATATTTTTGATAGCTTACCCTGTTAAGAGTATTAACCCTATTAAGAGTCTAAAGACTAGTTAAGTCTACCTTGCTAAAGGATTTTACAATTCTAATCTAATAATTGTACCCTATTAAAAGATTTACAATA
Source organism: Chamaecyparis obtusa (assembly GCA_027943335.1). NCBI lineage: Eukaryota > Viridiplantae > Streptophyta > Pinopsida > Cupressales > Cupressaceae > Chamaecyparis > Chamaecyparis obtusa. The sequence goes on from BSBK01003973.1 coordinate 394,563, forward strand.
TAAGACCTGTTAGGATTTACTTGATTAAGAGACTTTACAATTTTGATTACACACTTAATCAGTAACAAATATGTCTATAATACCTACATCAATCTTATTCTTATCAAACTCAATATGATCATTGACTGTTTACCTCATACTGTGCTTCACTCACAATATCAAATTTGTACTCGGTAGATTCAACTCTAAATCATAATTACACTCTATTTTTTACTGCTTTGTTACTCAGTGGCTTCTCTCCTCATCACCTTATTTTTGAAATCTCTCCTTCACATCTTCACATACACTCTCATGCATATTGATCTTCTCACTTAGATCCATTTTATACTTAATTCTAGAAGCGGTGGAAATATTCTAGAATCATCTCCTTAAGCGGTGCTAGCATTGGTTACTCCTCCAATGAATATATCACATTTAATTCTTATTGGTGAATCTCACCTTGTAATCACACATAATCATCATGATTAAATCTCCAATGCTCTGTTAGACAATCTCCTCAAGATTTGTAAACCATTTTTTTCTCGGTGTCCAGATTCAATGTATTTGTAGATTCTCCCTGTATTGGCCTGAGATGCTCAGTAATACATTTTCCTCTTGCTCGGTAATTGTATCTTCTCTTGATTCAGTAGACGTTACATAGCTTGATACAACTCAGTGCTTGGTGCTCAGTTTTCCTTAACTGAAATTACCTTTTCCTTTATTTCCTTTTACCGAATAGCTCATGTGCTTTACCAACTTGAATTTCCTTCATTCCGAATGACTTTGAAAATCAATGTTACTTTATCATAAATAATGTCAACAAAATAATTCTTAGGAGTATCAAATATTACTATCCTTATTTGGTCCTTAATGGCTTCTCTCATCATGCATAACTAGGACTATCCTCGATGACAAATTTGTCCATTTCATATTTCTTCAACATAAGTGATCCTCAACATCCCTTTACTTGATTGTCTTTTCATTATGCTTTTGTGATTTTCCTATCTGGGAACATTGCGGGTGATTACACCATCCATGTCATTATAATCACATTGAGAACATGTGTTTTGTTTGTGATAGTGAATTAACAAATTCACTATTATGAATGATGTATATCTGTTCAATTGGACAATAATGGCATGTTTGATGTAGGAATTGCACACATTTCTCTATTAAAACACTTAAATGAGAATGACAACATGTTGGGCTCAACCCTTGTGGGAGCCCATTTTTTCCCACATGTTGTGAAATATTTCTATTATATCAATTTTTTAAGTATTTAGTAATGAAATGATACGTGTACTTGCACAATGAACAAACATATTAGATGAAATAATAAAATTATGATTCATGTATTTTCTTTCCTCTCTAATACATATGATGATTACATAGCTGAATTGGTACGTCATGAGAGTTAAATAAGAATTTTTTGAATTTTCATATATACTAGTGAGGAACTGTGAGCTTTAACCCACTTTTTTCTTCTCCTATTGGCACCTTTAGGTAGCAAAGCAACTTTTTGAGCAAAGGAGTTGAAGACAAAACCATTCAACCTCGGGATTTATCATTCTAGGAAATTATGGGTCTTGTCCTCCTTTCATATGCTTTTTATGTGAATGTATATTTATTTTTCATAGTGTACAGATTTAGTTCCTCCCAAGGCTTGTGTGGGAACTATTCTTTTGAACATCAGAATAAATAAAGAAATTTTATTTGAAGTTGTGTGATTCCTTTCTTGTACTTACATTTATATTGAAACTAGAATTCACTTAATAGCATATCAATCCTATAATGAACAATTTATAAAAATTAAGCATATACCCTTAGCTTTTAACAATAAATATCTTTCCAACACTATTTGTTTGAGATGGAAGCAAAATTGGATAACATTTTGGTGACATCTGCTAAATGCTTGCCTACTAAGAATCCCATACTAGTTGCCTAAACTATCTATTGGGAAATGAGTCTAGAGAACTTGATAAAACCTTTACAAAATACATGTTCACACTATTGGCACTCAACACTGTATTGTTGTAACCTATTATAATCTTGTTAATTAGATGTATTTTGCGTGTAACAGTGAACCAAAAAGATTCACTATTATGAATGATGCATATCTCCTTTATTGGACTATGATGGGGAAATAATGAGAACACCTTTCTTATTCACCTACTAACTAAAAATCAACTATCTAATCATGCACAACAACACTTAGGGAAACAAAAAACTTGATCTTCCCTACTTAAACCAATCGACCTTGAAATCTTAAAACAGAACCACTAACTGATTGGTTAAAGTGGATTCCTTTTCTCACCGATAAAGGATGAGTTACATGCATATGAATAGATGAAAAAGAGATGAAATATGGAAGGAATTACATGTAGGTTTTGTATTATTTCTTGAGAATTATAAACAAGATCACTTCCTACTCCATTTTGACCAAATAGACTACTTGTTTGGAGTAGATATGTTTGATTTTTCTACTCTATAGATGGAAACTCATGATTTTCCCACATCCAAGAAAGATACCTAATTAGGATTCCTCTTGAGATGGTAAACTTTGGATTTTCTCTATTGGTTTCTTTCTCTCAAATCATCTCTTCAATTATCACCTTTTATTCCTTATAATTATGCTCCATTTGAACCTTGTTTTTATCCATACCAAACTCTTGGACCTTTTCTACAGCATTTTCCTCAGTGATCTACTCATGGATCAATACTTATCAAATTGACCTTCATGTTCTTGTTAATCAGTGCAATAACTTAGAAGATCATAATTTGGCTAAGTATGAAAGACAGTGCAGACAGTTAAGTACCTAATGAACAGAGCATCGACGCACATGTGTATGATCGAGTTTTGGTATGCGCCCTTGAAGATAAGCTTTTGAGTATGTTATAATGCTATGTCTAAGAATGCATGGTTAGATATGATAGTATGAAGAAGTTACAATGAGTTGAAGTGACACAGACAATGAGCGACAAAACAGAACAGAGCATGCAGCTGACAGGAAAGATTTTGATTAGCGATTATTATTTTGTTTTGTTAAGGCTATACACCTATTGTAAATGTGTTGTAAACATGTTAATATTAGTGTATGTAAACACGCTTGAGCCAATTCATTTGGAAGCATTGTATGTAATAGGTTATAGGCCGACTCAACTTGGAATTTTTTTTTAGCTCAAACATATTATTGTCATCGTTACTAACAAATAAAGGAATCTAAACAAATAAATAAGCTTGAACCTGAGAATCAACAACTATTTCCTTAACAATACCCTATTGTTCTTGATTTTCTTCATCCAAAGATGAAATATATTGACATCTAAACTTGACTCAAATACCTCAAGATCATCCCTAAATGAGTCATCCCCATGGTCATTTTCATTTTTTATGGAAGAGGATTTCCTTTTACCTTGTTGCATCTTTATTTAATGTTCAAAACACTAATGTTTTGAATCTCTTCTTGCTATCCTAAAGTTGCTATGGTTGTGATATGAGTTTCATTCTCTTCATCATTCACAAAAAGTGGTAACTCATCAAACAAATCTGATAGAACTTGACAATTGTCAACCTCTTCATGATCTATAATGTGCATTTATTCATCTCCAACCTTTTCAATCTCTTGTAATATCTCTAACCTATCCTCTTGAACATCATATGCATACATATCTACATGTAAGAGACCTAATTTTAACTCTTTAATAACTTCTTTTCCTTACTCATTAAACTGATTAGTTTGAGGAACAATGAGTTCATCTTGAAATAGGAAAGGACAAGAAGGAGATTCAGTGAGGCTTTGTTGGGACTCTTGAGATTGAACAAGTCTTGGAGAAAGCACATCATGAGGAATTAACTAATTTTGGTCAATTTGGTAATCATTGTCGACTTGTTCAGCATAAAATGGATTTGAAAAATGAAGTCGTGATTGAGTTTCTTGAATGGGATCCTCTTGGGGATTTATGTAGCTTAATTTTCTATGTATGTAGATTTTTGCATAGGGAGGAAATCTCTAAAACTTGGAAAAGAATATTGGAAAACTTCATCTTTTATAGGCTAATCTAGAATACAAGGAATTGGCTGGGCTTCTTGAATGGGTTCCTAATAAGGATGTACCTACTCAAGAATAGATTCTTTTACTTGAATAGGATCCCTAAAACTTGGGAATACAAATGTTTTAGGCTCTTCCTTTACATGTCCTTGAAATGAGGGAGAACACCTAAGATTGGGAATCTCACATTTAGAAGATTCAGGATGCTGACCTTGCATGAAGTGCATCAAAATTGGAAATTTACACTCAAGAGATTCTTGTTTGGAAAGTTTTAACCTCATCTCTATTTCTTTAGTAGTGTTCTATTATTCAAGCCTTTATTAAAACCATCTCTTCAACATCTCATATTGTTGATCTTAAAGATAGGCCTGGTAATCTAATTGCTGATGCTGAAGAAGATAAGCTTGATAAGCCCATTCATTTTATTGCATGTCCAACTCTTACTACCTTTTGATCTCATCCATCTACTCTTTGAAGTCTTAAAAAATTTATAAGATTATTTAATTCATTTCTTTGAACTCTTGGATTTGGTGATCTTGAAAAAAATAGTCTTCTTGACTCTAATTGTAAGCTTGACTAGACTGTCAAGAAGGTTGAGCAAGGTTGGGTAAATGATAAGCATACTTAGCATGTTGGTTTGTTTCTATAATAGGGTTAATTTGACTAAAACTAGTATTGTGGTTTCTTGGATATGGATGATAATGAGCCTCATAAACATTATTCTCATAATATGGTGGTGGGTATACATATTGTCCATAAAAATTTGGCATTTCTATTCATTTAAAGAGCTGGAAATCAGAATAGAAGATTATTTTGTAACATACCAACACTTGTCTCTATGAAACCAGAAGATATTTATTTTCATATCTATCAGGTGTTTGTTTTAATCTTGCCTCTGAAGGCTGACAAATACTGATTTTCACACCAAAAATCATAATTGTATGGACTAAAATTGTTTAAACCATCCCATTGGGTGTGCCAAAAACTATTGTCATGGTGATTTGCACCCAAGAGCTAAGCTTGATACTCAACAATCCCATGCAACATGGGAACATGTTCAATCATCTGGGTTTCTCATTGTGAAGATGGACCTCAAAATTATGGGTTGGCTCCCCTTTAGATATCCTAAAAACTAAGCCTAACAGGGAAAAGGGTAAGAGATTTTCTTTTAAATTTCAAAACTCTATTAACATGCGATACACCAGAGGGCTAAAACTTGTAATGTTGATGAAACTCACAAATCACTCATCTAAAGAAACTATATTATCTCACAAATTAGATACACATGCTTGCAAAATAGATTCTTATAAAAGGTTGTGGCTTTCATATGCTTAAAAAAGGAAAACAATGTTATTTTCACAATTTTAACAAACCAAATAACTAAACACATTCACAAACCTACACTATAGC